>OY754307.1:38051085-38268585 GCA_963573325.1 Astragalus glycyphyllos
GGTATAAATTTTCAAACTGTAACGTATGTGTAACACCCCAATATTTCTAACATGTAGATATACTAGAATGCACAACTTAAACACATCAGAGGACATAATCTCTGTTAAGGTATTGAACATACTAAATTTTTCGATGGTAATACAACCGAATCCACCTGTCTTAAACTTCATCGGTCAATAACTTAGAATACAACCATACCTATTTGTTCAATATCCAAAAGCAGAGAAGCGGAAAAAGGTTTATACAACTCATAATAAATATAAGTTACATAACCATGACAACAAGTCTTCAACATCATCAAGAACATGCCATCTAATCGTGCCTTTTTGATTTCTTCTTCCCCTGTTTCTCTGTAAAAATAACCACAATTGATAGGGTGAGATAACACATCTCAGTGAGTTTTACCGTGACCCCTAACTACGCTCACGGTTAAAATACAATGTTCCTCTTTAACTGATAATTCAACATGAATTATAAAATCATCTGGCAATTCTATAAATGAATTGCAAAAACATCTGGTAATTCAATAAAAGAATTACAATAAAACTTTATTAGTTCTAGCACATCACCAACAACCCAAGGAAGCTTGAGTGAACCCCAACATCAGGCCGATAAGTGTACAACTCTTAAAGCCAAAGTAATAATAAACCTCAGGGGGCCTAAGATAAGGGCTCATGACTTCCCTCTCTTAGTATGCTAACATCTGGAGGTCGTCTGTAACACCCTGGGCAGAGCCTTTTCTTTCTAGTAGGATACCCAGCTGTGCACTCATGATCTTCTCTCCCCCCCATGAGAGTTTTTGCCTTCCGTGGGAATCGAACATGTACCCTAGGGGCTTAAGTACAAGTTCAATGCATTCCCACTACCAATTGAGCTAGTAGTTCAATTGGTAGTGGGAATGCATTGAACTTGTACTTAAGCCCCTAGGGTACATGTTCGATTCCCACGGAAGGCAAAAACTCTCATGGGGGGGAGAGAAGATCATGAGTGCACAGCTGGGTATCCTACTAGAAAGAAAAGGCTCTGCCCAGGGTGTTACAAAAATAGTGGGAATGCATTGAACTTGTACTTAAGCCCCTAGGGTACATGTTCGATTCCCACGGAAGGCAAAAACTCTCATGGGGGGGAGAGAAGATCATGAGTGCACAGCTGGGTATCCTACTAGAAAGAAAAGGCTCTGCCCAGGGTGTTACATCGTCACCTCAATTCTATATAATTTATATATCACCCCCGCATTGGGCCGTCAATCTTATTTAATACCAGCATTGGGCCATCAATCACATATGATATAATTTATATATCATATCCTTTACAAAAGTAGACCATAAAGTTCCGTTTTGATTTGAAAAAACATAAGCTCTCACACGTGGCTAGACTCGGTTTTTTGAAACATTTCCAAAACATTTCTGAAAAATGAAGTTTGAACATGTTAAAATCTGGTTTTTATAAAGTAAATATCATCCTAATTGGTTGAGAAAAGGTTTAGAAGTGATTTGGAACAAAAAGGAGTGACGAAACGACAAAACAGCATTTTGAACCCCAGAGCAACGCATGGTCCGTGCCCCTGGGGCGCACGGTCCGTGCTACCTGTAAAAAAAATTTGTGTGGGTTTCTGTCTACGGGACGCATGGTCCGTGCCTCTGAGACGCACAGTCCGTGCTACCTGTACAGAAACAGCATTTTAACTCCATTTCATCCGTTTCGCGATTCCGATCGATTCCAAACCGAAACCCGAACCAATTCCAACTGAAAAACAGAAAATTTCACAACATAATCCAGTCCAAACAATCACAATCAAACCAAACTTCACATCCCAATCAAAGTATAATTGGAAAATTAAACCGTAAACGATGTTTTTCTAAAATTCGGTTTTTGACTCTAAAATCCTTTCGGAACCAAAACAACAATCGATTCCAGAATTTCAACACAATCCATTTAAAGTGTAAATTCCCTAAACGTGAGTGAAACTCACCGGTTTGACGAAATATCGAGAATTCACGTCGTCTCACCAAAAACAATCTACCGTAACTACTCGAACAATCCCCGTAAATGATCAAATTGCATCCAAACTGAAATTATAGCTTCTCCTTTGAAATCAACAACCCCAAACACTTCCAGTAAGTCTTCCAAATCAAGCTTTGAGCTCCTTAGAACTTTAGGATAGCATCCAATGTGCCAAAACTTCAATTTTTTGACAAAATCTATCCATGGTTTCCAATACAACCACAAACACAACAAGATTTCAACTTAATCAAGATAAAACTCTCTAGGGTTTGAAAAGGGGAAAGGAGAAATAGAAGGAATTAGCTTTTCAAACTTACATCAATGAAAAGGAAATCAAAAATGGAAGAGAATGGACTATGGAAGTCTTACCTACAAGAAGAACTTGAATTTGGGTCTCCACCTCTTCTCCTCCTTCTTCACGTTTTCTTTCTCTTCTCTCTCTCTATTCTTCTTTCTTCCTTTGCTTCTATATCTTAAGAATGAAGAAATAATCCCATTTAAGGGTTTTTAATGAGGACAATGACCAAAATACCCCTTAGTTCCAATTTTCACTTAAACTCTCTTTTTAACCCAATTTCTCTCCAAATTACCACATAGTTCATATACTAAGTCATTTTAATCTTGTGACTTAGCCAATATATAATGCTTTCTCAACTATCCCATATTTGTATCTTGACTTATGTTTCACTTCTAATAATAAATCACTCGTTAATTCCTTAATTCGAAATTAACGAAACTAGGGATGTTACAATCACCCCAACTTTTAAAATTTTGTCATCAAAATTGAAAAGACATACCTTAATGGAATAGAAATGGATATCGAGTCCGCATGTCTTCTTCCAATTCCGATGTAGCTTCATCAGCAGAAAAACCATCCCAAACAACTTTAACTATGGGAATTGTCCTTGTCCGCAATGTCCTTTCACCGTGTTCCAAGATATATTTAGGATCCGGTTGGAAAGAGAGATCCAATGGATGGTCCGGATCGGGAATATACTTTCTCAACTGAGATACATGAAAAACATCATGAAGATTTGATAGAGCTGGTGGTAAAGCAAGACGATACGCAACTGGCCCAATACGCTCGATAATTTGGAAGGGTCCAATATACCGAGGACTGAGCTTTTTGGCTCGCAAGGCTCTACCAGTACCTATAGTTGGAGAAACTCTCAAAAATACATGATCACCAACATCAAATTCCAAAGGTCTCCTTCTTTTATCAGCATAGCTCTTCTGCCGACTCTGAGCAGCTTTCATCCTGTCTTGAATCTGCCGTATCTTCTCAGTGGTTTCATGAATCATATCAGGTCCCAATAATCTACTTTCACCTACTTCCCAACAACACAATGGAGTTCTACATTTCCTCCCATATAATGCTTCAAATTGTAACACCCCAATATTTCTAACATGTAGATATACTAGAATGCACAACTTAAACACATCAGAGGACACAATCTCTGTTAAGGTAATGAACATACTAAATTTTTCGATGGTAGTACAACCAAATCCACCAGTCTTAAACTTCATCGGTCAATAACTTAGAATACAACCATACCTATTTGTTCAATATCCAAAAGCAGAGAAGCGGAAAAAGGTTTATACAACTCATAATAAATATAAGTTACATAACCATGACATAAAGTAACAGGGAAACTTAAACAAAATGAAGACAACAAGTCTTCAACATCATCAAGAACATGCCATCTAATCGTGCCTTTTTGATTTCTTCTTCCCCTGTTTCTCTGTAAAAATAACAATTGATAGGGTGAGATAACACATCTCAGTGAGTTTTACCGTGACCCCTAATCACGCTCAATGTTTAAATACAATGTTCCTCTTTAACTGATAATTCAATATGAATTATAAAATCATCTAGCAATTCTATAAATGAATTGCAAAAACATCTGGTAATTCAATAAAAGAATTACAATAAAATTTTATTAGTTCTAGCACATCACCAACAATCCAAGGAAGCTTGAGTGAACCCCAACATCTGGCCGATAAGTGTACAACTCTTAAAGGCAAAATAATAATAAACCTCAGGGGGCCTAAGATAAGGGCTCATGACTTCCCTCTCTTAGTATGCTAACATCTGGAGGTCGTCACCTCAATTCGATATAATCTATATATCATACCCGCATTGGGCCGTCAATCTCATATGATATAATTTATATATCATATCCTTTAAAGTAGTAGAACATAAAGTTCCGTTTTGATTTGAAAAACATAAGTTCTCACACGTGGCTAGACTCGGTTTTTCGAAACAATGATAAGTTCCAAAACATTTCTGAAAAATCAAGTTTGAACATGTAAAAATCTTGTTTTTATAAAGTAAATATCATCCCAATTGGTTGAGAAAAGGTTTAGAAGTGATTTGGAATCGAAACGAGCGACAAAACAAATTTTTGGCATCCAGAGACAGAGGTGTTGGCACGACCCGTGCAGAAATCAGCACGACCCGTGCTGCTGAGAATTTTTTTTTCCAGCCAACTTGATAGGTTGCACAACCCGTGCAGAAATCAGCACGACCCGTGCTGCTGTAGCAGGTTCACATTTTGTTCATTTCGTTTGTTTTGTTTCTCCTATCCCTTAATTGGAAATCAGCATCGCGCCATGCGTTTCCTCTGAACATGGTTATGAAAGCCAAGATAATGTGAGGACCTCAGTGATTCTTGATCCCAACTATGGATTCATTTGGGATAGAGAGGTCATTGACGAAGACAACTACCCACAAGGCTATGTCAAGCCTACAGGGTGGGAAGGACCATAAATAGTTATTTATGGATGAACCCACTGTATGGGATAGAATTACGGCCTATGTGGCCGAAAATAAGCAAAAAGCGGTTTTAGAAGCTGACTTACAACAACAATTAGTTGCTGAAGCCGTTGAAGATAAGAATAAAGACAACATTGTCGAAAACCAGAGGCTTGATTGCGTCTATGATGACGAGCTTTTAGGTTTTGAAAAAGATTCAATGGGTTCAACCAAGAGGATCCAAGCACAAGATCCCTTAGAAGAAATTGATTTGGGAGATGGCTCAATAAAAGGCCAGGGTTGAGTCGTGAAGTTGTTGAAATCAGACTACCAATTCGACCAGGAAAGAAGCCAGTGAAGCAAACTCCAAGAAGATTTGCATCAGAAATCTTGGTGAAGATCAAGGCAGAAATAGAAAGATTACTAAAGAGCAAGTTCATCAGAACTGCCAGGTATGTCGAATGGCTTGCTAATATAGTGCCTGTAATTAAGAAAAATGGTACACTTAGGGTGTGTATAGATTTTAGAGATTTAAATAATGCTACACCTAAAGATGAGTATGCCATGCCAGTGGCAGAAATGCTAGTAGATTCAACTGCAGGTTATGAATACCTAAGTATGCTTGATGGTTATTCTGGATATAACCAAATATATATTGCTGAAGAAGATACATCAAAAACATCATTCCGATGCCCAGGGGCATTAGGTGTCTATGAATGGGTTGTAATGCCTTTTGGCCTAAAAAATGCTGGTGCAACGTACCAAAGGGCAATGAATTCTATGTTCCATGATTTTATTGAAAATTTTATGTAAGTGTACATAGATGATATTGTAATTAAGTCTTCTTCAGGAATTGGTCATATAGACCATCTTCGACAATCATTTGAAAGAATGAGAAAATATGGATTGAAAATGAATCCAATCAAATGTGCCTTCTGTGTTCGTGCAGGTGACTTTTTGGGTTTCGTTGTACACAAAAAAGGCATTGAAATCAATCAAAACAAGACGAAAGCAATCTTGGAAGCGAAATCTCCTTCGACCAAAAAAGAATTGCAGTCATTACTAGGAAAAATCAATTTCCTTAGAAGACTTATCTCAAATCTAAGTGGTAAAACCCAAGTGTTTTCGCCACTACTTCGACTGAAGAAAGAAGATGTGTTCAAGTGGGATGCAGAACACCAACAAGCTTTCGATGAGATTAAAGCATACTTGATGAAGCCACCAATTTTGTTACCACCAATTAGGAATAAAGTAATGAAATTGTATATAGCAGCTTCAGAATTTTCTATAGGTATCATGTTAGCTCAGGAAGATGAAAATGGTATCGAAAGGGCCATTTATTACCTTAGTAGAATTCTAAATGATGCAGAAATTAGGTATCATCCTATAGAAAAATTGTGCTTATGCTTGTATTTCTCTTGTACAAAATCGAAGCAATATATAAAGCCTGTTGATGTGTATGTTTATTCGCAATACGATATTATTAAACATATGCTGTCGAAACCAATTTTACATAGTAGAATAGGTAAATGGGCTTTGCCTCTTTCTAAATTCTCTTTGACTTATCAGCCATTAAAAGCAATAAAAGGTCAAATAGTGGCTGACTTCATAGTTGACCATTCAGTGGTCGAAAATTCAATAAACTTAGTGGAAATACAACCTTGGAAGTTATACTTCGAAGGTTCAAGCCATAAAAATGGTGTTAGAGTTGGAGTTTTAATAATTTCACCAACAAAAATACCAACAAGGAATAAGTTTAAAATTGAAGGGACATGCTCCAATAATGAGGCAGAGTATGAAGCCTTAATAGCAGGACTTGAGATCTTGTTAGAATTGGGGGCAAAACATGTCGAAATCAAAGGAGATTCAGAACTAATTGTGAAACAGTTAACAAAAGAATACAAATGCATTAAAGAAAACTTAATAATGTATTTTGCCATTGCTAACACGTTAAAAAAATTTGATACTGTTCACATAGAACATGTGCCTCGAATAGAAAATCAAGAGGCCAATGATTTGGCATAAGTAGCTTCAGGGTACAAAGTGACAAAAGAAAAGCTATTGGAGCTAATAGAATTAAAGCACTAACAGATTTCGACAGATCCATCCAATGCCCAATTGTCAATGCCAAAACTTGAGGGGGCAGAGATGTTAAATTTGGTGGAAAATTTTCAACTTTTTGAAAAATATGAAGTGGAAATTTATGCCATTGACAATATGTCGAATGATGATTGGCGAAGGCAAATTGTCGAATACTTGGAGAATCCAACAGGAGTGATTGATAGAAAAACCAAGTACAGAGCCTTAAGCTATGTGATTATTGGGAATGAATTGTTTAAAAAGACTCCCGAAGGAGTATTATTGAAATGCCTTAGTGAAAGTGAGACATATTTAGCAATTTCCAATACTCATAGTGGTGCTTGTGGATCTCATCAAGCTGGTCACAAAATGAAGTGGCTTTTATTTCGACAAGGAGTATATTGGCCAACTATGCTGAAAGATTGCATAGATTTCGCCAAGGGTTGTCAAGAATGTCAAAAACACGTAGGAATACAACATGTGCCTGCAAGTGAATTGCATTCAATAATAAAACGTTGGCCTTTTAGGGGTTGGGCTTTAGACTTAATTGGTGAAATCAAACCAACTTCGTCGAAGGGTCACCGTTTTATTTTAGTAGGCATAGATTATTTCACCAAGTGGGTGGAAGCTGTTCCCTTAACTAATGTTGATCAGGAAGCTGTGATAAGTTTTATTCAAAACCATATCTTACATAGGTTTGGAATTCCTGAAACCATTACGACTGACCAAGGCGCAGTATTTATTGGTCGAAAAATGGTTGACTTTGCTTCTGAAATAGGTTTCAAGTTACTAACTTCGACACCATATTATGCTCAAGCTAATGGTCAAGTGGAGGCTGCCAACAAAATTATTATCAATTTGATCAAGAAACACATTGGGCAAAAGCCTAGGAATTGGCATAAAACGCTTGATCAAGTGTTGTGGGCATGTAGAAATTCTCCCAGAGAATCAATCAACACTAGTCCTTATAAACTTACATTTGGGCATGACGCAGTCTTACTTGTCGAAATTTGTTTACAATCAGCCTGAATTCAAAGACAGTTTGAAATTCCATCAGATATTTATTGGAATATGATGTTAAATGAATTGGTTGATTTAGATGAAGAAAGACTACATGCGTTGGATGTTCTTATAAGGCAAAAAGAAAGAGTGGCTAAAGCCTACAATAAAAAGGTTAAGCTAAAAACATTTGCCTTAGGAGATCTAGTGTGGAAAGTTATATTACCCATGGATAAAAAAGATAGAGTCTTGGGTAAATGGTCACCAAATTGGGAAGGACCATTTCGCATTCTACAAGTGTATACTAACGGTGCCTATGAAGTCGAAGAACTTGGCGCTGATGGTCGAATTTTGCAAATAAATGGCAAGTACTTAAAGAGATATATGCCAATTTTGCAAGAAGTCAAAATAATGCATGATTAAAATGAGCAAATTGCGAATTTGGCAAGCTAAAATTTTTTTATTGCCAACAAAGGCTATTGTTAATTTACAATACTTGGAATTGGAAGTTAAAATTACAAAGTGCCAATACAAGGAAAAATGGAATCGCAAATTACAAAATGAGTTTGTTTTTCAAGTCTTCGAACAGAGCCTGAGCTTGCTCCAACCTCGTTTTGATAAAGTTTTCCTCTTCGACCAACTGGTTGACCCTGGTTTCATGTGCGTCGAATTTCCAAGAGGCCAAGGTAGTGGGTTGCTTCTTGATTAACTTCAGCCTCCAACATTTCTGAAGTCTTCATGCCCCTCAAGACCGAAGATTTCTTCTTTTTTGCTGCTCTGATCAGTGACTCCAACCTGTCAATCTCTTTTTGGTAACCAGCAATTTCAGCATCATATCCCTCTACAGCTTTCATGTCAGTCTTTGCTTTGGTTTGTAGGGAAGAGATTTTGTTTTGTGTAGCTTCAACGGCAGTCCATGTTTCTAGTTTCATGGCATCTCCTGCTCTTTGAGCGAAGCATATTTCTTCTTCTTTTCGAGATCCTTAGTGATTTGTTCCAGAAGAGGTTCAAAAGAAACAAGAAATCCAATGAGAGAGGTGCTAGCCATTGGGTTGTTGAGTTTGTGCAGCAGGTCTTTGATTTTAAAGGCAACCATATGGTGCTCTTCGATTGCTTGAAACAGGTCCACCTCAAGGACTCTAGTGCGAAGTTCTTGCAACAGGTTCACTTTAGAGCTTTCAGAGTGCTCTCCCGCAGAAGTGGTCGAAGAAACGGATTTCTTTTCACTTGAGGTTTTAGTTTTTAGCAGCAATTGTAGAGCCTTAAGGGGTTTTTTACTCTTGAATTCCTTCCATTCTTCTTCACTCATGGTAATGCCAGTTGAGCGGTTGAGGCCAGTTGAGCAATCTTCCTTAGTGGGGGATTCGTCGATGTGTTCTGCGGTATCATCATTGTTATTATCCTCATTGGATTTTTCAATCTCTTTATCATTTTCTGCTTCTTCAATGTTTCCCTCTTGTTCTGTTTCTTTTTCTTCGATTTGTTGTTGAGGTTGATTTGGATCATTAACGAGTGGCTGATCCATAATAACGTCGTCTTCAGTTGCTTGAACTTGGTGAGATTTTTCGAACAAAAGAACATCACCTTCTGGATTTTGATTTTGGTTGGCATTTTCGACCAATTCTTCATTTTTCTCTTGTGGCTGGTCTTGGGCCTAAATCTCAGGCACTGCTAGATCAGTTCCCCCACGCCCTTGGTCTTCAACCTCTGTTGGTTCTTGCTGTAGAGGGAGATCATCAAGATTCATTGGAGTACTTTCATCTGCTATGACAATGAGATTACTCTCTTCAAACGTTGCTTCGACCAATGGATCATTAGTTGGTGCAGAGACGGTGGGGATCGAAGTTGGTGTTGTTTGTTTGGTGGAGATTGTGGCAGGTTGATCTTCAAGATCCTGGGCAAAATGTATAAACAGAGTTATGTACTTTGTTAACTCAAACTGTTGAATAGAAGTGAGTAGAAGGTGCGTTAGTTACCTTTGGGATCTCCCTTTTCTTCCTAAGTTTCTTTGGAGCTTTTTCTTGCGGCGCATCATCCCTCCCTGTTTGTTTTTCGATAGTTTCTGTTGGAGGAGATTTGGAGACAACTTTCAAAATCCTTCGTGGGCTTTCATCAGACTGAAAGAATTCAATGCATTTTGTTAGTAAGAGAGCATAGAAGTATACAAGTATTGAAAGGAAGAAAAAACAGTGTTTGAACATTTCAACCTCTGAATCGTCGCTTACAACCATCTGTTTAGTTTTCTTCCTCTTTGGAGGAGTAGCAGTAGCTGGGTTGGTTGATCTCTTCTTGCTCTAAAAGATGGGAAATTTGATAAGTGTTGAGTCTAGTAATTTAATTTAAAGAGAAATAATGAAATGTTTACCTCTTGTTTCTTTGATTGCGGTGGTTTCTCATTCGACAAAGTGTTTGTGTGTTTCTTTGAAACCTTCTTGGTTGTTGTAGTTGTTTCTTCTGATGGAGTAGGTGACAAGGGGATAGCTGCAGACATTTGACAAGTATGTTAGTAGTTTTTTACATGAAAAGAAATATTTTGCTCTAAGAGTCTTTGTATCACCTTCTGCGGTGGCGGATAAAACTCGGACATGTTGAATGCCGAGATGGAGATGTCCATCAAAGATATCTATGTCACATTTTGTCGGAACTACTTTCTCAGCTGTTTTAGTTGTTAAAATGTTTTTAAGAGCTGAAAACCCACCACATATAAACCATGGTGGAAGTGGTGAGTGAAAAGATAAAGCCAATTTACTGGTGGGCAAACTTGGAAATTTAAGTTTTTTATGCGCCAAAGCGAAAGCATATCTGTTGGTCGCATATGGTGGAAACACCATAGTTGGAATTTTTTCGACAAGTTTTTCTTTTAAAACTTTTGCAGCTTGAGAAATAGTTCGATTAAGATGCGTTGGGTCATAGACAACTTCAAAGTATTTTTGAAAAGCTCGAATTTCCTGTATGTGCATACCTGGTGTCTTGGTCTTCTTTCTCTGCGGAAGAGGAAAAGCAGAGATTAGATTTGTCAGCAGCGTGGCTTCTTCAACAGCAGATAGTTTACTCATAAAGTAATCTCTCCACCACTCAGAAGGTTTTGGTGCAAGTAAATACATGCACAAACTTAACAGGTGCAAAGATAAAAGGTTTTTTGGCGAAGTTGTTGAGGCATTTACGCCATTCCCTCTCGTTCTTGGGCATCATAATTTCTGTTCTAGACTTAAAGAAAGGACTTGGTGGAATTTGGCATAATCTGAATTGTCGAGCGACAAGACTTGGGTGGTATGCATATACTCCAAACAAAGCAGCAGCCTTCCCAAGTGAAATTCTTGCAGAAAGCAGTTTTGGAGTTTAGAAAGCGCCCCAAATTTGGTTACTCTCTTCTTCTTCGACCAACGAGGTTGCAGGAAAATCCCTAGTGAACCAGGCAGGCCCAATCGTCCTTTGGGCAAAGGGAGCCATTGTGTGGGCGAAAGTGTTACAGTCTAAGAACATTCTGAATGCTGAAATGAATAAATCTTCATCAGAAACTCCAATTTGCCTAGGCTTCAAAAGTGCAAGCCTTATCCCTTCGATGGTTCTCTGATCAACAGTTTCAGTATAATCACTTGGGATATACATCTGGAGTTTCGACTCAAAAGTGGCAATGAGCCACAGTTGGAACAACCAAATTGGTCTTGAGACCAGAAGTGTACCATCAGGTTTGAGAGTCTTCAGTTCATAGGCTCCTAGTTGCAAACTTTCATAGAGCGACCCCAAAAGGAGTTGCCCAAGGTTTACCTTTCGACGCTCATGTAGTTGGATGGCCAAGGGAATGAACATTTTAGCCACTTGGAGCGAAGAGGAGCAGAAGACATAGAATGAAGGCCAGAAAGTGAGGAAGGCGATAGACTCAGTATCAGAAACTTCGTCATTATTTGTGATATGGTGTTTTTCGATATAGCTTTTGAAGGAAGGGCGTTTGAAATCGAATTCATGGTCAGTCCCAGTGGTACTGGGGTCAAAAATTCCCCTGTTGGTTTTAAGCCTGTGATGGCAGCTACATCCAACAAGGTAGGTGTAAGCATGCCACACTTCAAGTGCAGACTGTTGGTGGTGAGTTCCCAAAAATGCAGAGATGCAAGGAGCATGGGGCTTTGGTATCTAGGGCCATATTTCGACAGTCGGATAAGGTCAAAGATCCCCTGTTCTTTCCAAATATTTCCCCTTTTGGATTCCACTTTGTTGAGCCAATTGAGGTAAGGTGGGTGATTTTTGTCGATGGGAGGTGATGACCTAAAGACCCTACTTGGGCTATTCATGAAATTCATGACCCAAGGCCCATTTTCGAAAATTTTAGGATGATATTGGTGATAGCTTGGGAAAACCTCCTTAACTTCAGGTGTGTCATCGCAAGCAAATGGAACAGGCCCTAAAAATGCGTACTTCAAAGGCTCAAGGAAAGGGATTAGTACCTGAGATTGGAGGATTTTTGTTTCCTCATCTGTTAGAGCAGGCTCTGCGAAGGGTTGTTGCTTTTCAGTGATTGGTGCGCGAGTTTGAGACAAAGTTGCCATTGACGTGAAAGGAAGGTGTTGATGAAGGGTTGGTTACAAAGGTTTCAGAAAGAGTGAAATAAAGGAGAAGCGATGGTTTTTATAGCTGTTTGAAATGCGAAGTCTAAAAACTCTTGAGTTTCCCTCTTAATGGAGCAGTTACTCGCAATGAGTAGTGGGGAGTTTCAAGGTGAAACGTGGCCTGTAACACCGTAAATTTAAATTGTCATTAAAATCGAGTACGTGTTTCATATTTACAATATCAGAGGTGTACCGGTAAACTTGGATTAGCTATCGGAATACAAAGCTTCCAATCGGCTCATAATCTACATAAATCCAAAACTTTAAAGATGGTACATATCCTAATAAAATATAAACATCCTATACTAGATCCTTCAAAAGGCATGTTAGAGTCTTCATGAGTCCATCATATGTCCTCGACTTGAAATACCGCTTCGACTTGCTTGCTCGACTAATCTGAAAACCACAACAAATAAACAGTGAGATTTAAGAAAATCTCAATGAGTCCCTCTCTGGTATAACACCATCCCTCTTCCTATACCTATTGTATCTTTACTTTCCTATCATTCATCTAATTGGGACTTTACCTCCCATTCATTTTCCTCTATTGAGACTTTACCTCTCAATAATTCCTCTAATTGGGACTTTACCTCCCAATAATTCCTCTAATTGGGACTTTACCTCCCAATGATCCTTTTTCCTATATTGAGACTTTACCTCTCAATGTTCCTCTAATTGGGACTTTACCTCCCAATGCTCCTTTTATTGGGACTTTACCTCCCAATACTCCTCTTTACATATCAATCAACATTCATATCATTCAATCATTCACATACTCATTAATTAATTCTAGTTAATAATCAAAATTTAACCAAATTCATCAAGCTCATACATACAAGTTACTATGAAATAATCAAGTAATTCCACAAGCAACTTATTGACAGAATTTTCAGCAAACATACAGCTACTTTGGTGATTTAATTAACATATCAAACGATATCGAAATTTAGCAAACGACCACTCTTTGGAAAGCTTAGAGTGTCTAGTTTATAAATATAATTTTTATTTATTTGTTTGTGCATTCAAATAGTACAGTTTTTCAAAATAAGACTTAGGGGTACAGAGACAAGACAGCACTTTTTGTTCAACTTGCAACTCAGTTTTATACATCAATTCTTAATCAAATTTAGTGAAACAAGTGCCTACTTTGTAAGAAATTAAGTCTAGTTTACAACAAGACAGAAATCATTCAAAAAGGAGTTCTATAGAAAACGTTATGAGCAGAATACCGAACCTATACCGAAAACTGTCTCAGATTTTGGACCTAACTTACAACATCTATATCTTTAGCTATACTCATCTAAAATCATTAAAACCAGTGCCAAAACAAAGGAAATCAAGTGTAGTTTCTAACAAAACAAACCACACAAATTTTGGACAACCAGAGAGTTCACAATCACTAAAAAACCAAAACTATACCCATACATGTTGGAAGACAGCACTTCAGTTTTTCATCAAACAGTTTATATGCATGTCACTACATTACCAATTGATATTCTAGCTACAAGCTCAAAACTCAACATAACATTCAATTAACTAATCACCAATCAATTTATCAACATCCTCTCAAGTATTCATGAGCATTTACCAACTCACATTTATAAAAATACTAATTAGCTAAAAGAAGAGGTGAAGAACTCACTTGATTAGTGTTCTTCCACTTAAACTCTCTAGGACAACTCTTTTAACTTTTCCCCAAAGCTTGAATCACTCTCAAATAGCTCCAATCTACCTTTTTCCATCTACACCAGCTGACCTTTGATGATCCCTAACCCTAAATCAGTTCTTGGACTTCATTTCTCACTTCAACTCCAACATGCAAGAATCAAAATAGAGGTGAACAAGGATGGTTCCCTATTTTCTGGTTTGGTGGTGATCTTCTACAATGCATGAATGTTGAGCTAGTAGAATGAAGTTGAGAGAAAAGAGAAATGTAATGGTGTTGATTCTGTTTTGGTGAGCAAACAAAGGAGAAGGTTTCCTCTCTCAACTCATCTTTCTCTCTCGGGTTGCTCTCTCTTTCTCACCCTCTCAACTTTCTATTTCTATGTTGCTGGGAAGACAAGAATGAAGAGTAAAAACCCCTTCCCTCAATATTATTCAGCTGATGGGTTGTTAAAGAAATGGGCAAATGGGAGGGCTTCACTCATTTGGACTGACAGGGTACAAATAAAATTACTAACACCCCCCCTTCTCTACCTTACCCAAATAATTACTAACTCTCACAATTGGGAATTCAAATGTGGCGGGGCCTGATGTGGTCATCCCAGAGAAGAAGGTTGTCCTCCTTGTGATTGGCCGAAGACAACATAGTTCATGGTGCTACTGGCTTGCGCACCACGTCTTTGCTCCACTTCCTTGGCCTGTTGCACTTCATTGTGCACCATAGGTTTAATTATGTCAGCCAATTGATGGGACAATTGATACATGATGTCCTGTATCCCCATATAGATTTGCTGCCGGATAAACGACGTGGTCATGACCACAGGCTTCTCACAATGCTGTGGGGAATCGTCGTTAGACTCAGCGCTAACTGCGAGGGGAGTTGCCTCCAAAACACTTGTTGGCTCAGTGTTTCTTGTTTTCGGAGCAGTTACCTTCTTTGATGCCGATGCTGGCTCCATACATAGGTTTCTGACGGAGCGTAAGTTCGTAGGCCAACTGTAATCCAGTCCAGGCGAATCAAACGGGGGCGTTTGCTCACCTTTTCCTGTCCAACCGGGCGTTGCAATTTTTTGTTGTCGTCAAACTCTTAGGTCCTTGCCGTGGTGTTGGCGAGAGGTTTGGACAGTCTTTGATTCCCTTTTGCTTCAAGCAATTGCGTCGAGGAGGGAACTCTGCTCCTCAACTATGGGTTTCCTGACTCCTCTAGAAAAGGTCAGGCAAGGTGAGAAGGGACGCGAGTGTTGGATTACTACAGCTAATGCATAAAGTAAAATAAAGACGAAAATGCGATAAAGAAGATTAACGAAATAAACGTAGAGTTAGATTAATGTGTGTCCTTTACATTTCACTCGAATGCTATATATATACACAGGCCCTCGTCGGCCACTAAGCTAGCTAACATTTTCTTGCCGTTGGATTGATCTAAGATCAACGACTCTCATTGCTTCATAGGCCTTCAACGAAGCAAAGTAACTGCCCACGATCCCACTTGCACGATTAGTGGGGTGAGTGCTCGTTGCTCCGGGTTTTCCGGCCTCGCTCTTCCATTTGAACTTCAACCTCTCCCACGTTCTTTCTTCGTGTCGTGTCTTCCCTTCCAAGTAACGCCCACCTTGCCTTGGCTGTATGGTGGCTCGGCTGTCCATGCCCCACTTTCGGTAATGGTTCAGGTATCCGAGCCGCCAAGGCCTTGGCACTCTATAGGATGGGGTAATTACTTTCCCTCGACTTGCCTCATCGACCCTCGGGCATAGTCCTCCCTCGGGAGGGACGGTTCTCTCATTTAATGTGCCCCGAGGACCTTCTTGGGTTCACTCTCTCTGGCAGAATACCCTTTTGCCCTTTGTCGTATGGCTTGCCTTCACACCATATATATTCCCACTTTTCTTCTCTCAATCCTCGGCCTACGACCTATTTATTTTTGGGTGTCAACAATATATATATATATATATATATATATATATATATATATATATATATATCATTTTCTCCAGGTTCATGGGTGATTCAATAAAACCAGTTAATAATAAAGCTAGAGTTGAAGGACCGATATGTTCTTCTTACTTACACCGTGAAAGGGAAATTGAATGTCCAAGACATCATTTAGCTTTTTCTGTCTTTTGTCTACCTGGTCGTCAGTCTGGAAAGGAGTCAATTCACTAGTTAACAGAAGAAGAGTTAAATTCATCCCATGTTCATGTCTTGATAAACTGTACTGACGTCCAACCATTCATTGAGTATGGATTTCTCAACCTAGCTATCTCAATTAGTTAATAAATTAAGACAAAATATCTCCTCAGGTGCCTTAACTTATTTATTTGTAACGAATAGGTCCTTTAACTTTTTTTTGTAACACAAAAGTCCTTTAACTTATTTATTTGTAACGAATAGGTCCCTTAACTTTTTTTGTAACGTATAGGTCCCTTAACTTTTTAAAACGTAACACTGTTGCCCCTTTTAACTTATTTAAGGGAGAGATTTTAAGTGTTAACGGTGTTACGTTTTCAAAAGTTAAGGGACCTATGTGTTACAAAAAAAAGTTAAGGGACCTATTCGTTACAAATAAATAAGTTAAGGGACCTATGTGTTACAAAAAAAAGTTAAGGGACCCTAAGATATTTTGCCATAAATTAAAGTACACGGTTGTGTAACAGTTAATAATTTCTTATGAGGGAGTTCTTGTCATCAGAGGCAGTAAATGAAGAACAATCTTCTGCTCATATTCATGCGCATTTTCCAGTGTGGTTTAAGCAACGTTTGTATTCCCTCCCGCGAACCCCTACCAACCAACACTTGAGGAACTTATCTGACGGTCCTCGAAGATGTGTTATAGAATAGCACACATACTTTGTCAATGGATACAAATTTCACACTAAGGAATGGACAGAGGGCAGAGAAACAGTCAATAGTGGGGTTTTCATGAAGGGTCTCACTGGGAGAGGCGAAGATGACCCACCTTTACCATTGACTGATACTGGGAGGAAGATTTCTACTTCTTTACGCGGGCGTCGTCGCTGTGTAACTCATGTCGTTGTTAGTTACCCATTTGTGCCTCCACCTTGTACATATGATGGAAATGGACCTAGTACGCTGAGTCGCCCATTTGTGCCTCCGCCCGGTACTGACATACCCCCGCCAGATTCAAATGGGATACACAGGAATAACATTAATAATGAGGTGATTGAGGTTACGTCTGACGGTCGTATCGTAGTGAACGTTCTTAGCCAGCAGTAAGTATTTATTAATGATATTTGTTTGATTTATTAAAACTTTAAATATAAATTATATAAAAATTCATCTTTTTTATGTACAAGTTTACTCATGGGAGGATTGTAACCAGCACAATCACAGATATCATATAAGCGAATTACACTAAACCCTAGCTGAATTGGACGGAGATTAGAAAAGATCCGATTTCCCAAATGTGGAATGCTTTCAGAGTAAGTTTTTTTTACGAATTTCTTAATTTTCAATTTTTTTATCTTGTTGAATTGATTAATTAAATTGTTTTTACTAAAAAGTTAATTAAATCTGTTTAAATAGGAAAAAATGGCATGGGGATGATGATGATGGCCCTATTACTTTTCGGCGGTCATCTACTAGGCGTCAATCAGCGGAGACTTCGTCACAACCAGCGGTGAAGAGAGCTGCTGTGTTGGCAGAAGACACTCCTCGCCATTTCAAGAAGTCTAATGTGTGGTGTTCCCCTAATCCCCCCTTCTTGTTTGATGGTCATATATTTTGGCTCAAAGTTGATTTTCATCGCCGCTGATGATCGATCCTCCCGCTGTAGACAAGCCCTCGATCCCAACTCAGTGCTCTCCTCTCCTAGTCCGCTCTCCTCCTCCTCCTTAGAAAAGTCTCAGCCCAGTGACTGATGCGGAGGTGACTCGGTACTTTGCCTCTTAGAGTCAACCTCAAGTGGTTTCCCCCTTGGGAGAGGAATTGCAGAGACTAGAGGAAGCTCTCCAAGGTGGAATAATCACCGATCCTACCCAGCTTATGGACTTACGATCTCTAGCATTCAGGCTGGCGTCTTTGGAAGATTTGCCAAACCAGAGGAGGAGACCCCTGAAAGATATAACATACCGGCTTCCTGCAATTTCTCAAATCTATTCGGCATCTAGAGCTGCACAAGCCTAGCAAGCCCTGGATCGCCTATATCTTCTACAGTCTGAGAAGAAGATGCATCTCACAACCTATGGTGAGAAAGAAGCAAAACGCCGATTGGAACTGGCCGAGGAAGGTATGACTACGCGTCACATTGGGGAAATTGAGATTTATTTGACAAAGCTCCAGCAGGAGCTCCAAACTCTGCGCCCTTAGCAAGAGGGAGCGACCAACTAGCTAGCTAAGGTTTCAGCGAAGCAGACTCGTCTGTATAAACCCCTGGACCAACAAATCAAAGGGTTGGAGTCTCAGAAGGGTGTGTCTTAGATAGGGATTGTGGTCAGAGTGAGATGCAGTCAACCGTCGCTTCCTGGGAGAGGTTTCGTGTTCGCCTAGCGAACGCCCCCACCGTTGCCCCCGCTGCTGCTAAGATGGCGGTCAACCCTCCTGGCCAAGAGGTGGCCGAACCTGTGGAGGCTGAAGTCAATACTGAGGACCCCGTAGCCCCTATTGTTGCTGATAAGGAGTGGGTCGAGTAGAATTAGGACCCACGTACTTGTATATCTGTAACTCTATCAGTAGGCCGCCGGTGTGTCTCGGGCCATCCTAGACAATTTTTTCTTTAATTACCAAATTTCTTTCCCTTTCATATTTTCCCATAATATACTCGTCCCAATTTGGGGACCACTTGCAAAACTGGGGATCTTTCTTCCCTAGTGGCAGAATAGTCTTTCATGCTAGGTCACCTTCAACAAACTTCTTTGGTTTGAGGTGTTTGTTGTAGGCTCGGGCCATTTTCGCTTTATTTGTTTCAATTCTGCTGAGGGCAGCCAGCCTACCATCATTTGCCGAGTCCAACTCCATCCACTACAACAGTTTCGTGCATTACCGACGGGCATTTTCTAGCGGATTTTAAATCCTCCAGTACATTACCTGCAGATTTTGAGCGTTTCTGGCGGATCCGGTCCGCCTGTAATGTATCGGCAGATTTTTCAGGCATTTTCGGCAGATTTTTCAGCCATTTCTGGCGGAATAGTTTTTTTGGGTAAAATGAAAAAAACATAAAACAGTGCCGCCGGTAAATACACTTACCGCCAGATAATTTCGGTAATAAAAAAATATGTTTAAAAAAACCCATGTTAACCGCGAGTTCTAGCCAACGTCTCTGCCGATAAACACCGGCTAAACAAATCCGCAGGTATTGACAACATTTGGCGGATTTAATTTGAAATTCAAAAATAACATATCCCCCGGTAATAGCATTAAATCCGCCGGTAATGCACCCACTAATAAATCCGCCGATAATTGCAGCGAATCCGCCTGTAACTGTAACACCCCCCTTACGTATTCTACCATTCTAATTAATAAAATCAGAGCTGGAAAATTTCTTTTTAAAACTCAACCATCACAAGGGAGATATCACATTTTCGTCGTTTCAAAAACCAAACATCACATAATGAAATCATCAACATAAAGTAGTACGATACATAGCACATAATCGGGACGAACCCTCACAATACACCTGTCATGACATAACAGTCGGATATACAACTCGCAGCGGAAATAAATACATATCTCATACATATGTATAATACATCACCAAAGTACACTGTCTAATAACAGTACAAAATACAACTCCTAAAGTGTTTCGCCCCCCGGGTGCTACGTATCAGAGCATGACACCAAAAACCGGAAATAAGGAAGGTAGAACCTTCACTCGCTATCACCTGCAGGTTGCCGACATAAGAAGCAACACGAAAGCAGAAGGGTGAGTCTCTAACATATAATAGAATATGTGATAATCAAATATGATAGAGAAAAACACAATTAAAACACCAATCTACCATAAACCGGCACACCACAACAATTCACAATACATAACTCAGCTACACCAATAAACATCACCAAATGCGTATGTATATGCATGCAAATGCAACCCAACACCAAGGGCATATGCATGTGGATCCATTCATCACCTAAAAATAAGCCTTGAGGGCATTTATCACCAAAGTGGCCGAAGCCTAGACCGCAGCCTCTTCATCACCAAAAATGCACATGATTTATGCGACACCATGAACGATGTAGAACACACACCAAAATCACCAAAATCAGCACCACTCATCATCACCAATAATTGTTTCATCACCAATAATTATTTTATCACCAATAATTATTTTATCATCACCAAAATCACCAACACCACTCCACTTTACAGCTCTAAGGCTCACACCGATATTTTTGACAAATTATAAGTCCAACCGTGGATAAACACCCACACTTGAGTTTTACAACTCAAACAGTACACACAGGCACACTAAACCGGCAAATCCGGCAAAACTGCACTCCGGCAGCTCCGGCAGCCCCGGGCAACACACTAGGCCCCACACCTAGTCAACATCACTGGCAAAACTGCCAGACAGCTCCCTTGAATACAGCACACAGCACTGGCGCACCTGAGCAACGCTGCCAGGGCGCCTGCACTTTGGCACAAAATTTGGGCAGCACACACAAAGTTGGCGCCCAGCACAAGGGCTCCAGGCAGCGTGCACCAACCAACTTGGGCACGGTGCCCGCGCCCAAACCACCGCGAACCCAGGGGCCACTCTTGGCCCCGGCCCTAGTACTCCCTCTCTCCTAGATGCGCCACAAGGGTCTACCATCATTGGGGCCCTGGCTCGCCACTTGGGCCCATGCCCAAATTGACAAAAAATCACAAAAACAGGATTCTGGCGCCTAGACACAGGGCTCCAAACAGCTCTGGAAACCAACTTGGGCACGGTGCCCGCGCCCAAACCACTCGTGCATTTTGGACAAACTCTTAAACCGCCCCTTTTACTAACCCTATACTAGGTGCGCCACTAGGGTCCACCATCATTGGGGCCCTTTCTCGCCACTTGGATACATGCCCAAGTTGGCAAAAAATCATTTTTCATGCACACTGCACAGTTTTGGCGCCTAGACACTCTGCACCCGGACACGCTTAGCAACCAATTTGGGCACGATGCCCGCGCCCAAACCACACACATTTTTGGGAAACACCCTTGCACGGCCACTAGTACTCATCAAACACTAGGTGCGGCAATGGGCCCCACCACCATGGGCCCTCTGCCTCGCCACTTGGGCCCATGCCCAAGTTGGCTAAAAATCACATTTTTGGCGCCTAGCACACTACCCACACCAAGCCACACTTCACCAAACCTAACCATTCCAACTTCAACTTCACCACCAATTCTAACCTTCAACAACCACAATTTCAACACCAATAACAACATCAATATCACCATATTCAATCATCAAATTTCATATCCGATTCACACAAGATTTCACCAACTCATTGAGACATTTTCACAAACACATAATGTGCAATTTTTGACAACTTTTTATTTCAACAAAACAACACCAAAACCACACCCAAATTAGTTCAAAGACATCACCAAACAATCAATTCTCATATTCAATCAACAAAATTCATTCAAACACATCAAAAACCCCTAAAACCCTATTCTAACATATTGAAAACACAAACCCTATTATAGGTTAGGAGAGCCCCCTTACCTTGAATTCCTTGAAGAAAATAAGCCCTAATCCAAGCAATTCCTCTTGAAAAATCAACAAAATCCCTTCCCTTTCTCTTCTTCTTGCTACTTCCTCTTCTCTCCTTTTTCTCTCTTTTCTTTGTTTCTTACTTTGATAAAAAAAAATGAAAGGAAACAACACTAAGTCACTTAGTCAAATATGATGACTAAGTCTTCAAATTCAATTTGACTTCTATGTCTTCAAAGTAACTTTGATTACCTTATGGGCCTAAAATGATTATGGGCCTTTCGGCTTAATACCCACACCTCTTCAAACTTGCATTCCAACTCCTAAACCAATAAGTTAACATATCAATTAACTTAATTATAATTAAAATGTCGTAAACCCTAATAATCAATTAAATAAATAACTGAATTATTTTGGGGTGTTACAACTCTCCCCCACTTAGAATATTTCGTCCTCGAAATACATACCTGAATCAAATAACTCCTGGTATGCTTCCCGCATCTTGGTCTCCAACTCCCAAGTGATACTCTCTCCGGTAGCTCCTAACCAAACTACCTTCACCAAATGGATCTCTTTTCCTCTCAAAGTTTTCACCTCACGATCTTCGATCCGCACCGGCATAGTCTCAACAGTGAGATTCTCTCTCACTTGCACATCATCCATTTGAATTACGTGAGATGGATCCGGAATATACTTCCGCAACTGTGAAATATGAAACACATCATGAAGATTCGAAAGATTAGGTGGCAAAGCCACCCGATAAGCAACTCTTCCAATTTTCTCTAAAATCTGATATGGTCCAATAAAACGAGGAGTCAACTTCTTCGACTTCAAGGCACGACCAACACCGGTCACAGGTGTAACTCTCAGAAACACATGATCACCAGCCTGAAACTCCAAATCTTTCCTCCTCTTGTCATGATAACTCTTTTGTCTACTTTGTGAAATTTTCATCTTTTCACGAATCAGCTTCACTTTCTCGGTTGTCTCACGAACAATCTCCGGTCCAAGTACAACACTTTCTCCGGATTCATACCAACACACCGGAGTCCTACACCTCCTACCATACAATGCTTCGAAAGGAGCCATTCCAATACTAGCATGATAACTGTTATTGTAAGTGAACTCAATCAACGAAAGATGTCCATCCCATGAACCTCCCTGCTCAAGCACACAAGCTCTCAACAGATCCTCAAGTGACTGAATAGTCCTCTCCGTCTGACCATCAGTCTGCGGGTGATAAGCTGAACTCAATCTCAACTTCGAACCCAAAGCCTCTTGCAAACTTTTCCAAAATTCAGAAGTGAATCTTGGATCTCTATCTGACACAATACATAGAGGCACACCATGCAGCTTCACTATCGTCTGAATATAAATCTCTGCCAACCTAGAAACCGGATAAGTAATGTTAATCGGTAAAAAGTGAGCAGACTTTGTCAATCTGTCAACAATCACCCAAATGGCATCAAATCCTCTCGAAGTATTTGGCAAACCCGTCACAAAATCCATGGAAATACTATCCCACTTCCACTCAGGAATCTCCAAAGGTTGCATCAACCCTGCAGGCTTCTGATGCTCAACCTTCGACTTCTGACATGTCAAACAGGCATACACAAACTGAGCTACCTCCTTCTTCATACCAGGCCACCAAAACAATTTCTTCAAATCATGATACATCTTTGTAGCTCCGGGATGAATACTCAATTTACTTCTGTGACTCTCCTCAAGAATTGCTTTCTTCATCTCTACATCATCAGGAATACATATCCTATCACGGAACCTCAACACACCTTGAGAATCCAACCTGAAATCATTGTCATCAGCTTGTCCAACTTCACCCATCATGTCTACCAACTTCACATCCAACTTCTGTGCCTCTCTGATACTAACCAGAAAATCATTATTAATCTTTAACATACCCAATTTGATACTCTGAGGAGATACTTCACAAACTAAGCTCATGTCTCTGAATTGTTCAATCAACTCCAACTCCTTAATCATCATTGCAGACATATGCAAACTCTTTCTACTCAAAGCATCGGCTACAACATTAGCTTTCCCCGGATGATAGTTCAAGCTAAAGTCATAGTCTTTCAACAACTCTAACCACCTTCTCTGCCTCATATTCAGCTCCTTTTGATCAAATAAATATTGCAAACCTTTATGATCACTAAATACTTCAAATCTAGAACCATAAAGATAATGCCGCCAAATCTTCAATGCAAACACAACCGCAGCCAACTCCAAATCATGTGTAGGATAATTCTTCTCATGAATCCTCAACTGCCGAGAAGCATAAGCAACTACCCTACCATTCTGCATAAGAACTCCTCCTAAACCCATCTTCGAAGCATCACAATACACAACAAAGGATTCTTCTGGTTTAGGTAACGTCAAAATCGGAGACGTCGTCAATCTCTTCTTTAATTCTTTGAAACTTTCCTCACACCGATCATCCCACACAAACGCCTTTCCTTTACAAGTCAACTGAGTTAGTGGAAGAGCCAACTTCGAAAAGCCTTCAATAAATCTTCTATAATAACCAGCTAACCCAAGAAAACTTCTAATCTCAGTGACCGACTTCGGAGTCTCCCACTTCAACACCGCATCAACTTTGGATGGATCTACCGCAATCCCATCACCGGAAATAATATGCCCAAGGAAACTCACTTCCCGCAACCAAAATTCACACTTAGACAATTTAGCATACAACTTCCGATCCCGCAAGACCTCCAACACTAACCTCAAGTGCTCAGCATGCTCCTCTTCGGATTTTGAATACACCAAAATGTCATCAATGAACACCACAACGAACCGATCTAGATACTCATGAAAAATACGATTCATATATTCCATGAATACCCCAGGAGCGTTAGTGACACCAAAAGGCATCACCGAATACTCATAGTGACCATACCGAGTCCTAAAAGCCGTCTTCGGAATATCTTCATCTTTCACTTTAATTTGATGATAACCCGATCTCAAGTCAATCTTGCTAAACACTTGTGCACCCACCAATTGATCCATCAAGTCATCAATTCTTGGAAGCGGATACTTGTTCTTAATTGTCACTTTGTTCAATTGCCGATAATCAACACATAACCTCATACTCCCATCCTTCTTCTTCACAAGCAACACCGGAGCACCCCACGGAGATACACTAGGTCTCACAAACTTCTTTTCAAGCAACTCCTCAAGCTGCTTCTTCAACTCAGACAACTCCGATGCAGACATTCTATAAGGTGCCATTGACGCAGGCCTAGTGCCAGGTACCAGATCAATAGAAAACTCCACTTCCCTCTCTGGTGGTACATCCGGAATCTCATCAGGAAAGACCTCAGGAAACTCCCGTACCACCGGCAACTCATCAATCTTTGCTTGACTCTCAGCAGATAATGATTCCATCACAGCAAACAACTGAGCGTCTCCCCTCATTGCTTTCATCAACTGACCCCCAGACAACAAGACAGTTTCTTCCTCCACCGGAGAAGAGAAACTAACAGACCGATCACAACAATTGATATGAACATGGTTATGCACCAACCAGTCCATACCCAAGATAACATCCATCCCCACCAAAGGAAGACAAATCAGATCAACAATAAAATCTTTGCCGAAAACCGACAAAGGACACTTAGCACACATAAGAGAAGTAGTTACCGAACCCTTAGCTGGAGTATCGATAACCATATCCCTCATCATGGAAGACAACTCAAGATGCAACTTTTCAACACATACCGCAGCAATAAATGAATGTGTAGCACCAGTATCAACTATAGCAATCAGAGGAATACCTTCAATGAAGCACGTACCTGAAATCTCATTGGTCACCTCTGACCCAGCAAGAGCAAACACCTTTCCACTTGCTTTCTCCTTCTTTGGTTTAGTGCATTTGGTACTAATGTGACCTACCTCACCACAATTGTAGCAAACCACATCCTTGCGGTCACAATCAGCAGCCAGGTGACCTCCTCTGCCACACTTGAAACACTTTCTCTCATCAAAACTACACTCATAACTCTTATGACCAGGCCTACCACACTTGTAGCACACAACATTAGCAGGAGCATCTCCCCCACTTGGTTTCTTGCCAGAACCAACAGCAGCTTTCTGTTTACCTTTCCCACCGGACACATCATAAGGTTTACTACGATTCTGAAACTGTCCCCTCTTCTCTTTCACAATCTTATAAGAGGTATTGCTATCCTCTTCAAAGATTCTGCAACTATCCACCAAATCAGCAAACCTACGGATCCTCTGGTAGCTAATTGCCTTTTTAATATCATGCCTCAATCCACTTTCAAATTTGATGCATTTAGAGAATTCAGCATCAGCACCATTGTAATGCGGGTGGAACTTAACCAATTCCTCAAACTTGGCTGCATACTCAGATACAGACTTATTTCCCTGAGTCAAGTTCAGAAATTCCATCTCTTTCTTTCCCCGAACATCCTCCGGGAAGTACTTCCTCAAAAACTCTCTCTTGAAGACATTCCAAGAGAGCTCCTCACCGGCATCCTCAAGCCTCTGCAGAGTTCCCAACCACCAATCATCAGCCTCCTCAGCTAACTGGTGAGCACCGAATCGAACCTTCTGAGCTGGAGTGCAATCCATAACTCGGAAGATCCTCTCTATCTCTTTCAGCCACACAAGAGCTCCATCAGGGTCATACCGCCCCTTGAAGACAGGCGGGTTCTCCCTTTGGAACGTAGCTAAACCACGAGCTGCAGCATTCCCCTCAGCACCTACAGCATCTGCCATTGCTTGCATAGCAGCAGCTAAAGCAGCATCATTCCTCCCAGCCATCTCAACAAGTCACTGAAACAAAATCAGTTAGAACGAGCAACAAGACTCGAGAATTAAAAGACTCAAGACTCAACAACTTGGTCACACAGACCGAATTGCTCTGATACCACTAATGTAACACCCCCCTTACGTATTCTACCATTCTAATTAATAAAATCAGAGCTGGAAAATTTCTTTTTAAAACTCAACCATCACAAGGGAGATATCACATTTTCGTCGTTTCAAAAACCAAACATCACATAATGAAATCATCAACATAAAGTAGTACGATACATAGCACATAATCGGGACGAACCCTCACAATACACCTGTCATGACATAACAGTCGGATATACAACTCGCAGCGGAAATAAATACATATCTCATACATATGTATAATACATCACCAAAGTACACTGTCTAATAACAGTACAAAATACAACTCCTAAAGTGTTTCGCCCCCCGGGTGCTACGTATCAGAGCATGACACCAAAAACCGGAAATAAGGAAGGTAGAACCTTCACTCGCTATCACCTGCAGGTTGCCGACATAAGAAGCAACACGAAAGCAGAAGGGTGAGTCTCTAACATATAATAGAATATGTGATAATCAAATATGATAGAGAAAAACACAATTAAAACACCAATCTACCATAAACCGGCACACCACAACAATTCACAATACATAACTCAGCTACACCAATAAACATCACCAAATGCGTATGTATATGCATGCAAATGCAACCCAACACCAAGGGCATATGCATGTGGATCCATTCATCACCTAAAAATAAGCCTTGAGGGCATTTATCACCAAAGTGGCCGAAGCCTAGACCGCAGCCTCTTCATCACCAAAAATGCACATGATTTATGCGACACCATGAACGATGTAGAACACACACCAAAATCACCAAAATCAGCACCACTCATCATCACCAATAATTGTTTCATCACCAATAATTATTTTATCACCAATAATTATTTTATCATCACCAAAATCACCAACACCACTCCACTTTACAGCTCTAAGGCTCACACCGATATTTTTGACAAATTATAAGTCCAACCGTGGATAAACACCCACACTTGAGTTTTACAACTCAAACAGTACACACAGGCACACTAAACCGGCAAATCCGGCAAAACTGCACTCCGGCAGCTCCGGCAGCCCCGGGCAACACACTAGGCCCCACACCTAGTCAACATCACTGGCAAAACTGCCAGACAGCTCCCTTGAATACAGCACACAGCACTGGCGCACCTGAGCAACGCTGCCAGGGCGCCTGCACTTTGGCACAAAATTTGGGCAGCACACACAAAGTTGGCGCCCAGCACAAGGGCTCCAGGCAGCGTGCACCAACCAACTTGGGCACGGTGCCCGCGCCCAAACCACCGCGAACCCAGGGGCCACTCTTGGCCCCGGCCCTAGTACTCCCTCTCTCCTAGATGCGCCACAAGGGTCTACCATCATTGGGGCCCTGGCTCGCCACTTGGGCCCATGCCCAAATTGACAAAAAATCACAAAAACAGGATTCTGGCGCCTAGACACAGGGCTCCAAACAGCTCTGGAAACTAACTTGGGCACGGTGCCCGCGCCCAAACCACTCGTGCATTTTGGACAAACTCTTAAACCGCCCCTTTTACTAACCCTATACTAGGTGCGCCACTAGGGTCCACCATCATTGGGGCCCTTTCTCGCCACTTGGATACATGCCCAAGTTGGCAAAAAATCATTTTTCATGCACACTGCACAGTTTTGGCGCCTAGACACTCTGCACCCGGACACGCTTAGCAACCAATTTGGGCACGATGCCCGCGCCCAAACCACACACATTTTTGGGAAACACCCTTGCACGGCCACTAGTACTCATCAAACACTAGGTGCGGCAATGGGCCCCACCACCATGGGCCCTCTGCCTCGCCACTTGGGCCCATGCCCAAGTTGGCTAAAAATCACATTTTTGGCGCCTAGCACACTACCCACACCAAGCCACACTTCACCAAACCTAACCATTCCAACTTCAACTTCACCACCAATTCTAACCTTCAACAACCACAATTTCAACACCAATAACAACATCAATATCACCATATTCAATCATCAAATTTCATATCCGATTCACACAAGATTTCACCAACTCATTGAGACATTTTCACAAACACATAATGTGCAATTTTTGACAACTTTTTATTTCAACAAAACAACACCAAAACCACACCCAAATTAGTTCAAAGACATCACCAAACAATCAATTCTCATATTCAATCAACAAAATTCATTCAAACACATCAAAAACCCCTAAAACCCTATTCTAACATATTGAAAACACAAACCCTATTATAGGTTAGGAGAGCCCCCTTACCTTGAATTCCTTGAAGAAAATAAGCCCTAATCCAAGCAATTCCTCTTGAAAAATCAACAAAATCCCTTCCCTTTCTCTTCTTCTTGCTACTTCCTCTTCTCTCCTTTTTCTCTCTTTTCTTTGTTTCTTACTTTGATAAAAAAAAATGAAAGGAAACAACACTAAGTCACTTAGTCAAATATGATGACTAAGTCTTCAAATTCAATTTGACTTCTATGTCTTCAAAGTAACTTTGATTACCTTATGGGCCTAAAATGATTATGGGCCTTTCGGCTTAATACCCACACCTCTTCAAACTTGCATTCCAACTCCTAAACCAATAAGTTAACATATCAATTAACTTAATTATAATTAAAATGTCGTAAACCCTAATAATCAATTAAATAAATAACTGAATTATTTTGGGGTGTTACAGTAACCATCGTTTTTGGTGGCTTGTTTTTGAAATTCAAGTTTCAAAATGCCCGCCGGTAATCGTGGCAAATCCGCTGGTAAGCAAAACATCCGCTGGTAAGCATTAACTCTCCCGGTAATTAGCATTTGTGGCAGATTTCTTTATGGAATGTTGTGTTCGGACCGTTTGCAACAATACGCCGATATCGTCATCATATCCGCCTATACGCGTCATTTCCAGCGGATCTCGTTTTCGAATTTCAAAAATCAGCTGTTGGACCCATGGCTCTATGTATTTGAGTGCATTCGAAATCTCTCACTCACTTATTTCTCTCCACTCCTTTCTCCGAAATCTCTCACTTTTCTCTTCTCAAATCTCTCCTCCATTCGAAATCTTCTCACAAATCTCCACTCCATTCGAAATCTCGCACTCTTATCTTCTCACATAAACTTCATTTCTGCAATCTGTTCTCTTCCCTCTGCGAGAATGATCTTAAGTTTTGTTTAAGGTATGTTTTTTAACTGATATTTGATTGTTTTAGTTAATATTTAGTTTTTGAATGAGTTTGATAATATTTCTTATGTTATTTGTTTAGTAATTGATTGGAGTTTGGAGTTTGCTTGGAAGTTTTGTTCAAAAGAGTCTGGAAAGCATCAAGCCAAAGATGTCTCTACACTACCGGTTAGTTAACAAAATTACTTGTAATAAAACATTTTTTGATGTTATTAGCTGAATTTTTTTGCCGAAAATAAAATAAATTTAATTTGTTGTATCATAACTAGATTGTGTTTACACTGATTGTATAATAATTAGCTGAAATTTTTTATATTTTTAAAATACGAATTATTTTAATGTATTAGTTAAAAAGATAAAAATTAATAATTTATTTAGTAAAAATTATTGATGTTATAAGTTGGAATTATTCGAATAATAAAACAAATTAGATTGTAATAATTGTTTGTTATTTGTATTTTTTAGACAAAATAAATACGAAATATTATTATAATATAATATATGTATATATATATAATATCAGTAAAAACAGTAAAATTATTAGTAAAATAAAATTTTACCATTATTATTAAAATATGTTACCATTTACTAAAAAATCAAAATATGAATATTTATTCAAAAATAATAGGTAATAGTTTATTTAATTTAATTTGTATATTTGGTCAAACATAAAAATACCAATGTGTATTGTTCTAATACACATTTATGATATATATATATATATGTTAAGTAACATCAACAAAAAAATAGATAGTAGTTGGATGTATGATCGAATGTTTCCTAGAAGAGTTGGGTTGAAGCGACGTTTTGTGCAAGGAGTTGAAGAGTTTGTTCTTTTTGCTAAATATATTTGAGCGACAAGGTGGAACTAGATGTCCTTGCTCGAAAAGTATGTTTCGATCTATAAAAAATGAAGGTGATCTTTGACTTGATTTGTACAATAATGGGTTTAAGCCAAATTATTGGATGTGGACCCGTCATGGCGAGGTAGCAGCTGGAGTTCCTGCGGTTGATAATGTTCCTGTCCAAGTAGAAGGTCTCACATCAAGTCCAACCGTAGAAGTTGCCAAATCAAGTAGTAATCCAACGACTACGGGATATCAGTCGTTTGATGTTGCTCAAGGGGTGATATCGGATTCTGTCGGTGTAAATTTGGATTTTGAAGAACCACAATATGATGCTGAAGAAGTTCCAAATGAGGAAGCTCAGAGGTTTTATATGTTTTTATACTCTAAATTATAAATGTGTGTTCGGTTTTTGTGTCTTAAGTCTCAATTTAATGTTGCGGAGTTGTGCACGGAATATATGACTGAAATGATGTTGGATGCAACCCCCTTTTTCTCCTTCCTGGCGACAACATGTGCTGAAAAACGAAAACCCTAGGCGCCATTCTTTCTCCACCTCATTCTCATTCTTCTCTCCGCGACTGACCATGAAACTCCATCTTCCCACTCGAATTTTGCCTCTGCACTAGTGCAGAATTGACATTTAGTATCGGTTGTTTTGCATATTTAGTATCGGTTGTGGAACCGATACTAAATCGACCGATACTAAATGTCCGATCATTTAGTATCGTTTTTTTACCCGATACTAAATGTACTACTAAGGTACTGTTAGGGTACACTTAGTATCGGTTGTACATAAACACACGATACTATACGTATTACTAAGGTACATTTAGTATCGGTGTTTCTGTATAACCAATACTAAATGTATTACTAAATGTACATTTAGTATCGGTTATACAGAAATACTGATACTAAATGTACTTAAGCATACTTGTAATCTCACTCCAAAGTTTAATCTAAGTTCTTGCAATTCTCTTTAGCTTTTTCTCTTTTATTTTCATGTTCTTTACTTTCTTGCTTTTATAATTTCTGTTCTTTATCTTTCCAGCAACTTTACATTCAGCAATTTATCGCTTTATTTCAATTCCCGTCATTTACATTACGCAATTTAGATTTCAGTCATTTACAATTATGTCTCTTTATCTTATTGCAATTTATCTTCTAAGCATGAGTGAGTAGAAATATGGTCTTGGGTTATTGGGAGTAATCACAATGATAGGTCCCTAGTGATTCCCAAAGACTATTCTCCACTCCAATTGTTTTTCTAATTCTAATCTATTTTCATTATACCTCAATCTTATTTTTAACATTAGAGTGAAGTACCGAGAGGTGAAATTCTATGTTTGACCTATGAAAATAGACAAGAGAATTAAGATATGAGAATAATCCTAATTCTCTTGAGGTATTTAAAAGGTTTTGTTCTTAAAGGGTTTTGCTAACTTTCAACCATGAGAATAGGATTGAAAGTTAGATCAAAACACATCATTTTACTTTGAAAGAAGACTATGATTACATTTGTTACCTTGCCTTTAGAATATATTACTTTTTGTGAGTTGGAGGATAGTTAAAGAGTTACATGAGTTCTCATCATTGTGATGAAACTAATAACCCGAGATTCTTTACATTCCTGAATTTAATTTAATCAAAAATCTCTTCTTCAAATCATTCCTTTCAGCTAATCACCATCAAAAAATTAGATTGGTAATCACAAAAACTCCCTGTGGATCGATAGTTTTTATTACGCGATAGAACCGTGCACTTGCGGCCTATCAATTACTTAAGTACATTTAGTATCGTTGTTTCTGTATAACCGATACTATATGTATTACTAAGGTACATTTAGTATCGGTGTTTCTGTATAACCGATACTAAATGTACCTTAGTAATACATATAGTATCGGTTAGACAGAAACACCGATACTAAATGTACTTAAGTAAGTACATTTAGTATCGTTGTTTCTGTAAAACCGATACTATATGTATTACTAAGGTACATTTAGTATCGGTGTTTCTGTATAACCGATACTAAATGTATTACTAAAGGTACATTCAGTATCGGTTATATAGAAACACTGATACTAAATGTACCTAAGTAAGTACATTTAGTATCGTTTTTTATGTATAACCGATACTAAATGTATTAATATTTTTTAATATTTTTTTTTGTTTTTATCCATACCGACATATTATTAACCTGTTATATACAGCGATAATTCCAGTCATCAACACATAATAAATATATCTTACAAAATAACAATTGTTCAAAGGATCTCTTTCCTAACATACTTTAAATTCCATTAAACATAATTTCTTACAAAATAACAATTGTTCAAAATGTGGTATTCTTTTGCTCAAAATAACTTAATTGGTTGGAAATAGCGTATCCTTTTGCTCTGTACATATCTTGACAAAGAATTCCGCCCAAAGCTGACGAATCTCTTTAATTTCCTCTTCGGTGTATGCCTGGGTGTTATCAAATACCTACAAGTTTAAAAGTGACTCAAAATTCAGAACATTCTGTGGATGAAAAGTCAGTACCCTAATCATAAACAAACACATATCCATGTCAATAATAACACAGAACATTAACAACTCAAGCAACTCAATAATAATTTTTGGCTACAGTAACTTATAAGCATTACATTACTTCATACTATAATGACACTATTAGTACCAAATTACTTGAGGAGTTGAATGATTAATATCCAAACAAACACTTCCAAGGAAATTTTTTAGCAGAAAAAGGTAGTAAATGGATCTTTTTGTGATTTCTCAACTTAAAAAATGAATAGATCCACCGAGTCAACTTGCCCTCAAAATTGGTGACCCAGGTATAGAAGTTTTTAAGGAACCTAGTTAATACCCAAATAGAGGAGAAAAAACTCTAGTAATTAGATCCATCTGATAACTTCCCAATCATTAATAAAATATCCTCATACCTATACATAGAACGATAAAATTAACTGAGTATGGCATCAACTCAAAGACTCAAGCAAATAACACTTTTCAACTGAAAAAAATAACACACATAATTGTCAAGCTTTATGGTTTAAACTCAAAATTATTATGAGACAAATGAGTAATGACTAACATGAGCAGACTCAAAGTGCCTATGCAAACAGATTACTAAACTTCAATGTAGGAGCCACACATTTAAAAAATCCAACTCTACTTGAACTCAACTGGACACAATATCCATGTCAATATTATAAAAGTTTCTCAATTAAAGGTAAAAAACTAACATAAACTTTATCAAACTACTTAGGACACACTGCAAAGAAGTTTTATAAAAGAAGTTTTATATTGACAGCGATAATACCTTCTCCCAATTATCAACAATACCGGCAGTTAAAATGGTCAGCATAAACTTCATCACATAATAACCGCAATGATAACCATTCGTTTGTATTGGCATCTACACAGATGAATTAACAAAGTTAACCAAAAAACAATATAATATATATATATATATATATATCATATATGAATTCACTCAAAATTAAATCAACCCAATATTTAAACTACTTATTATAGGGTACAACCACTTGACGGCCGATGTAGAATCCCCTTTCACACCTCTAATAACAACATAAATATAAATTAGGTATAAAATTTCAACCCAAAGTTCAAATACTACAATATAAAGCATGATAAACAATTAAAAACTTACTTGCTAAACATGTCTTTGATTGTTTTGCCTGGTTGGCGACTGTAGGAACACATCCAGACCACGGTATTTTTCTTCGGGAGTAGGACAACTAGTTGCCAATGATTGCTGCAACATTGATAAACATAAAATTCAGCAACATGCAGTGATACAAAGACTGATAATTAAACAGTTCTGTCAAAATTGCACAACCAAAAAGACACCATGGATCAATTACTAATTCATGTACATATGGCAAAATGGAGCCAGACATATTTCCTTATTGGTAGTAGTCAGTGTCTGTTGAATATATTCAGAAACATTCTGTTTGGTAATGTGACCAGCTTTCAAGTTCATCTTATGTGGACACAGAAATCCATACTGATCATCACCCTTTTCAACAACTTGGCGATACAGATATCTATTAATGGCACATAAGAAAAACTATCAAATTGACTAATATTAGAAACGCGGGAAATTTACATAATCAAATAAACCTTACTACTTACGTGCACCATATGCTCAAGTGGGCAAACTCAAGCCACCCTTTACCAGAAACCATTTCGTTGATCGCTTTGCCTCCAATAAAGCACGTATATTTTTCATGCTCCAACTCTATCTTGGCATGTCTATCATCATCATAAGCAATCAAAAGTATCTTTTTCAACCAATCAATTTTCTCCTCCTCCCCCTCCTCCTTCCCCTCCTCTTCCTTCTCCTCCTTCACATTAGATGGTGAGCAGCTCCCCTTAGATCCAACAGTGGTCATGGGAATGGGAACTTGAACAACTGCATTTTGACATAATCCTCCACATGTTTGAGGCCTCTGAATAATTAAAAATACGATCTCAATTCAATCTGTTTACAGTGAAAAATATACTATATAATTCATAAACATATACCTCTGCCAAAATCTTCTTAAGTCGTTCTTCCACCATCCCATCCATCTTATCCAGCACTTGATTCATGAACTCCTCTTTATTGAATCCTGAAGAACGATGCACACGTCTAAAGTATTTCTTTAGCCCGACAGTTTTTCCAGCTGCGCGACAACGACTGGGATGCTCGGGTGTTCCAATGGCAGCGGTCAAAATATCATTCTTTCCTTGCGGAACGAAAGATCCTTGGCTGCTCATAACAGTAAGTTCGTTCTACAACAAAAACATGTTCACGTGTTAGAATCGACGGTAATGTGTTCTAGTTTTATTTTCCAAAATATGTCATTTTGTCAATCAACATCCAAAAAGTTTGTAACTGATGCTGCATACATGAAAGAATTGAACCCAACAAAAATATTTTACTTACAATCTTAGATGCAACTGCTGCTGACTCCTCAGATACAAAAGATCCAGACTTGTTTTTGCGGCCAGCGTTCCATAGCTCATGTCGCTCTGGAGATGTAGGCTCAATCTCCAAATCAGGATCACCAGACTCCTCCTTGCCTTTTTTTATTATTTCTTCCTTCAAATTCTCCTTCAACTTTGTATAACCGCCTGGCCCCATTGTGTGTTTGTATATATATTTTTTTTGAGTATTCTTGGCAGATTCTCTCTTAGCCTGTTACAAAGAACAAACACCACCACATATATAACAAATCCATAATATTGTTTAAGAAACTAAAATATTTGTGGTTAAAACAATACCACAAACTCCGGAGTAGTGCGACTTTTAACATATGCAGCCCATGTCTCGGTAGATATGGCGCTATACTTGTGACATGGAGTAGTTTGACCGACCGCATCCCCAATGCCAAAGACATATTCATTGTTGAGTCTTGTCTTGAACTGTTTCCAGCAACCACCGATATGAGACATCCAGAACTTGTGGAATTCCTCATTTTCGGGAACATCAAATGTTTGCTTAACATCATCCCAAGCAATCCTTTTTGTTTCGCCATCAACTTGCTCCCAGGAAAAGGGCAATATGCTTGTTTTTGTTCTAGCAACCACCCCTAAATAGTTCTTGAATTTGTTAGCATATGGACCAATAATTTTGCCTTTACTATCAACAACCACTCTATATTCACTAATGCAAAAAAGACATTTAGCATCGGTTGTTTTGGACATTTAGCATCGGTTATCCGACGATGCTAAATCCCCAGATACTAAATGTGGGACATTTAGCATCGGTTATTTAACCGATGCTAAATGTCTCCTTCTGGTACATTTAGCATCTGTTATACTGTACAACCGATGCTAAATATCTCTTTTTGGTACATTTAGCATCGGTTGTACTGTACAACCGATGCTAAATGTACCTGTAGGAGACATTTAGCATCGGTTGTACAGTAAAACCGATGCTAAATGTACCAGAAGGAGACATTTAGCATCTGTTGTACAGTAAAACCGATGCTAAATGTCTACTGTTGGTACTTTTAGCATCGGTTATACTGTACAACCGATGCTAAAAGTCTCATTTCTTTTATATTTTTTTTTGTTTTTGTCCATACCAGCCATCTAATACATAATAACCTGTTATATACAGAGAGATATTCTAGTCATCAACACATAAAAGTACTTAAAATTCCATTAAACTTAATAATGTCTTGCATAGTGAGAACATAAGTTAAACTAATTAGAAAACAAAATACATAACAAAATGTGGTATCCATCATAACATATATAACACTATTGTGCATAAAATGTGGTGACCCTTTCCTAATTACACAAGTTAAACTACGCACGAAATAGTGTATCCTTTTGCTCTGTACGTATCTTGAAAAAGAATTCCGCCCAAAGCTGACGAGTCTCCTCAAGTTCCTCATCGGTGTATGACTTTGCATTATCAAATACCTACAAGTTTAAAATTTACTCAAACAAATTAGATTTCAAACTTTTATACCTTCTCCTAATTATCAAATACCTACTAAAAAAGACTTTGCTTTGACAGAATTTAATACCTTCTCCCAATTATCAACAATACCGGCGCTCACAATGGTCAGCATAAACTTCATAACATAATAGCCACAATGAAAACCATTCGGTTGTATTGGCATCTACACAAATGAATTAACAAAGTTAACCAAAAAAGAATATAATATATATATATATATCAAACTCTAAAGTTCTCAGTTTTCCCAACCATTTGCAACTGTACCATATAATATAATTCTAAAACTGTACACATCAACCCAATATTTTAAACTACTTACTATAGGGTACAACCAGTTGGTGGCTGATGTAGAATCCCCTTTCACAGCTCTATTAACAACATAATATAAATTAGTTATAAAATTTCAACTAGAAGTTCAAATACTACAATCTAAACCATGATAAACAATTAAAAACTTACTTGCCAAACATTTCTTTGATTGCTTTTGTTGGTTGGCGACATAAGGAACACATCCAGAACACAGTATTTTGCTTTGGGAGGAGAACAACTAGTTGCCAATGCTTGCTGCAACATTGACAAACATAAAACTAAGAAACAAACAAACAAATAAAGGAAAATGTATTACCAATTCTTTCAAATATGTAATCATGTACCTGTTGCAAAATGGAGCCAACCATATTTCCTTATTGGTAGTAGCCAATATTTGTTGAATATATATAGAAACATCCTGTTTGGAATACCCAGTCAAGTTCATCTTATGCGGACACACAAATCCATACAAGTCATCGACACCCCTTTCAACAACTTGGCGATACAGATATCTATTAATGAAGGAAATATCAAATTGACTAATATATGTAGAAACGCGAAAAATTTATATAACCAAATAAACTTTACTACTTAAGTGCACCGTATGCCCAAGTGGCACAAATCAAGCCACGCTTCACCAGAAACCATGTCGATGATCTCTTTGAAGGAGACAAAGCACACATGTTTTTGGTGCTCCAACATTATCCTGGCATGTCTCTTATCATCATACGCAATCATATGTATCTTTCTCAGCCATTCAATTTTCTCCTCCTTTTCCTCCTTCTCCTCCTGCTTCTCCTGCTTCTCCTCCTCCTCCTCCTCCTCCTCCTCCACATTAGATCGTGAGCAGCTCCCCTTAGATCCAACAGTGGTCATGGGAGTGGGAACACGAACAGCCGTATTTTGACATCCTCCACATGATTGAGAGCGCTCAATAATTAAAAAATACATATTTCAATCAATCTGTTTACAGTGAAAAATATACTTTATATTTCATAAACATATACCTCTGCCAACAACTTGGTAACTTTGTCTTCCACCAACACTTCGACGCCCTCCAAGACTTGTTTAATGAACGCCTCTTTCTTGAGTTCTGAGTTGCTCGAGGAAGAACGTTGCACACCTCCAAAGTATTTCTTTAGCACGACACCTTTTCCGGCTCCCCGACAACGACCGGGATGCTCAGGTGTTCCAATGGCAGCGGTCAAAATATCATTCTTTCCTCGCGGAACGAAAGATCCTTGGCTGCTCATAACCGTAAGTTCGTCCTACAACAAAAACATGTTTACGTGTTAGAATTGAATTAATTTGTTACTAACTGATGCTGTTTCTAATAAATATGTCTCTAACATGTCTCTTATCAAATAAATATGGTCTGATGTGTTTCTAACATGTGTTTCTAACATCACACTATATTTTACTTACAATCTTAGATCCAACTGATGCTGACTCCGTAGATATATAAGATCCAGACTTTTTTTGCGGCCAGCCTTCCACAGCTCATGTCGCTCTGGAGATGTAGGCTCCACCACCAAATCAGGATCACCAGACTCCTCCTTGACTTTTTTTATATGTTCTTCCTTCAAATTCTCCTTCAACTTTTTATAACCACCTAGCCCCATTGTGTGTTTGTATTTATTCTTTTTTTGCATATTCTTGCCAGCTTCTCTCTTAGGCTGTTACAAAGAATAAACACCACCACATATATAACAAATCCATAATATTGTTTAAGAAACTAAAATATTTGTGGTTAAAGCAATACCACAAACTCCGGAGTAGTGTGAGATTTTACAAATGCGGCCCATGTCTCGGTAGATATGGCGCTATACTTGTCACATGGAGTTGTTGCACCGCTATTATCGCCATTGCCATAGACATATTCTCTGTTGAGTTTTGTCTTGAAGTGTCTCCAGCAGAGATTGATATGAGACATCCAAGTCTTCTTGAATTGCTCATTGTCGGGAACATCAAATGTTTGCTGAACATCATCCCAAGCAATTTTTTTTGTCTCGGCATCAACTTCATCCCAGGACATGGGCAATATGCTTACTTTTGTTCGTGCAACCACCCTTAAAAAGTTCTTGAATTGGCTAGCATATGGACCAATAAGGTTGCCTTTACTATCAACAGCCACACTATATTTTTGACCACTTGGGAGCCTATTAGTGAACTTATTTAATGATGTCAGACGTCTAGTTTTCTTTTTTGGAGGGCCGGCATTGGAATCATCCATGATATCTGTTTGAACAAAGGAAACAAAATATATCAGTTACAATATCTCAACACATGCTGGAACACCTAAATATAACAGTTACAAAATATATCAGTTACAATATCTCAACACAGAATCAAAGAAGAAAAAGACAAAAATAAAACAGGCCATTTTCATTATGATTTATATAATACATGAGTTTATTTCATATATATGTATATTCTTTCATTGTGGGAACAATCATTGTCATAGATTCCAAAAAAAAGAACAAATCTAAACTCCAACAAACATTGTGGGAAGTATCATTGTCATTAAAGCTCAACAATACAATTTCATAGATTCCAAAAAAAAAATAACAAATCTAAACTCCTTCATATAAAATCCCTTCATTATGATCATTGTGAGTGGCATGTTCATCGTCAACTTCATTGTCATCAACTAAAGTAGGCACTTGTGTTAACAAACAAGGTGTCTCTGAAATTGCAAGACTTGAATCTTCATCACTTGCTATTTTTCCCTGTAGGACCACTGACCACTTTTTGTTAGAAGGATCTTTCACATAAAATACTTGTTTTGCTTGGTCGGCCATGATGAAAGGTTCCTCATTATAACTTACCTTGTCAATGTCCACTAGTGTAAATCCCATTTCGTCGGTACGCACACCATTTTTGCTGCTAACCCACTTGCATTTAAAAAGAGGCACTTTAAATTTACGGTAATCAAGCTCCCAAATCTCATCAATGACACTAAAGTAAGCAATGGATGCAAGTACGGGATTAGCATCCTTTGAACTAGAGAAGTGCATTCAGGAAGCCATGACCATAACTCCGCTGTTTTGCATGGTACTGATGTCATCTTTCGACTTTGTGTAAAAGGAAAAGTTATTTATATCGTACCCGCTCCAACACACGACACTAAAGCAAGGGTCATGTGCTAACCATCTCAAAATCTCAGAGGCAGTCGCATCTTTTCTAATCTGTGATTTAAACCAATCTATCAATGTGTTGTTATGCTCGTTCAATAACGCTATTTTTTTCATTCGAGGGTTTTTGGACTTTACTATATCTTTATGATGAGACAAGTAAGGTATAACCTCATCTGTGTTATTCAAAACATACAAATGTGCTTGAAGCTCGACCCATGATCTTAGTGGCCGGCCCATGTGTACCTTTACCTTGGGATCTCCCTGCATAACGAGACTTTGATAGTCCTACAGACTTCGCTTCTGACAAGTAGTCTGATCAAAACTCAATAGCTTCTTCTGTGACATACCTTTCGACAATGGATCCTTCAGGACGATGTTGGTTCTTCACATACCCTTTCAAGATCTTCATGTATCGCTCGACTGGGTACATCCACCTTAAATGAACAGGTCCGCATAATCTAATCTCCCTAACTAGATGAACAATTAAATGAACCATGATATCAAAGAACGAGGGAGGAAAAAACATCTCCAACTGACACAAGATAATAGCAGCCTCATTTTCCAACTCGTCCAATTTTTCGGGGTAGATGACTTTAGCACATATACTATTGAAGAATAGACACAATCTAGTTATGGTATGTCGGACATCTTTCGGCAAGATGCCACGAATCGCCACAGGTAGTAGTTGTTGCATCAAGACGTGGCAGTCATGCGACTTCAAGCCAACTAATTTGAGATCTTTCATTGAAACCAGTCGCTTTACATATGAAAAGTAACCATGTGGCACTTTGATTCCCCGTAGACATTCGCAAAAGCTCATTTTCTCTTTTTTTGACAAGGTATAACATGTTGGAGGCAAATATGTGCCTTTGCCTCTTTCCACTGGATGTAATTGTTCTCTTATGCCCATCTCACGCAAATCTAGACGAGAATTTATACCATCCTTTGTCCCTTGAATGTTGAGAAGAGTCCCGATGACGCTATCACAAACGTTTTTCTCGACATGCATGACATCTAGACAGTGCCTTACATCAACATTGGACCAATACGGAAGATCAAAGAACACCGATCTCTTCTTCCACTTGCTTTTCTCCTTGGACTGCTTCTGCTTTTTGCCGAATACAACTTTGATGTCCTTAACCACTTGATAAACTTCTTCTCCAGTCAAGGCATTCGGAGTAGTGTCCTTTTCCTGGTACCCATTAAAAGCATTTTTCAACTTACGATATCTATCATTTGGTTTGAGAAATTTTCGATGCCCAAGGTAAACAGTCTTCCTTCCATGTTTGAGTTGATGGTGGCACGTGCCTTCTGCACAAATAGGACAACCTTTATGCCCCTTGACACTATACCCAGACAAGTTTCCGTATGCTGGAAAGTCATTAATCGTGCAAAATAACATGACTCGCAGCTTGAAAGTTTCACTACAATACCCGTCATACACATCCACGCCTTCATCCAAAATTGTCCTCAAGTCTTCAATCAATGGACTAAGGTAAACATCTATGTCATTACCTGGCTGTCTCGGACTAGAAATCATCATGGATAACATCACATATTTGCGCTTCATGCACAACCATGGAGATAGGTTGTAAATTACAAGGAGAACAGGCCACGAGCTATGATTCGTACTTAAGTTACCATATGGATTCGTACCATCTGAAGCAAGTGCAAGCCTAAGATATCTTGATTCAGCGCTAAAATCCGGATACAAATTATCAACTTTCTTCCATTGCAAAGAATCGGCCGGAGGGCAAAGCTGCCCGTCACATTTCCTCTCATCTGCATGCCATCTAATGCTCTTCGCGTCATTTGCATTAGCAAACAAGCGTTTGAACCTAGGTATTATTGGAAGATACCACAAAACCTTCGCAGGGGAACCCCTTCTGTTGTTGTCTTCAAAACTAGATTCACCCGACTTCACTTTGTAGCGCGACCAATTACACGTAGGGCACTTATGTAAATCCTCAAAGTCTTTTCGATACAATATGCAGTCATTGCGACATGCATGTATTTTCTTATACTCCACACCCATCGGACACAAAATCTTCTTCGCATCGTACGTACGTTTTGGCAGTGTGTTACCTATGGGAAGCATGTCTTCCAACAACTCAAGCAATTTAGTGAATCCCTTATCAGTCCACCCATGTATCGCCTTCAGATTGATCAATTTTAACGAAGCAGACAATCGTGTGTATTTTGTGCAACCCAAATACAGAGGTTGATCTTTGTCTTTGCACAAAGTATCATATTCATGCGCTCGCTTAAAAGACTCAGGACCAATGTCACGTATCATGTCCTCCATTTGATCATCCATATCTTCATCGGCTTTCTCACTTTTGGACACACTTGGATTGCCGGTTGATTCACCATGCCATATCCATGTGGTATAACTGGGTAAGATCCCATAAACAAAGAGATGGTCTCGTATTACACCTGGTAGTTGTGGGGCCCGATTCACACAACAACAACAAGGGCAGGAATAAGTTACTTCAGTTTCGGGAAGATCCGTTTTGGTAACATCAGTTTTCCGAAGATTTACTTGAGCAAAATTTATAAACTCTTCGACTCCTGTCGCATACTCATCACTCAGACGATTACTTTGCATCCAACTACGATCCATGACTATATGCTCCAAAATAATAGACCAAGTATTAATTGTTAAAACAAAATCACACAATCACATCAAAAGAAAGATAGAATGATTAATGTTATCATAGAATAAAATTAGGAAAAGAAAGATAGAATGATTAATGTTATCATGGCGAAGCTCTTGAGATAAAAAGTGAAAATAGATCAACAATATCAACAATGCATTCAAGTCCTAAAGGGCTATTGAACAAAACAGCATCTGCTTAACCAATCATGGGAAATCAAAATGTACAGATGTGAATTTATCTTACTATGACCACAATTTTTCTACCGTGGCTATGTTTTTGCTAATATCTATTAAACAACTAATTGGAATCAAAGTTCAAATCATGATTGTGCTTTTCTTCTCTTATTTTTGAACATTCAACAGTTGTAATTCAGTTTGCATAGTGCAATGCAATATCTATGCACTAAATTGAAAAGAAAGTCTCAATGTTTTGAGTTAAATTACACATAAATCTGTTTGATTGAGTTTATATCTCAAATTTTCTAATGTGCCAATAAATTTGAGAAGAAAAGTCTAAAAAATAATGCCTCAAAAGATAGTTTATAACCTGCATCAGTTTAATCTTTACTTTAAAAGAATAACCTTTAATGTTTTCATATTAGCCACCATTGCTTAATTGGTTCCTTAAGGTCCTATCGATCCGTGGTTTTTATGTTGGTTCTTCCTTAATGTTTACTTTAAAAGAATAACCTTTAATGTTTTCTAAATGATGCTTTCTAAAGTCATTTTTCCACTAGTGATTATTGGCATGTCCACAACAGCAAGAATCCTATAAGATAACATAAATCAATATCATAGCTCAGAGAAACACAAAGAGGAAAGGTAGCTTACCAGATAACTTTGAAGTTTATAGGCTCCCCATTCTTGCATCACTTGAGTTCAAGTCTTCATAAGATAGGAGAGAAATCTAAATTTTACATCACAAGCAACTATGATCAAAACACATCTAAAAACACATAAATGGTGAAGTGACAACTAGTCAACTACTCCCACAAGAGTCAATATCCCAAATTTTCCAAAAATCCAAATGAAAATCAATTAATTAAGAAATGATCACAAACCGACTATAATTCTTTCTTAACAGAAAATTTATTCTATCCTCTTTGGTGCTTGGGATGGAAAATATTTTCCAAAAAAACATCTTCAGTTTGATCTTAGGAAAACATTTCCCAAGTTTGGTGTAACAATCATAAAATATTTTCCTACGTAGTTGCTACAATTTACAAGACAACCACTTCGAACAAAGCAACAAAAACAAAAGTAACAGCTACAACCAACCTTGCATAGTTAACAAAAACAAAAGTAACGACTACAAGATTTGTCAGTATTGATGCTTCAGAGCATTATATTAATAGAAGATTTATCAGTAACAACTACTCCCTCGCATATTTCTCACTTTATGAAAAACCCTTAATAGCAACATCAATATAAATCTTCTATTAATATAAATCTTCACAGGGCATTATATTAGTATACTGCTATAATATAAATCTTCAAAGAGCATTATATCCTCCAAGATTTTTCACAGGGCATTATGTTAGTATAATGATAAACATCAATACCTCACAGAGCATTATATTAATAGAAGATTTATCAATATACCGATAAACCTCACAGGACAAACATTGATTCAGGTTTTAACAACATCACAGATGCTTAGGCTTTATGAAAAACCTTTAAATAAATCAATCAACTCACAGTTTCTGATATCACTCACCACCTCCCAAACATGATTAAAACGAAACAAACTTAGGGTTCAAGCGGAGAACACGAAAACGAACTTAGGGTTTCAAGCGCAGAAAACGAAAACAAAGGGAGAGGAAGAGAACGAAAACGAAAATAAAGGGAGAGGAAGAGAACGAAAGCCAAGATGCTTACCATTTGAAGATTCTGAACGAAAACAGTATTGAGCTTCAAGATTCTGAACGAAAACGAAAACGAAAACAGTGAATGAAGTGAGGACGGCGACAGCGATGGGGAGGGATGACGGCGACGGCGATGGGGAGGGAGGACGGCGACGGCGATGGGGAGGGAGGACGGCGACGGCGAGGGAGGGTGAACGCGTGAATGAGGGGAGAACCTGAGAGTGAGAGTTTGAGATTGATTGGATCGCGTGAGTGAGGAGAGAACGAAAGAATGAGTGAGAGACTGATGAGAACGCGTGAAAATTAGGAATAAAATGGGACCTTTAGCATCGGTTGTTTAAACAACCGATGTTAAATGTAGGCGGGAATATGGAAAACTTGCACTTATTTGCAAAATTGCCACCGCATCTACATTTAGCATCGGCTGTTCAAACAACCGATTCTAAATGATGCTTTCTAAAGTCATTTTTCCACTAGTGATTTTCACCAGTTGGGAGCCGATTAGTGAACTTTTGTAATGATGTCGGACGTCTAGTTTTCTTTTTTGGAGGGTCGGCACTGGGATCATCCATGATATCTGTTTGAACAAAGGAAACAAAATATATTAATCAATTGCAACCTGCCATTCAATAGAAATATGCAGAACAGTTATGCAAATGTGGGTCACTCACTCTTTACTCTTTATGACATTGACTCTCTGAACTGAATATATTAATTAATTGCAACTTGTGTTTTATTATTGAAAGTATCTGCTATACAGAACACAACTCTGTTTTATGGATTTCAGTTTTTAATGGTCACCTTCTACACAATTGCATTAAACAATATAGTGGTTTCTTTGAACACTTTGAAAAATAACAAGAAACAAATTAAGCCACTAAAAACAAATCTAACATAAACAAGAAACAAATCTAACAAAAACAAAAACCACTAAAAACAAATCTTGCAACCTCAAAAATTTGAGAGTAATAACAAAATTTCATTCAATCAACAACTACCATAAAGTCAACCATCATTGTCATTAAAGTTCAACAATACAATTTCATAGATTCCAAAAAAAAGAACAAGTCTAAACTCATTCGTATAAAATCCCTTCATTATGATCATTGCGAGCAGCATGTTCATCGTAAACTTCATTATCATCAACTAAAGTAGGCACTTGTGTTAACAAACAAGGTGTTTCAGAAATTGCAAGACTTGAATCTTCATCACTTCCTATTTTTCCTTGTAGGACCACTGACCACTTCCTGTTAGAAGGATCTTTCACATAGAATACTTGTTTTGCTTGGTCATCCATGATATAAGGTTCCTCATTATAACTTACCTTGTCAAGGTCCACTAGTGTAAATCCCATTTCGTCGGTATGCACACTATTTTTGCTAGTGTTAACCCACTTGCATTTAAAAAGTGGCACTTTAAATTTACGGTAATCAAGTTCCCAAATCTCATCAATGACACCAAAGTAAGCAATGGATGCGAGTATGGGATTAGCATCCTTTGAACTAGAGAAGTGCATTGAGGAAGCCATGACCATAACCCCACTGTTTTGCGTGGTACTCACCTCATCTTTCGACTTTGTGTAATACATGAGTTTATTTCATATATATGTATATTCTTTCATTGTGGGAACAATCATTGTCATAGATTCCAAAAAAAAGAACAAATCTAAACTCCAACAAACATTGTGGGAAGTATCATTGTCATTAAAGCTCAACAATACAATTTCATAGATTCCAAAAAAAAAATAACAAATCTAAACTCCTTCATATAAAATCCCTTCATTATGATCATTGCGAGTGGCATGTTCACCGTCAACTTCATTGTCATCAACTAAAGTAGGCACTTGTGTTAACAAACAAGGTGTCTCTGAAATCGCAAGACTTGAATCTTCATCACTTGCTATTTTTCCCTGTAGGACCACTGACCACTTTTTGTTAGAAGGATCTTTCACATAAAATACTTGTTTTGCTTGGTCGGCCATGATGAAAGGTTCCTCATTATAACTTACCTTGTCAATGTCCACTAGTGTAAATCCCATTTCGTCGGTACGCACACCATTTTTGCTGCTAACCCACTTGCATTTAAAAAGAGGCACTTTAAATTTACGGTAATCAAGCTCCCAAATCTCATCAATGACACCAAAGTAAGCAAAGGATGCAAGTACGGGATTAGCATCCTTTGAACTAGAGAAGTGCATTCAGGAAGCCATGACCATAACTCCGCTGTTTTGCATGGTACTCATGTCATCTTTCGACTTTGTGTAAAAGGAAAAGTTATTTATATCGTACCCGCTCCAACACACGACATTAAAGCAAGGGTCATGTGCTAACCATCTCACAGTCTCAGAGGCACTTGGATCTTTCTTAATTTGTGATTTAAACCAATCTATGAATGTGTTGTTATGCTCGTTCAATAATTGATAGTTATTCATTCAATGGTTTTTGGCCTTTACTATCTTTTTATGATCAGACAAGTAAGGTATAACTTCCTCTGTGTTATTCAAAACATACAAATGTGCTTGAAGCACTCCAGCCCGACCCATGATCTTAGTGGAACATCCATGTGTACCTTTACCTTGGCATCTCCCTGCATAACGAGACTTTGGTAGTCGTACAGATTTCGCTTCTGACAAGTAGTCTGAACAAAACTCAATAGCTTCTTCTGTGACATACCTTTCGACAATGGATGCTTCAGGACGATATTGGTTCTTCACATACCCTTTCAAGATCTTCATGTATCGCTCGACTGGGTACATCCACCTTAAATGAACAGGTCCGCATAATCTAATCTCCCTAACTAGATGAACAATTAAATGAACCATGATATCAAAGAACGAGGGAGGAAAAAACATCTCCAACTGACACAAGATAATAGCAGCCTCATTTTCCAACTCGTCCAATTTTTCGGGGTAGATGACTTTAGCACATATACTATTGAAGAATAGACACAATCTAGTTATGGTATGTCGGACATCTTTCGGCAAGATGCCACGAATCGCCACAGGTAGTAGTTGTTGCATCAAGACGTGGCAGTCATGCGACTTCAAGCCAACTAATTTGAGATCTTTCATTGAAACCAGTCGCTTTACATATGAAAAGTAACCATGTGGCACTTTGATTCCCCGTAGACATTCGCAAAAGCTCATTTTCTCTTTTTTTGACAAGGTATAACATGTTGGAGGCAAATATGTGCCTTTGCCTCTTTCCACTGGATGTAATTGTTCTCTTATGCCCATCTCACGCAAATCTAGACGAGAATTTATACCATCCTTTGTCCCTTGAATGTTGAGAAGAGTCCCGATGACGCTATCACAAACGTTTTTCTCGACATGCATGACATCTAGACAGTGCCTTACATCAACATTGGACCAATACGGAAGATCAAAGAACACCGATCTCTTCTTCCACTTGCTTTTCTCCTCGGACTGCTTCTGCTTTTTGCCGAATACAACTTTGATATCCTTAACCACTTGATAAACTTCTTCTCCAGTCAAGGCATTTGGAGTAGTGTCATTTTCCTGGTACCCATTAAAAGCTTTTTTCAACTTACGATATCTATCATTTGGTTTGAGAAATTTTCGATGCCCAAGGTAAACAGTCTTCCTTCCATGTTTGAGTTGATGGTGGCACGTCCCTTCTGCACAAATAGGACAACCTTTATGCCCCTTGACACTATACCCAGACAAGTTTCCGTATGCTGGAAAGTCATTAATCGTGCAAAATAACATGACTCGCAGCTTAAAAGTTTCACTACAATACCCGTCATACACATCCACGCCTTCATCCAAAATTGTCCTCAAGTCTTCAATCAATGGACTAAGGTAAACATCTATGTCATTACCTGGCTGTCTCGGACTAGAAATCATCATGGATAACATCACATATTTGCGCTTCATGCACAACCATGGAGATAGGTTGTAAATTACAAGGAGAGCAGGCCACGAGCTATGATTCGTACTTAAGTTACCATATGGATTCGTACCATCTGAAGCAAGTGAAAGCCTAAGATTTCTTGATTCAGCGCTAAAATCCGGATACAAATTATCAACTTTCTTCCATTGCAAAGAATCGGCCGGATGGCGAAGCTGCCCGTCACATTTCCTCTCATCTGCATGCCATCTAATGCTCTTCGCGTCATTTGCATTAGCAAACAAGCGTTTGAACCTAGGTATTATTGGAAGATACCACAAAACCTTCGCAGGGGAACCCCTTTTGCTGTTGTCTTCAAAACTAGATTCACCCGACTTTACTTTGTAGCGCGATAAATTACACGTAGGGCACTTATGTAAATCCTCAAAGTCTTTTCGATACAATATGCAGTCATTGCGACATGCATGTATTTTCTTATACTCCACACCCATCGGACACAAAATCTTCTTCGCATCGTACGTACGTTTTGGCAGTGTGTTACCTATGGGAAGCATGTCTTCCAACAGCTCAAGCAATTCAGTGAATCCCTTATCAGTCCACCCATGTATCGCCTTCAGATTGATCAATTTTAACGAAGCAGACAATCGTGTGTATTTTGCGCAACCAAAATACAGAGGTTGATCTTTGTCTTTGCACAAAGTATCATATTCGTGCGCTCGCTTAAAAGATTCAGGACCAATGTCACGTATCATGTCCCCCATTCGATCATCCATATCTTCATCGGCTTTCTCACTTTTGGACACACTTGGATTGCCGGTTGATTCACCATGCCATATCCATGTGGTATAACTGGGTAAGATCCCATAAACAAAGAGATGGTCTCGTATTACACCTGGTAGTTGTGGGGCTGTTAGCCTGTAATTTCGACAGGCTTCATTGAAAATGGTCAACAAGGCCTGACTTATATTTCGACAAAGACCAAATTATTTCGACAGAGAAAATGGTCATGCGCAAGGTAAATTCGACAAGCTTCCGGGGAAGCAAAAGCAAGAGAGAGGAAAATGGACACAAGCTTTCGACAGACAGAAAACAGAGCAGTTATGCGCTGAAGAACTAGCAGTTGGTCGAAGCGTGATGAAGTGGTTCTTGTCGAAAGTAGGAGTAGCAGTTATTAATTTTCAAATTTCTAGGCAGTTACTTAGTTCAGTTTTTCCCCCTCTTTTCCTTTGTATAAATAGTAGTTTCTGAGAAGAAACAGGGGTCACAAATCACAATACACAATCCGATTCCTGAAACTCTAACTTCCAAGCCAGAGCGAAAAATGAGTGGAAGAATCATTGTATGTGATCGTGTACCACTTTTACAATTCAATGCAATTTATTTGTCTTTTCTTTACAATTCACGCACCATTTACTGCTTCTTTTCTTTTCAATCCTGTTAATCATTGCAAATCGTCCCCTTTTCTACATTTTCTGAAACAAAAACTACGCGCAATTCAAAGGCAATTGCTTTGAGATTTTTCTAGTTTGATCTCACAAACCTTCTAATAAAACTAGTGATTGTTTGCTAAAAACACCAGCAAACAAATTGGCACGCCCAGTGGGACCTTGCCTTTGATTTTGTTCATTTTCGTACTTTCTTATTTGTATTCGCTGTTGTATGCACTTAAGAAGTGGTAAAATGGTTCGTTCTAGTACGAATAATGCGTCTAGTTCCAACCCTGTGGTTTCACAAGGGCAAGGAACAACAATGGATTCTGCGAGCATTAGCGTAGGACCATCATCGTCAACAACTGTTCCTTCATTATCAATGACTAATGTTGGTTCAACGCAGTCAGAAATGGCATCTTTGCCTATGTCTTTGCCGTTAAGTGCAGGGCTTCATAGCCCTTACATGGCAATGGGGAATGGTTTAGACCCACGTTTGAATAACGTGCATCTACCTCCATTTCCTTTGGGAATGTATGGCATGCCTACTGGAATGCCACATATTTCGACCTTTTCCCCTACACATGCCTCTTCTGGGAGTGTATTTGGTCGGAATCCCCCAGCATTAACCAATACGTCTTTGTTGGCCTTAAGACAGCAAGTAGACGAGAGTAATCACGATATGGTTAATATGCTTACCCAACAAATTGGTACAGTTTTCAATCCATTGATTCAAAATACCAATAACAGTTACCAAATGTTGGCAAATCAGATGAGTAGGATTGCAGATTTCTTTGGGGCTCCAACGGTTAATAATAGGCAAGTTCCTATTATTGCGGGTAATGCGTCGCCAGTTAATCCCCAAGGAGCAGTTGCAGTCGAAGCGTCCACAATTGTAGGCGAACTACAACGGGCAGTAAACCACGTCCCTGAAGTAGTTTTGGTAAATAGACACCAGAACGCTGATGAAGTTGTTCGACAAGTGCAACAACACAATGTTGGCGCTGAAAACAATATAGCTACTTTAGTCGAAACTATTTTGGCGCAAAATGGCCTTAACATAGGTTTACAAAGGCCTAACTTCGTATCACCATTATGTGAATACGTATTACAAACTGAGTTACCAAGGGGATGGAAAGTTCCCAAGTTTACTAAGTTTGGTGGTGATACAAATGAGTCCACAGTCGAACACATTGCTCGTTTCTTGACTGAGGCTGGGGACTTAGCACAAAATGAGATTTTGAAGATGAAATATTTTCCAAATTCTCTAACTAAAAATGCTTTCACTTGGTTCACGACCTTACCCCCTGGTTCTATGTTCACATGGGGGCAATTAGAAAAGGCATTCCATGCACAGTTTTACTTGGGCCAGTCGAAAATTAGTCTTAAAGAATTGGCTAGTGTTCGGCGCAAAATGCCTAAAACTATTGATGATTACTTAAACAGATTTAGGCTGTTGAAATCTCGTTGCTTCACACAAGTCCCTGAACATGAGCTTGTCGAAATGGCTGCTGGTGGCCTTGATTACTCAATTAGAAAGAAATTAGACACATCTCATTTGAGAGATATGGCTCAATTGGCTGATAGAGTTCGACAAGTTGAAAGGCTTAGAGAAGAAAAATCTAGGTCGAATAGGTATCATAAAAAAGAAAAAGTGGCATATGTCGAAGAAGAATTCGACGTTACATATGGTAATGTCGAAGAAGAGGAGATAGACGTGGCTGAACTTAAGCCTGGTCCTCCTTATACTTGTAAAGTATTAAGGCCTGCGAATGGGAATAACCCTGTAGAGCCTAAGAATGATAGATTTATGCCTAAGACTTATACTTTTGATGTTACGAAATGTGATGAAATTTTTGATCTTTTAGTAACTGATGGTCAAATATTAGTGCCTAAAGGCCTTAAAGTACCAACTCTTGACCAAAGAAAGAAAAAGGGTTATTGTAAGTTCCATAATTTTTTGGGACATAACACTGACCGTTGTGTGCTTTTCAGGGATATTGTGCAAAAAGCAGTTGACGAAGGAAGACTCAAATTTGCTGATAAGAAAATGAAAGCTCCTATGCAGATTGATGTTGATCCATTGCCTAAGGCTGAAGCTATGTATTCTGAACCTGTCGAAGCTGATGTAGGCATGGTGGATGCTCAAATGGCAGACCCTCCTAAGTATGTCAAGACTGTCACCGAAAAATTAAAAGGTTTTCTGTATGCTGAAGGTAAGAAACACGAAGTGACCCTAAAAGAATATGATGGGAAGATACATGCTGTGTATCCAAAGGCTGAGGAAGAATTGATAGATTTCCTCAATCGGTGTAAGTGGAATAACTCTGAAGTTATGCTTTACCCAAGATGCAGCGCTGTCTTCGACAAAGAAGCAGCCAAAGCTGTCGAAGGTTATCAGGATCAACAACAACGTAAAAGAAAATTGCTTGATAACAGGCCGAAATTTGACTTTGCAAAAGGAGATCTTCCTGGCTATAAGGCTAATGTGTCAACAAAGCCTTCAACAAGCAAACGACAATTTGCGAAGGAGAAGTCCTCAGCGAAAGGGTATTTGAAGCTGTCAACAAATAAATCCTTTGTCCCAAGTGCTAGTGCTCCTGTCGAAGCGTGGGTGCCCAATAATCAACGTGCTAAAGCTGTCAAGCCAGGTACTGATGCTGCTAAGTTTAATTATAAGAATAACAATAAGGGTAAGAACCCCATGACTAAAACACAGTGGCGTCGTTACCAAAGACAACAGAAGAAGAAGGCACACTTTGACATTAACAAGGTTCCAAGTCATTTGGCTAATAACCATGTTCCACGCAGTACGATTGACATTAATCAAGTTCCACGCAGCATAATAGTGGCGAAGAGTGAGGTTCACAAAGCTGAAGTTGCCACAAAGAAGAATGCTGATGTTGCTAGTCATGTGTGTGCAGCAAATAAGGCCAAAGGCAAGGCTGTGGTAACAGAAAAGCCAAGAAGGCCTGCTCTTGAAAGAATACTTCCTCCATTGTCAACAGTGAAAGAAAAGAATGCTGATTTCGACATGGATGAAGACATGGAGTCTGATTTTGATGATTCTGAAGATGATTTCGACGTTGTTTGCAATGTGGTATCAATACTGCCTCTTGAGTACGATGTTATCACAGTACCAAATGATGTTGAAGAGGATTTTACAGAGGATATGGCTCATCACAAGCCAATGTGTTACTATGTGATGAACAATGGTTGTGTCGAAGACCAAATGGCTACCTTCGAGAAGCCAGATATGAGTATGCAAAACCACTTGAGACCCCTGTATGTCCAAGCCAAAGTCAATGGTGTTGGAATTAACAAAGTGTTAGTGGATGGTGGAGCTGCAGTGAATTTAATGCCACATGGTCTTTTGAAGAAGATTGGTAAATTCGACACTGACCTCGGGCCACATAACATTGTCTTAAGCAACTATGAAGGCAAAACTGGCCATTCTTTGGGGGCCATTGAGGTGGACTTAATCGTTGGTTCCATAAAGAGGACTACATTCTTCTTAGTGATAGCCTCTAAAGCGAATTTCAATTTACTCCTTGGTAGAGAGTGGATCCATGGAGTTGGTGCTGTCCCTTCAACTTTGCATCAACGTTTAGTAATGTGGAAGGAAGATGGTTTGGTAGAGTATGTCGAAGCAGATCAGAGCTACTTCCGTGCTGATGTCAACCAAATTACCAAGGAAAATTTTGAGAAACAAATGGCGAAGATTGCGCCATGTTCATCTTCTAATGAGGCATATGTTCCTGCGGATAATGTTCTTGCCTCAGTTCATCTTGACCCAAATTATGGTTTTGTTTGGGAAAGAGAAATAATGGGAGATGATAGTGTCTATCCTGATGGTGTTCTTCGACCAACGGGGTGGAACACTGGTTCTTGAAAGTGTTCTTATGTCAGTGCCCAATGCATGGGACAAAATTACGGCTTATATGGCCGAAAACAAGTTTAAAGCGGCTATAGAGGCCGAAATTATTCAACAAACAATGGCTGTCGAAGCCAGTGAGTTACATGAAGAAAATGGCATAGTCATAGATGAAAGACTTGACTGCATTTATGATGATGATCCATTAGGTTTTGAAAAGGATCCTAGAGATTCGACAAAGCATATGCAAGCTCAAGACCCGTTAGAAGAAGTTGATTTGGGAAATGGCTCAATAAAAAGGCCAACTTATATTAGTGCAAATAATAATGCTTCTCTAAAAACCCAAGTCATCACATTGCTAAGGGAGTTCAAAGACTGCTTTGCTTGGGATTATGACGAAATGCCTGGGTTAAGTCGAGAAGTGGTGGAAATGCAATTACCAATTCGACCAGGGAAGAAACCAGTGAAGCAAGTGCCAAGAAGATTTGCTCCTCAAGTGTTGGCTAAGATCAAAGAGGAAATCGAAAGGCTATTCAGAAACAAATTCATCAGAACTGCCAGGTATGTCGAATGGTTAGCCAATATAGTTCCTGTAATAAAGAAAAATGGGACTCTTAGAGTTTGCATAGACTTTAGGGATTTAAATAATGCAACTCCCAAGGATGAATACGCAATGCCTGTGGCAGAAATGCTAATAGATTCAGCAGCAGGATTTGATTATCTTAGTATGCTCGATGGTTATTCTGGGTATAATCAAATCTTCATTGCTGAAGAGGACGTGTCGAAAACTGCTTTTAGATGTCCAGGGGCATTGGGTGTTTATGAATGGGTAGTAATGCCCTTTGGCTTAAAAAATGCTGGTGCTACATATCAGAGGGCCATGAATTCTATGTTTCATGATTTTATTGATGATTTCATGCAAGTATACATAGATGATGTGGTGGTTAAATCTTCCTCAGAAAGTGGTCATTTAGACCATCTTCGCCGTTCTTTTGAAAGAATGAGGAAATATGGATTGAAAATAAATCCATTAAAATGTGCCTTTTGTGTACGTGCAGGTGATTTCTTGGGTTTTATAGTGCACAAAAAAGGCATTGAAATCAATCAAAATAAGACTAAGGCAATTATGGAAACGAAGGCCCCTTCGACCAAAAAGGAGCTTCAGTCGTTGCTGGGAAAAATCAATTTCCTTCGAAGATTTATATCAAATCTAAGTGGCAAAACACAAGTTTTTTCGCCATTGTTAAGACTGAAGAAGGAAGAAGAATTCAAATGGGAACCAATGCATCAAGCAGCCTTCGACGAAATCAAGTCTTATTTGATGAAACCACCAATTTTGTTGCCTGTTATTAAACACAAAGTGCTCAAATTGTATATAGCCGCTTCTGATAGAACAATAGGTAGCATGTTAGCACAAGAGGATGATAGTGGTGTCGAAAGAGCCATTTATTACCTCAGTAGGGTCTTAATTGATGCCGAAACGAGGTACACTCCTATAGAAAAGTTGTGCCTTTGTTTGTATTTCTCGTGTACAAAGTTAAAGCAATATATAAAACCAGCTGATGTTTCTGTTTATTCGCATTTTGATGTTATTAAGCATATGCTGTCGAAACCAATAATGCATAGCCGAATTGGTAAATGGGCTTTGGCTTTGTCAGAATACAACTTAACTTATCAACCTCTAAAATCAATTAAAGGACAAGTGGTTGCTGATTTTATAGTAGACCATTCTGTTGTCGAAGAAACATTAAGTTTTGTAGACGTATATCCTTGGAGGTTGTACTTTCAAGCCATAAACATGGAGTTGGGATTGGTATTTTAATAATATCTCCTACTAACATTCCAACGAAGTATAAGTTTAAAATTCGAGATGTTTGCTCCAATAATGAAGCTGAGTATGAGGCTTTAATAGTAGGCCTTGAAATTTTACTTGAGCTGGGGGCAAGTCATGTCGAAATAAAAGGTGACTCTGAGTTGGTTGTCAAACAATTGACAAAAGAGTACAAATGCATTAAAGAGCACCTTATCAGATACTTTGTTGTTGCCAATGCTTTGTTAAAAAGATTTGAGTCTGTCCACTTAGAACATTTACCACGAATTGATAATCAAGTGGCAAATGAATTGGCACAAATTGCTTCAGGCTATAAAGTTTCAAAACAAAGCCTGGAAGAGTTAATTGAAATAAAGGATAAGATCATTTCTAATGACTATTCTTCGTCACTATTGTCAACACCAACAACTGGGGGGCAACAGATACAAACGCAAACGAGGAACTAGTCGTTGTCGAAAAACGTCAATTTTTTGGTGACTTTGACTTAGCAGAAATTTTTTCTCTTGACAATATGACCAATAATGATTGGCGAAGGCCTATTGTGGAATATTTGCAAAATCCCACAAGAAATACCAATAAAAAGGTAAAATACAGAGCTTTGAGCTATGTGATAATTGGAAACGAATTGTTTAAAAAGACTCCTGAAGGAGTACTATTAAAATGTCTTAGTGAAAATGAGGCATATTTAGCAGTTTCTGATACACATAGTGGAGCATGTGGTTCACACCAAGTAGGCCACAAAATGAAGTGGTTATTATTTCGACAAGGAATGTATTGGCCAACTATGCTGAAAGATTGCATAGAATTTGCTAAGGGATGCCAAGAGTGTCAAAAGCATGCTGGGATACAACATGTACCTGCAAATGAATTGCATGCCATAGTCAAACCTTGGCCATTTAGAGGTTGGGCTCTAGATGTGATTGGAGAGATAAAGCCAACTTCGTCGAAGGGCCATAGATATATCCTTGTGGGAATTGATTACTTCACCAAATGGGTTGAAGCTATACCTTTAGCCAATGTTGATCAAGAAGCAGTGATAAGGTTTATTCAAAATCATATCATTTATAGGTTTGGAATTCCAGAAACCATTACTACAGATCAGGGATCAGTTTTCACTGGTAGAAAAATGGTAGAGTTTGCTTCTGAAATTGGTTTTAAGTTATTAACTTCGACACCATATTATGCGCAAGCCAATGGTCAAGTAGAAGCTGCCAATAAAGTTATTATTAATTTGATTAAAAAGCATGTTGGGCAGAAACCCAAAAATTGGCATAATACCCTTGATCAAGCATTATGGGCTTGTCGAAATTCACCCGAAGAATCTATCAACACTACTCCTTATAGGCTAACATTTGGACACGATGCAGTGTTGCCTGTTGAAATTTGTCTACAATCAACAAGAATTCAAAGACAGTGGGAGATTCCCTCTGATTATTATTGGAATATGATGCTTGATGAATTGGTTGATTTAGACGAAGAAAGGTTATTAGCTTTAGATATGCTTATTCGACAGAAAGAGAGGGTAGCTAAAACTTATAACAAAAAGGTTAAGTTTAAAGCCTTTGATTCAGGTGATCTAGTGTGGAAGGTCCTATTGCCTATGGATAAAAAAGATAGAGTCTTTGGTAAATGGTCCCCAAGTTGGGAAGGACCATTTAAAATTTTACAAGTTTATTCAAACGGCGCATATGAGGTCAAAGAGATTGGCGCTGATGAAAGAATTTTGCGTATAAATGGCAAATACTTGAAAAAGTATAAGCCAACGTTGCAAGAAGTTAAAATAACGCTAGAATAAAGATAAAGAAAGCGTAAGTACGTGGCATTCAAAAGAAGTTGTGATTGCCATATGAGCATTGTCAGAATTATAAGCAGAACGTTGAAGGCCACGTAATACACCAATATAAGAGTAACGTCAACAACACTTAACAGTGGTGACATCAGGTATACAGCTATTTTACTCAAGTGCAAAGTCTATTTCGATGGTGAATTCAAAAATGTTCTTTCTCTTCTTCCTCCTCAAGTTCAGTCGAAAAAGACATTTTTGGGGGGCAATTTGTTAGCCTGTAATTTCGACAGGCTTCATTGAAAATGGTCAACAAGGCCTGACTTATATTTCGACAAAGACCAAATTATTTCGACAGAGAAAATGATCATGCGCAAGGTAAATTCGACAAGCTTCCGGGGAAGCAAAAGCAAGAGAGAGGAAAATGGACACAAGCTTTCGACAGACAGAAAACAGAGCAGTTATGCGCTGAAGAACTAGCAGTTGGTCGAAGCGTGATGAAGTGGTTCTTGTCGAAAGTAGGAGTAGCAGTTATTAATTTTCAAATTTCTAGGCAGTTACTTAGTTCAGTTTTTCCCCCTCTTTTCCTTTGTATAAATAGTAGTTTCTGAGAAGAAACAGGGGTCACAAATCACAATACACAATCCGATTCCTGAAACTCTAACTTCCAAGCCAGTGCGAAAAACGAGTGGAAGAATCATTGTACGTGATCGTGTACCACTTTTACAATTCAATGCAATTTATTTGTCTTTTCTTTACAATTCACGCACCATTTACTGCTTCTTTTCTTTTCAATCCTGTTAATCATTGCAATTCGTCCCCTTTTCTACATTTTCTGAAACAAAAACTACGCGCAATTCAAATGCAATTGCTTTGAGATTTTTCTAGTTTGATCTCACAAACCTTCTAATAAAACTAGTGATTGTTTGCTAAAAACACCAGCAAACAGGGGCCCGATTCACACAACAACAACAAGGGCAGGAATAAGTTACTTCAGTTTCGAGAACATCCGTTTTGGTAACATCAGTTTTGCGAAGATTTACTTGAGCAAAATTTATAAACTCTTCGACTCCTTTTGCATACTCATCACTCAGACGATTACTTTGCATCCAACTACGATCCATGACTATATGCTCCAAAATAATAGACCAAGTATTAATTGTTAAAACAAAATCACACAATCACATCAAAAGAAAGATAGAATGATTAATGTTATCATAGAATAAAATTAGGAAAAGAAAGATAGAATGATTAATGCTATCATGGCGAAGCTCTTGAGATAAAAAGTGAAAATAGATCAACAATATCAACAATGCATTCAAGTCCTAAAGGGCTATTGAACAAAACAGCATCTGCTTAACCAATCATGGGAAATCAAAATGTACAGATGTGAATTTATCTTACTATGACCACAATTTTTCTACCGTGGCTATGTTTTTGCTAATATCTATTAAACAACTAATTGGAATCAAAGTTCAAATCATGATTGTGCTTTTCTTCTCTTATTTTTGAACATTCAACAGTTGTAATTCAGTTTGCATAGTGCAATGCAATATCTATGCACTAAATTGAAAAGAAAGTCTCAATGTTTTGAGTTAAATTACACATAAATCTGTTTGATTGAGTTTATATCTCAAATTTTCTAATGTGCCAATAAATTTGAGAAGAAAAGTCTAAAAAATAATGCCTCAAAAGATAGTTTATAACCTGCATCAGTTTAATCTTTACTTTAAAAGAATAACCTTTAATGTTTTCATATTAGCCACCATTGCTTAATTGGTTCCTTTAATTGGTTGTGGGGCCCTATTCACACAATTACAACAAGGGCAGGAATACGTTACTTCAGATTCGGGAACATCAGTTTCGGGAACATCAATTTCGGGAACATCAGTTTTGCGAAGATTTACTTGAGCAAAAAATGTGTAAACTCTTCGACTCCTTTCGCATACTCATCACTTAGACGATTACTTTGCATCCAACTACGATCCATGACTATATGCTCCAAAATAATAGACCAAGAATTAATTGTTAAAACAAAATCCAAAAATCACATCAAACCAATTAGAAGATCATCAAACCTCTCCAGGCATACTGATGAGGTTTATCAAACATTAGCAAATAAAATTTGAAACCCACGACTAAAAAATCAATTCAAATAGCAAATAAAACCAAAAGATGAAACCAAAAGGTAAAACACATTTGATAACACGCCCAATTAATGAAGAACATAAAAGCGAGGCATTACAATGTCAATTGATCTAGTTAGATGCCATTGTGATCTTTCCTTTATTCTATTTTCCAGCTCATGACAAAAGGAGTACAGTTGGAAAAACTAAGCAAACACCATTATTGGCATGTCCACAACAGGAAGAATCCTATAAGATAACATAAATCAATATCATAGCTCAAAGAAACACAAAGAGGAAAGGTAGCTTACCAGATAACTTTGAAGTTTATAGGCTTCCCATTCTTGCATCACTTGAGTTCATGTCTTCATAAGATAGGAGAGAAATCTAAATTTTACATCACAAGCAACTATGATCAGGGTTATAATAGCATTCCATTTTCCTATTTCTTAAGTAAAACTAGAATTTTCAGTTTTGTTTTAGTTTATTACTTTATGTGTTTACTAAAGTGCATTTATGCCTAAAATTTTTGACCCGTAACTCCGGGTTATGGATCTGCCATCGACTCGAAAGAATATTACATTGATCAAAACACAGCTAACTAGCAGTGAAAACTAATTTCATGAAAACTAACTACTAATTAAACAACTACTAATATGACATGTTTGAAAAGCAATTGTGTATAACCTAACATAAAGAGAATCATACATAAAGAAGCAATATTAGCAGTGAATGAGACCTGAAAATCCATAAAGCACATGCGTTTAATTGAGGAAATCAGAGAGAGTCACAACAAAACCAGAGCAGGTATACGTATACGCCTCTAGTCAGAAATACCTTGTAATCAACATTATACCCTTTTGTATAGTTTAGACCAAACCAAATCACTTAATGCATTTAGTAATTGAATTTCCATATCAATTCACTCATAGAATCTTACCACAGGAAGTTGCTAATTCTAAATTTGATATTTGTAAACTTTCAGCATAAAGTTCTTCAGCAAGCTTTCCTCCATCTATAATACACACAAACCATCATATAATAAGATAACACATGGATTCTAGTTAACCAAGTTCTTCAGCGCGTTTCATATTGCAATGAATTTTCTCCTTAATCATGAAGAAGAATTTGTTCTGTAAGTGAAAATTCACAAGATTCATACATTTCAGAAGAAACAATTACATCATTGTTATAGAACAGCTAGCTCAATCCATACTCCATATATTAACAGTAAAAAATGAAAGAGATGGAAAACTAATAATATCTGTAACATAGAGCATAACTAAACCGAATATAACAAAACACATCCAATTACAGGTGAAGGAGAATTTAAAAAAAAATTAGAACTGGTTTGCGAAAATTTTCACGGAAGCAAAAGGCAAGAATGAAATGAAAGTGTTCGCGGGGAAAATTAAAGAAGGAAAAAACATACTTCAAATTCCATTAAACAGCAATTTCACGACTAGTAACAAAACCCTAAAATTCTACGAGAACCAAAATAGAACAAGGAACTTACATTAAGAACTTAGCGCTTCGAAGTTCTTTGCACTTAAGGCGACGACGAGCAAGGTGACGACGAACAAGGCGACGGAGAGAGCTGGGAATGCAAAGAGTTAAGAACCAAGGTAACGGAGAGAGCTGAGAATGGCGACGGCAACGTTGCCTCCAATAAACGGAGAGCTTAGAACAGAGAGTAAGGTGACAACGGCGAGGCGACGGAGAGAGTTGGACGGCGACGGCAGAAGGAAAAGTTGGAATGGAAAACGAAGAGTGAGAGAGCGAGATGTTTAGGGTGAAAGAGTTCTGAGAGAGAACGCGTGATGTATTGGAATGGATAGTGGGGAAAAAATAAAACTGGACTTTTAGTATCGGGTGTCTTAACAACTGATGCTAAATGCTTGACTGATTACTTTTAGTATCGGTTGTTTAAACAACCGATGCTAAAGGTACGCGGGAAAAATGAAAAGTTGCACTTAATTGCAAAATTGCCACCGCGTCCACATTTAGCATCGGCTGTTCAAACAACCGATGCTAAATGATGCTTTCTAAAGTCATTTTTCCACTAGTGCTGATTCCGTTTATGGCCTTAGTTTGATCGATTATGGTGTCATTTCGCATGTATCAACCACGCCTCAATCACCACTTTTGGCACCACCACGATGTATCTCTCCCAAATCGTGTTACCACCGCCAGGACCCCGTTCGAACCCTCTTTCTTCCCCACTGATTTGCGATCTCCCTCGCCAGAACCGTGAGCACCTCAGTCCACCGCCCTAGATGTCGTGATTACAGTCGCACCACCATGATAAAGTTAAGCCTTTTCTCTCCTTTAATTTCGTTGTATTCTCTTTCTAGCCTACAACTCTAATTTTATTGTAAATTCAAAATTATCAAGGCTGGTTGGTAGCAATAGTGACCTTAGTAGACGTTGCATTATTTTGACCGTAGCATTGAAATCGTAACACACCTATATGCCATGTGCGATAATCATTGTTTCTCGTTGTGTTAGATGTCATAACCACTTCATCTTCGTAACATTTTGTTGTGCCTTAGAATCGTGTTGCAACACCTTTGAGAAAGGAACTAAAAAAGAACAAAGTCGGTAGGCCACAATTCTCGTCGGAGAACTGTCTTGAACCACCACCGGACAATCTCAACAGGAAAATCCTCCACAATCTGTTAAGAGTTGATGATCTTTTGTTCTCTGATCATGTTTTCGAACCAAAGGCGCTACAGTTTTGTATCGAATAGTACTGTTCAAGCCACAAATGGTCCGGTTGGAATTAAATAACGCTCGAGAGCTCGTGATTTCTCCTCGCCGATTCGCTATCGAGACACACTTCAATATGAGGTACGGGGGAAAGGGTTTCTTTTCCATATGGGGAATAGGGGATAGGACTATAACGGTATTGATTGTCTCTATTCATATTTGCGGGTATACCAATTTTATTCGTTTTGGATTACTGAAAATAATTGGATGATTGTAAATATTTCATATAACTATAGCTATATGACTTGGAGTGACTCGATCCTGTTGTTGTTGTCGGTGATGCTGATTGTCCTGATCCTGTTGACGTTGTTGTTGCTGCTTGTAGTCCTATGACCATACGTGAGGTTGCGATACTAGGATTGGTTGAAGAATCATCAAGGATTGTTTGTGCATGTGCGTTATGAAATTTGTATCCACTATTGTTGATTGCTACTTGTTATGTGATAGTCTTTGTTGTTTTAGTTTCGGTCTTATGTTCCTTATATGGTTTGGACGCTCTTTCTCACCCGTGCACCACTTTTTAGATTGAGTTTCAGGTGCCATTGGAGTGGCCTTCTAGGCAGCAGGAGTGATTTGATTCTACGTGTTGATGTCACTTCAGTTTTAGTTTATTGGATTAAAGGTTAATTGCTCTGATGATGTGACATCGGGATTTGGGTTGTATTTACAAAATTATATTTCCAGTCATTTTGCTATTGTATTAAATTAAAAGAAATGTTTTAGCGCTTTAGTCTTTAATATTATTATAAACTGTGTTTACATGACTTAAGGATTTTGATGACATCTTTTACTTGCGAAAGATATTTCGAAAAAGAAGTTGACAATGTTATTTGAAAAGCAAATTTACCTGTTTCTCGTACTTTTTCACTTATAATTACTTTCGGGGTAAAATGTGTCACATTTAGTGGTATCAGAGCAAGGTCTATTCTTTAGGTCGTGCGTTATGTGTCTATTGTGTTTTCCCTGTGTGAACTATGAGTAGAGTTGCATGCATTGCTTGTATGATACTTGATAGTCAAGAGGCTGACCAAATTAGTTGGTAGAGTTCTCAAGATAATAGATTGAGTAGTAGGTATTCTTAGAAAAGAGTATCAAGGTTAGAGCTAGTATAAAGAAGTTAGAATCTAACCTAGAACCCGAACGACTCCTTTCCCTTAGAGAGATTTTTCATAGAGCCAGACTATTTTTTTAGGCCTTGTGTTGTGTCTATATTGTGTTTTCTTATGTGAACTTTGTAATGTTGTCCTTGACTTTGTTACCTTTTTGTGTTTGAAACTTAGTATTCACACAAGCTGCACTTCTATAGTTTGACTTTGTAGTGGTTATTTGCATTACGTGATTTTGTGAGTTAAAAATTAAAATGTTTTTGAGTCTACTTGTAATCTTATATTAGACTATTTTTCGATGTTCACAATGTATCTTATTTATTTAATTCAATATCACTAGGTCTTACATAAAGTCTTTTGATGTTTCTTTTATTTACTTATTAATGCTCTAAACTTAGCGCTTTAGAGAATTGCTTTGTCAATTATTTAATTTAATGTTGCTACTTTACGAGTAACATGTTGTCATGTTTTGATTACTATATATATAATTTCCTCGTCTTTATGTTATAACTAAGGATTTCTCTTATATTTATGAGTGAGATATATATAAAGATTTTTAAACGTTAACTATATTTTTATATTAGTTATTTTCATAAGTTTTGTTCTATGCACCTAGTGGTCACCGACTTGCAGCATTGTGAACTCCATAAATTGTTTTTTAAGTTCCATGTTAAGTGACAGTGATAGTTGATTGTTGACAATATGAGTTTTATGATTTAATTTTGGCTGTCCCTTTTTAATTATTAGTGTTACGTTGTTTTGAAATCTAAGAATGACAATAAGCACCGAGACTTCTTGTATTTTCGTGTATTGAGACTTTAGACTAAGTATTCTGTGGAATTACTTTTCTAATGGTATTAAGGTGTTACTTCTCTACTAACGTGACATCAGATTTTTTAAAAAAAGGGTTAAATATTTTCTCTTATTTCCATGACAAGTACAATTAGTTGAAATGATTTTAATCGACTCTAGTGCAAAAAAGGCTTTTGGAATCGGTTGTTTGGCACATTTCGAATCGGTTATTGGCCGATTCATATACTCTCGATTCTGTAAATGAAGACCAAAATGTGACGTTTTAAATCGGTTATTTAAACAACCGATTTAAAAAATCTTAAAAAAGAAATATTTAAAATTGGTTCTTTAGATAACCGATTTCTAACATCCCTTTTTTTTAAAAAAAATTTAATTCATACCTATTAACCAATTTGCAATGCAAATTGATTTCCATAAAGCAGCAAATCATAATAATTCAAAAATTCATAAATTTACTTCTATTGAACTTAAAAGTGCTACAAGCACAAAATTCCAACAATTCATTAAACTTGAAAGTTATACAAGTTTCTTAAGCAAACTTTTAGAACCACTAATAAAGCAATAACACACTAAGAAGACATGATATGGCAATCTGCTCTATATCATTACTTGAATATAAATATCTGATTCAATCCGCTTTGTTTCTAATTTGCTCCACACTCTGTCACATGAAAGAGAAAAAAATTCGACATAAATGCAAGCTCAATCAAAGTATATAACAGGACTTGTAAATCAAAGAAGTTTCAAAGATTAAAATCTGTAGCTAAAATTCTAGAATTACAACACTCAATTACATTTGAACTTACCCAAGAGTTTGAAGCATCTTCTAGGGAATGTGATGGTGGTGTTCTTGGAGAACTGCAATAACCTTGGAGGCCAGCTGAATATTTATCAACTTCGACCTATCAAGCAAATCAAATATAATGAAGAATCAATTCATATCATATTAGCCCCAATCCTAATAGGTAATAATAAATAACATGTCTTTCTATGTAAACAGAAAACTAGGATTCGGTTTTTGTCATTTATAGTAACTTAATGAAATAGCAAACATGTGTTGCTAACTTGCAATTTTATTCATCTCAGTAGGAGTCTCCAAAAAGAAATAATTTTCAATGACAAGCCTTAACTTGCCAAATGACAACTAATTCAGAATTGCCGTCATAGAAGAATGTAAGTTATACCTCTGTGAGATCCTCGGCGAGGCTCTGAAGCTGACCAGTAAGAGAAGAAACCTGTAGTTGTAGAGCTGGAATGACTTGTTTTGCTTCCTTCAGCTCCGAGCCTTGCTTCTCTACAAGTTCCTGAAGCTTAGTGACTTGATTTCTTCTCTACAAGTTCTTCAGCCTTGCTTCTCTTTGTTTCTTAGTGACATGGTTTGAATTGTAAGCTTTAGTTCCTATCAAAACCAAAAGAATGCCAATATTTCCCTAATAAATTGAAATCTTTCAAAGAATGCTTTAGTTCCTATTAATTTAATAATATCTTTGCTGATCCCTACTTGAACATCTCTTTGCTGTTGATTAAAGAGCATTTGTTGCTTCAGAAGTTGTCTTTGTGATTCCTCATCAGCAACGTGGTTTTCATAGAAGTTGTCTTTTTATGTGCGGCAACAAACTTTGATACAGATCCATTGCTTTGGGACACAGCACCTCTTGAAGTTGTTTTTGTCGGTGAGTTATGTGATGAATAAATATAAATTATAAATAATTAAGAGGACGTACAGCTCGTAATCTCAAAGGAGCTCTTAGTATAATGAGTGACATGTAGTAGATGCTTAACACATCTAATGTTACAAATTGCAAACTTACACTCCATTTGTCTAAACTCTAAATATATAAAATTCCTTTGTTTGACACAGAAGAACACATCTCCTTACCATTGGAACTTCTTCTGGCTTCTTATCTAATAGTGATGCACGAACAAGCATGCCTAGAGAATGAGAACCAGACTGCAGGCATAAAAAGAAGGAAAAAAAAATCCATATAGTTACTTTATCTGTTCAACTAGACAAAACAAGAGCAGATAACTTTAAAAATTTGAAGTTATTCGGTCAAAAAGCTTGTGAATGTATCTAACATGCATGATAACTTTTTTGCTACTTGATTTTGTGCATCTCTATCGAAACTACCTGTTAATATAACCAAGTTCTTGCAGTGAAAAGTCAAGGATTACACTATCAATGAGACAGCTTGGAGAATAGCCACTTTTAGACACTCTGGACAAAGTAATACCTCCGGTTAGTATAAACTAGAAGTATCTATAATACATACTAAACAGCAGATTCAAAACCTATCAAGCATAAAGTGATACCAATCAATTTAAAGATAAAAAAGCAAAACAAATCAATATGAAAAACAAAGGATCGCCATCAATATCTCTTGCACTCAAAGTACTTACTATTAAGATTCAGTTTGCCATGTTAATCAAACTGCAAATATGGTGGTCATTGAGCTAATTACTCTTGCACTCAAAGATTTCAAGACATGCTTTAGGGAAAGATAGGAGGAAACTTATATACTGAAATTTGTTGCAGAGGTCTTCCAAGATGGAAACTAACACGATTTCTGGAGTGAAGTACGAGTACTTGCTTTTTGGTTTGGTTTGAACAACTCAAGTAGTGAACTCTTGCATGATGTTTCACAAGATTATAGTTATGCTATTTACCTTTACACCTTTTAGAGTCTTGGTATAACTCCCTGCCTGCTTGCTACAAAATTACTTATTGGTATCTTGGCTCAGTTCTTTATGGCTCTGCAATGAAATGAAAGAGAAAGATTACTTTGTTGTTTCCTTCTTGGTGTTTACATGTTCAAAACAAGTTATGAAAAGTAAAGCGATAGTTCAAATGAAAAAAATGGTAATGTACTTCCTCCACAAATTTTCATATTGAAAGAACTTAAATAAGTGGGAGTTGAGGTGGTTATGTGCTGTGTTGTAAAAACAAAGGAGAGAATGAAATTGATCCCTTCCCTCTCTTCTCTCATTACTCTTCAACCACACTGTAAACCTGTTCTTTTACTTCAATAATATTGGTCAATAAGGGAAGTAGGATTGATTCTGGTTCAAATGTTGGTCACAGATATGGATGACACTCTACCCATTGAGCTTAGGGCTCAATTTGCATGTCGCAAACTTACAAGGTACAAACATAAATAATTTATTTTAGAATTAATAATATTCCAGTGTTCAGGTAATTTCATATGTAATAGAACTATGAAATTGACCAATCTTGTTTACAGAGTATATGTTGGAATACTTGGATATTGAAGAGAGTGAAGTGCCAAAGATAAACAAGATTACTTGGAATGCTTAATCTTATTTTAAGGATACTGGTGCCTAAAAAGACATTGTGCGACTAAAGAAATCAACACACACCAAATGAAATTAAAAAGAAAACCCTAAAAATTAGAAAAAGGGGTACCTGGAGAATAGCAAACCAGAGCAACGGTGACGGTGACGGCGAGTTACGAAGGGCGATTGTGACAGCGAGTTACGAAGCACGATAGGAAAACTGGCTCGCGTCTTTCCAACAACCGGTGGGAGAATGAAGTGTGTGGGATTGAGAGAGTGGGTAGAGTGAACGGAGAGGGAACCAAAACGGAGAAGCAATGGAGAACTGAAAGTCTTCGGGTAACTGAGATGGTGAGGGCGAGGCGTGAAGAAGGAACTGAAACTTAGGGTTTTTTAGTAAAAGATGAGCGCAAATAGGAGAGAGGGAGCGTGAATTTTTTGGGATTAAGTGAAAACAGACTTTTAATAATCAGGTATTTTGAGCAACTAATTCTAAATTAACTCATTCTGAATCGATTGTTTACATAACCGATTCACAATGTCAAAATAAGTCTACCAACATCCATTTAATTGCAAAATTGTCACCGCGTCTATATTTTGAATCGGTTATGCAAACAACCGATTCGTAAGAGTGCTTTTTAAAGCAGATTTTGTACTAGTGCAATGACTTCAGCAATTTTGTTTATTGCCTTCCTTTGGCTTAGTTTGGTCAATGTGTGCAAAACCCCTAATTAAGATATAACATGTACTACACCCATGGAGTATCTAGAGATTATTTTATGCTATATAAAACTAGTATTAGCCTCTGAGTGTTGTGCAGTGAACAACCAAATTAAGCGTGGGATGTTTTTGTTGGTTACTCAATTTAATTGAATACCAATGGTGCAATGTATTATTTATTTCTTAATTTTCTAGTTAGACTCTAGAGATGTTGTAGTAGTTTTACTGAGACTCGAGTTCATGTACAAAACTCCTAAAGTTAAACCTTAGGAATATTTTCACACGTGTTTTGATTTTCTTATATTTGATAGCGTGCAAATAATTTGTCTTGGTAGTATAATAGGTCCTATTTCTTTTTCCACAAAACTTAGTGAAATAATATGTTGGTAATTAGTTAAAGGTAAATGCTAGTTCTTTGTTAGAATAAGAGAGTTGATCACGATGCCTATATGCTACCTTTTCTAAGCCATTAACTTTTGTGCATGTTATTTCTCTTTTGATTTTGACAACGTTTCAATTCCTCTTCCATGTTTTAAATCTTAAAGTACTCATTCTTTTATTTTGTCTTAGACAATTGTATAAATTTCGAGGACGAATTTTTTTTTAGGGGGGTTAAATTTTTACACCCCGATTTTCGCGCATTGTAAATCTTTTAGTATGTGCTTGTTTTATTAACTATCTTGAATATATAGGATTATATTATTTTAACTTATTGTGTGTTTGAGTGATTAAAATTAGTTGAAATCACATTTAAAGGTATTTTTATAAACTATTGGTAATATATAATTTTTATTTTACATTTATTTTAATATTATAAATATTATTATTATTATAATTTTAGATGTTATTTATTTTATATGTTATTTTAGGCTATTGAGGTGTAAAAATAATAGTTGTAGTGAAATTGGGTTTTAAAAATGAATTAGAATAGATTTTGGGTTTATTTCTACGCATACAGCCCCCTATTATCTGTTAGTCACACCCCCTACACTAAGTGAACAGACCCAGCCTGCACATGTGTTAGATGTCATGTGCGATAATCATTGTTTCTCGTTGTGTTAGATGTCATAACCACTTCATCTTCGTAACATTTTGTTGTGCCTTAGAATCGTGTTGCAACACCTTTGAGAAAGGAACTAAAAAAGAACAAAGTCGGTAGGCCACTATTCTCGTCGGAGAACTGTCTTCAACCACCACCGGATAATCTCAACAGGAAAATCCTCCACAATCTATTAAGAGTTGATGATCATTTGTTCTCTGATCATGTTTTCGAACCAAAGGCGCCACCGTTTTGTATCGAATAGTACGTGTTCGAGCCACAAATGGTCCGGTTGGAATAAAATAACCCTCGAGAGCTCGTGATTTCTCCTCGCCGATACGCTATCGGGACACACTTCAATATCAGGCACGGGGGGAAGGGGTTTCTTTTCCAAATGGGGAATAGGGGATAGGACTTTAACGGTATTGATTGTCGCTATTCATATTTGTTTGTGTTTACCCATTTTATTCCTTTTGGATTACTGTAAATAATTGGATGACTGTAAATAATTCATATAACTATAGCTATATGACTTGGGTGACTACAATTATGTGTTTCGGATGATTGCAGATATTATACCGAGTTTAGGGAATGAAGCCACTTGTATGTTAGATGACGTAATTTAATTAACATGTGGGGAATGAAGAGTCGACATATGACCATAGGATTAAGTTGATAGTTGAGGTGAATTGGAGCTAAAACGGAGTAACTATAAGGATTGGTGTCTAGAATTAGTCTAAGGTGCGGAGGAGGCGTTAATAAATAATAGTGAATGATTAAATAAGAGTGAGACTTATGAAGAACTGTAAGACATGATTAGTTGAAGGTCACTAGTGACAGACGACAATAAAATAGTAAGGTGTCCATATCTAATTAGTGAATTAGTACGAGTTAGCTAAAGACCACTTTATAGCTTAACGAAGTTAATTAAGTTACAGACGATAGATGATGACGCTCAGACATACATGGGTAGATATAGCATGAGAGTTATTTGTAATTAAGATTAATAACTTAAGTGAGAAGGAAGAGTCAGTACAATAGTTAAATGATAGTTGATGATGATGATGATGTTTAAGGAACTTTGTCGCAGTGTGGGCAAGGATATGATAATGATGTTTAAGGAACCTTGTCGCAGTATGGGCAAGGACTCGTCGCAGTATGGGCGAGTCGTACCTTAGGATAGGTGTTGTCATTGTTGTGGCCGTCATCTTCGTTCTGGTTGTCGTCGTTGTTGTCGTGGTGTGATATCGCGTCTGATTTGATCCATGTGTGTCCATCTTGTTATTGTCGTCGTTGTTGTTAGTAGGGCATTATCGGGCAAGTTATTCCGTTCGGGGAAGGTTTCCTGGTCCTAATAGTCCTCTTTTGGGTGTTCTGCAGGGCATTATCGGGCAAGGTATTCCGTTCGAGTGACTCGGTCCTGTTGTTCTTGTAGGGCATTATCGATCAAGGTATCCCGTTCGGGCAAGGTTTCCCGGTCCTCTCAGTCCTCTTGCTGTTGTTCTTCATAGGGCGTTATCGGGCAAGGTATCCCGTTCCTATTGATGTTGTTCCCTATAGGGCGCTGTCGGGCAAGGTATCCTGTTCAGGCTAGGTATCCCGTTCAGGCAAGGTATCCTGGTCCTATAGTGGTTGTTGTCGATGATGACGATTGTCCTGATCCTGTTGACGTTGTTGTTGTTGCTTGTGACTCCTAGGACCATACATGAGGTTGCTATACTAGGATTGGTTGAAGATTCATCAAGGATTAATTGTGCATGTGCGTTATGAAAGTTGTATCCACTATTGTTTATTGCTACTTGTTATGTGATAGTCTTTGGTGTTTTAGTTTCAGTCTTATGTTCCTTATATGGTTTGGACGCTCTTTCTCACCCGTGCACCACTTTTTAGATTGAGTTTCAGGTGCCATTGGAGTGGCCTTCTAGGCAGCAGGAGTAATTTGATTCTACGTGTTGATGTCACTTCAGTTTTAGTTTATTGGATTAAAGGTTAATTGCTCTGATGATGTGACATCGGGATTTGGGTTGTATTTACAAAATTATATTTCAAGTCATTTTGCTATTGTATTAAATTAAAAGAAATGTTTTAGCACTTTAGTCTTTAGTATTATTATAAATTGTGTTTACATGACTTAAGGATTTTGATGACATCTTTTATTTGCGAAAGATATTTCGAAAAAGAAGTTGACAATGTTATTTGAAAAACAAATTTACCTGTTTCTCGTACCTTTTAACTTATAATTACTTTCGGGGTAAAGGGTGTCACAGGGGACACATGGTAAGATGGTGTGTTTGATTTTCATGGTTGACACAAAGGCTTTTACTCTTAAATATGGAGGAAAAACCTCATGGTTTGACTCGCACCGTAGGTTTTTACCTAGCGATCATCCATTTAGAAAGTCAAAATATGCATTCATCAAGGGGAGTGTTGAAACAGCCGAACTTCCTCATAGGCCGACACCAGAAGAAGTTTGGAACAGTGTCTAGGATATCCCTCCTGTGGAAGTCGTTGCGGGTGTTGTTACTCGTTCAGATGGTTATGGACTATGGCATAATTGGACAAAAAAAGTATTTTTTTGGGAAATTCCATATTGGAAAGATAATCTATTGAGACACAATCTAGATGTCATGCATATTGAAAAGAATTTCTTTGATAAGATATTTAACACTGTTATGAACGTGAAAGGTAAAACGAAAGACAATGAAAAGCCTAGGAAGGGTTTGTTGGTAGGATCATTACTGCGGGCAAAAGGATTTGTTGTTGGTTGAGCAAGCTAATGGTAGGTCACTATAACCCAGGTGGATTTCTGAGTTGAAAACGCCATACGGTTATTCTTCCAATTTAGCAAGATGTTCTGATGTGGATAATGGGAGGTTACAAGGGATGAAGAGCCATGATTGTCATGTATTCTTGGAGTGCTTACTTCCTATTGCCTTTAGTTCGTTGCCAACACACGTTTTGAATCCGTTCATTGAAATAAGTCAATACTTTAAGAATTTGTGTTCTGCTAAAAGCGGGTGATCTTACAAAAATGGAACAAGACATCCCACTTATCTTATGCAAGTTGGGGAGAATATTTCCACTTGGTTTCTTTGATTCTATGGAGCATCTACCTGTTCATCATCTCGCATATGATGCTAAACTTGGCGGACCTGTCCAATACAGTTGGATGTATCCGTTTGAAAGGTTAGTTAATATATATATATATCATTTGGATTAGATGATTATTAACATATCATTTTCTCTAGGTTCATGGGTGATTAAAAAAAATCAGTTAAAAATAAAGCTAGAGTTGAAGAATCGATATGCTCTTCTTACTTCCACCGTGAAACAACTCATTTTTGTTCTTATTATTTCAAGAATGAATTTTCTCCTAGAATTAGTCAAAATGAAATGGAAATTGAATGTCTGATTTAGCTTTTTCTGTCTTTTGTATACCTGGAAGTCAGTCTGGAAAGGAGTCAATTCACTAGCTAACAGAAGAAGAGTTAAATGCATCCCATGTTCATGTCTTGTTAAACTGTACTGAGGTCCAACCATTCATTGAGTATGTATTTCTCTACCTAGCCATCTCAATTAGTTAATAAATTAAGACAAAAATATCTCCTCAAGTGCCTTAACCTATTTATTTGTAACGAATAGGTCCTTTAACTTTTTTTGTAACGCATAAGTCCCTTAACTTATTTATTTGTAACGAATAGGTCCCTTAACTTTTTTTGTAACGCATAGGTCCCTTAACTTTTAAAAACGTAACACTGTTGCCCCTTTTAACTTATTTAAGGGAGAGATTCTAAGGGTCAATGGTGTTACGTAACACAGTTGTGTAACAATTAATAATTTCTTATTAGGGAGTTCTTGTCATTAGAGGCAATAAATGAAGAACAATCTTCTGCTCATATTCATGCGCATTTTCCAATTTGGTTTAGGCAATGTGTGTATTCCCTCTCGCGAACTCCTACCAACCAACACTTGAGGAACTTATCTGACAGTCCTCAAAGATGTGTTAAAGAATTGTAACATCCCAAAATAATTGTTTGCAATTATTTTAGTTGATCATTTCTAATTGTATTGGTTAATTGTTGATTGAGTCGTTGATTGATGATTTTAATTGCTTAAATGATCTATTAGTATGCATTTTGTACGTGTTTGATTAAATAAAAGTGGTATAGGTTATAGAATAGTAGGGGTGCAAGTAACGGATGGGCTTAATTTGACCCAAGCCCAAATTTTCTAAATAAAATCCAACCCTCACCTTGACCCATTTCCACTTCAGCTGAAAGTACAAAACCAACACTCACACTCACAAAATGACCACTTTCTCATTTTCAACATAAAACATATAATCATTTCATGAAAATGAGGAAAAGAAGAGAAGTGAGAGAGGGGGTAGCGAGAGAGAGGGTGAAGAGAAAGAACATAGAAACTCATGGAATCATGAAACCTTACCCATTCATTCACCCTCACCACTAGAAATCACTTCTCATTTTAACTCCTTAGCTCATACATTTCGATTATAGCTCAAGAAGGAAGCCAAAAATCAGAAATTCTTCTACACCCAATCCATCTCTCCATTTCGTATTGCATAAGGGAAAAAGGAGCAAAGGTCAACTTGTATTACTTGCACGTGTTATTAGAACCTTGATTTGAGCGTTAGGAAGGTTGTATTGAGGGTAGGAGTAGCCAAAGAAGAGTCTTGAACAATGCATTTCTGGAGTTAGGACATTGAAGTTTAGATTTGTTCCTTGAAGCTTGAAGTCATTTGGCTTAGGGGAAGCATTGCATTGTTGTTGAATCTTAACTTCACAAGTGAGTTCTTCACCTCTTCTTTTAGCTAATTAGTATTTTTATAAATGTGAGTTGCTAAATTTCGATATCGTTTTATGTTAATTAAATCACCAAAGTAGCTGTATGTTTGCTGAAAATTCTGTCAATAAGTTGCTTGTGGAATTACTTGATTATTTCATAGTAACTTGTATGTATGAGCTTGATGAATTTGGTTAAATTTTGATTATTAACTAGAATGAATTAATGAGTATGTAAATGATTGAATGATATGAATGTTGATTGATATGTAAAGAGGAGCATTGGGAGGTAAAGTCCCAATAAAAGGAGCATTGGGAGGTAAAGTCCCAATTAGAGGAACATTGAGAGGTAAAGTCTCAATATAGGAAAAAGGATCATTGGGAGGTAAAGTCCCAATTAGAGGAATTATTGAGAGGTAAAGTCTCAATAGAGGAAAATGAATGGGAGGTAAAGTCCCAATTAGATGAATGATAGGAAAGTAAAGATACAATAGGTATAGGAAGAGGGATGGTGTTATACCAGAGAGGGACTCATTGAGATTTTCTTAAATCTCACTGTTTATTTGTTGTGGTTTTCAGATTAGTCGAGCAAGCAAGTCGAAGCGGTATTTCAAGTCGAGGACATATGATGGACTCATGAAGACTCTAACATGCCTTTTGAAGGATCTAGTATAGGATGTTTATATTTTATTAGGATGTGTACCATCGTTAAAGTTTTGGATTTATGTAGATTATGAGCCGATTGGGAGCTTTGTATTCCGATAGCTAATCCAAGTTTATCGGTACACCTCTGATATTGTAAATATGAAACACGTACTCGATTTTAATGACAATTTAAATTTAGGGTGTTACAAGAATGGCACACATACTTTGTCAATGGATACGAATTTCACACTAAGGAATGGACAGAGGGCAGAGAAACAGTCAATAGTGGAGTTTGCATGAAGGGTGTCACTGGGAGAGGCGAAGATGACCCACCTTTACCATTGACGAATACTGGGAGGAAGATTTCTACTTCTTTACGCGGGCGTCGTCGTCGTGTAACTCATGTCGTTGTTAGTGGCCCATTTGTGCCTCCACCTTGTACAGATGATGGAAATGGACCTAGTACGCTGAGTCGCCCATTTGTGCCTCCGCCCTGTACTGACATCCCGACGCCAAATGCAAATGGGATACGCACGAATAACACTAGTAATGAGGTGATTCAGGTTACGTCTGACGGTTGTATCGTTGTTGGCCAGCAGTAAGTATTTATTAATGATATTTGTTTGATTTATTAAAAATTTAAATATAAATTATATAAAAATTCATCCTTTTTATGTACAGGTTTACTCCTGGGAGGATTGTATCCACCATGATCACAGATATCATACAAGCAAATTACACTAAACCCTGACTGAATTGGACGGAGATCAGAAAAGATCCGACTTCAAAAATGGGGAATGCTTTCAGAGTAAGTTTTTTTACGAATTATTTAATTTTCAATTTTTTTATCTTGTTGAATTGATTAATTAATTTCTTTTTACTAAAATTTAATTAAATTTTTTCTAAATTGGAAAAAATGGCATGGGCTCTCAGAGCAGTCGAAGGAAGTTGAGAGAACATTCAACACAAGAGCTTCTCAGTGCTTTTTTGAAATGCTCCGGGAGCACCGTAATAAGGATACACAGCCGACATGGATCAGTGATTCTGATTGCCATGAGCTCAAACTGAAATGAAATGACCCTAAGTATAAAGTCAAATGTGAGAAAGCTAAGAAGAACCGTGCTTCTGAGAAGGGCTGTTGCATAAACACAGCAGGTTCTATCAATGCTGCTGAACATCTCAGACGCTTGGTAAACTATACTAGAAGTCCTTTAAGTTATTTAATTGTAACAAGTTGGTCCTTTAAGTTTTTTCGTATCGCTTAGGTCCTTTAAGTTTTTTAATTGTAACAAGTTGGTCCTTTAAGTTATTTTGTACCACTTAGGTCCTCTAAGTTATTTTAATTGTAACAAATTGGGGATGGAAAATGTAAGTTTTTTGGCCTTTAAAAGTTATAATTAAATAACATAAAGGACCAAATTGTTACAATTGAATAACTTAAAGGACATAAGTGGTATGGAAAAAACTTAAAGGACAAATTTGTTACAGTTAAATAACTTAAAGGACCTAAGTGGTACGAAAAAAACTTAAAGGACCAAATTGTTACAATTGAATGACTTAAAGGACCTAATTGGTATGGAAAAAACTTAAAGGACAAACTTGTTACAGTTAAATAACTTAAAGGACCTAAGTGGTACGAAAAAACTTAAAGGACCAACTTGTTACAATTAAATAACTTAAAGGACCTCTGGTGTAATTTAGCCGTAAATTTATTAATTATTAAATTTATATTATATATACGTATTTTATATTTTATTAAATAATTAAATAATAGTATTAAATAATAACTATGTATATATGGGAGATTGTTGATGATCGGTCGAGGAATATTCAGGTAAATAACGTTCATCATTTATATATTGTTTTTATTATATTATATTATATATTACAATCTAATGGTTATTCATTTCTTGGTTGTTGCTTTTAGGAAAATTTCCCTGAATGGCAGACTGAGTACCGTGAAACTCGGCAGAGTAGTGCAGCATTGAGATTGATCCCGCTGAGGAGAGTCGAGCGGCTTTACATGCTTGGCAGCAATCTGTTGGTCCATCAAAAAGTGGCCGTTTAGTAGGAGCTGATGGTATGGGCTCGTCTGCATTACAAAAGTCCATTATTCTGAGTCTGAAGCCATCATCTTCTTCAGAAAGAAGTACTGGTTGCTCTTATGTTTCTACTCCTTCAGAATTAAATGATGTTCAGCTATTGACGCAGAAATTGAGCGACAAAACAAACATGATCAGGAAATACAGCAGATGCGGGAGGAGTAGAGGGAGCAACAGAGGTTGAATGAGGAACACTGGAAGCAATTATCGGATAGTATGTCTCAATACTCGAGGCCATCTATGCCATCATCAGCATTTTATCCACCACACCAGATTCAGCCCTACGACGATGCTTTTCAGCCAAACCCAGTCGTCCAGCCTTCCTTCCAGAGCCCATACGGTCAGCCGTACTTTAGTTTCAACTCTCAGCCATAGTAGCAGCCTCAGCAGCAGCCCCAACAACCCCAGCAACAGCTCAACACACACTCGTTTTAATTTCACTAATTGGTTTGACGATGGAGATGACCCCAACAACAACTCGTCCAGAAGCTACTATGGAGATGACTAGCAGTTTTATTAGATATTTTAATTTGCATTTGTTGGAGATTTCAATTTCAATTTATATTTTGTAATGGGTATATTATTTAGTACTTTATTGAATGGAATTTATGGTAATTTTATCATTTCGAAAAATTATTCAGGTATTGGTTTAATTTTTGAATTAAATAAACGAACTCAAAAATCTGTTTTAAAAAAATTTTAAAAAATTAAATAATATTAATTTTTTAAATAAACGAATTAAAAAAACTGTTTTTTTTTTAAAAATTAAAGAAATTACCAGCGGATTTAAGCTATTTACTGGCGGATTTAACGAAAATTAATTTTAAGAAAATTAATTACCGGCGGATTTAACGAAAACAAATATTAAAAAAAATTATTACCGGTGGAATTGTGTTGATTACCGACGGATTTTTAAAATTTTACCGGTTGATTTTTAATGCGTTACCGGTGGATTTGGCGCTGGTAATTTCTGGCGGATTTACGAAAATTACCGACGGATTTTTAAAACTCGTTACTTGCGGATTTTGAGCGTTTACTGGCGGAAAATCCGCCGGTAAAAATTACCTGCGAGAGAATTTTCGGTAGAGAAGATCTGTTGGTAATGCCCAATATTCGGTAGATTTTGGTCGGAAATCCCTGAAATTCTTGAAGTGATCAACATGGCTTATTGGTACTCATCCATGTTGAGGGAGTGCTGCCGGGCCACCCTTAATGATGATGCTAAACTAATCTCTAATGGTAACACGACATCCTGCCCGTAAACCAAACGATAGGGAGTTGCCCCCGTGGCTGTGGACTTAGAATTTCTCATAGCCCAAAGCACCTCATTGAAGGTCTCATGCCACCGTCGAGGCTTGTCCTCTATGTTTTTCTTGATGAGCTCAATGATGATTTTGTTGGTAGCCTCTGCTTGGCCATTAGTTTGGGCATAATAGGGAGACGAGTGTCTCATCTTGATGCCATACTCTTGAGCAAAGGCCACCACTTGTTCCTCGGTGAACATTTTCCCTTGATCAACCGTGATGGTTTAAGGGATTCAAAATCTGTATATGATCTGGTTCTCTACGAATCTGATCACCGCAACCTGATTGACACTTCCTAGAGGCTTGGCTTCCACCCACTTAGTGAAGTAATCGGTGGCGACAATAATGAAATTTTGGCCCTTTGAGCTTGGAGAGTATATCTTGCCGATTAGATCCTTGGCCCACCCTCTGAATGACCAAGGTTTTACAATGGGATGTAGCTCATCCGCAGGCACTCTCTGGATTGGTCTGTGCAGTTGGCAAGCGTCACATCCTTTGGCAAACTGGAAACAATCAGCCGTGATCGTCGGCCAATAGTATCCATGTCTGTAGATAAGCCATTTCATGATGGGGCTAGACCTATGGACACCACAAATTCCTGCATGGATTTGTGCCATCACCATATAAGCGTCCTTCTTCTTGAGGCATCGTAATAACACCCCATTGGCGTTTCTCTTATATAGGTTTTCCCCTATCAAGATGTACTTCATTGCCCTTTGGGTTATGAAGGTACCATGTCAACACTCCAATCCATGCATTGGCGGGATCCTCCTCGGTGGGGGTCACGACATCTTGTTGCAATACCTCAACCACTGGCTCTTTATAACCCGAGGCTTGTTGGGCTAAGTCATTTGCTTCCTGGTTCACATTCCTGGGGACATACATGATGTCAACATCGGTAAACAACTTCAATAAGTTGTGCGCCGAGGCTCTCAGTTGCTTAAGCTTCGTATTTTAGCACTTGTATTCCCCAGTGATCTTCTTGATCACTAGTTGGGAATCACCCTTTATTTCAACGTATTGGGCCTTCATGGCGGCCAGGATGTCAAGTCCCATGATCAAGGCTTCATAGTCGGCCTGATTATTGAAGGCTTGATCTCCTATCCTGCACGTAAACCTATATGTTTGACCACAGGGGCTGGTGATGACCACACCCATACCTGCCCCCTTTTGGGTGCTTGAACCATCAAACATAAGGACCCAAGGGTTCAAGCCCAAATAGTTGGCAGACTTGGCTGGAGCATTGTGTATCTCTACACAGGGATGTTGAGCCAAGAAATCGGCCAAGGCTTGCCCTTTGACACCTCTTAGTGGCATGTATGTCAGGGCAAATGCATTTAACTTAGTGGCCCCCACTTAACAAGTCTTCCTTGTAAGACGGGCCTATTAAGAAGGTACCTCATAATTTCTACTTTGCACACAACCAAAACCTGATTAGGCAAAAGATAATATTCCAGTTTGGTACAACCATTAAATAAAGACAAACACAGCTTCTCAATAGGAGAATATCTAGTTTCAGCATCATTGAGAATCCTGCTAAGATAATATATAGCGCGCTCAGTGCCACTATCATCATCCTGAGCTAACAAGTAGTCGATGACTTGATCCTTGGCCGCAATATATAGCTTCAAAGGCTTTCTAGGCTGCAGAGGCACTAAGACAGGGGGATTAGTTAAGGCAGCCTTGATCTGGTCAAAGGTGTTGTAATAAGAATCTCATTCTATGTTTTGATGATAACAAACCAAGGAAGATTTAGGTTTTCTAATGAATTGTTATTTAACATGTTTGCCAAGTGATAAGAACAGGTGTCTTAACATAGCAAAATAAGGCTCTACCTTGGTTCAACAAATTGGTATTATTCAAGGGTAGTTAAAGCCTTGGAAGGTTAAACATAAGAAGCTTAAACCAAGTCAACAGAAGGTTTGACCAAGTCTACAGAAGGTTGACCAAAAAATCAACAGAAGGTTGACCAAAAGTCAACAGAAGGTTTGACCAGAAGTCAAAAGAAGGTTGACTCACAAACACCTTTGAAGCATAAGTTCATGCTTGAAGAAGGTTGATGTGAAGCTTAAATGAATGTTGAGAAGGTTGCTGGAAACCATATCAACTTCAACCAAAACATATCAACTTCTCTTGGATGGTTTTCACCTAAATTAAATGATGACATATTGTGTTAAATATGGTGAAAAGTCTCAAGAAATAAACAAGGAAATGCATGATTATTCCCCTTTTATGTTTGAAGTGTTTGTGCCTACTAGGAAGCTTGACAAGGTTCCTTTAAAACAATTCTAGGCTGGCCAACAGATACAACCTATGCCATAGATGTTGAGAAGGCAACTAGAGGAGTACATATCCAGCTGGAGATAGTTCAACTCTTCAGATAAAGCATAAAGTCATACTTGAGAAGGTTCAAAGGCTGTCATCTTTGGTATTTTATTCAAGTTACTCCTATGGACCAATGGATATCCCCAACGACTCTCAACAAGTTTCTAACGGCTATATTCATCATCGTTGGCTATTTAAAGGACTCACTCTGAAGTTCATATGCATGAGAGTTAATTGCCTCCTTCACAAAGTCAAGCTTCTCAAAGCAATTCAACTTTCTCTTCCCACACTCAAAGCTTCTTCAAGTTCAGATCTGGGATTCTTTTCTTGAATGTGTGCTAGCTTGTTACAATCATTATTTACAGTGTATCTATTTTTATTTCAAGCTCATAAACATCCCAAACCAAAACCCCTAATTGTAAAGAGAAAGTGTATAAGCATCTCACTAAGCTACCTAGAGAGAGGTGAGTGTTGGTGGTGAAACTGCTTGATTAAGGAAACTCTTAGGAGACTAGAAGAGAGTTTCTAAGAGGTGGAAAACAGCAAGGTGTTGGTGTGTAAGAGAGCACTTGTCTTTTGTGTAGAGCTCAAAAGAAAGTGGTGTGTGTGCTAGGCTTCTGTGTGTGATCAAAAACTAGTAATGGTATAAGTCTTTTGTGAATGATCAAAAGCAAGTGTAAAAGCTATTTGGAGAATAGTGGAAATACTCACTTGGAAGTGAGGAGAGGACGTAGCCCAGGTTGGGGTGAACCTCTATAACTCCTCTGTGTTCTTTACTGCTTTCCCTAACTATTCCTTAAGTTTGCTTTTCACAAAAGATTGTTTACAAACCAAGAGAAGGTTACTTTCATCAACCTTCTCTAAACTGTTTTTAAGTAAAACCTTATATTCCCTCTTACTTAACTGTGTTTGAAAATTGCATCTCTTACATAGAAAGTATATATATATATATATATATATATATATATATATATATATATATATTCTACTTCCATTATTAGTCTTCATCATTAAAAGAGATTATATTAACCTATATATCATTATTTGTTTTAATCTAACAGAAGGTTATCTCATTCAACCTTTTCATCCTAGGTCTATCTAAAGAAAACTGCTTTAAACCTAGAACCATAGTTAAAATCAACTTATCTCTTTTATAGAATAACTACCAATTATCTTTCATCATTAGAGAAGGTTTATTTCAGTATAAAGAAACTATCATTACTAACCTTCTCAACTAAAGTTCTTTTTGAGAAACACTTTGGAAGAAGATTTTCAGGGATCAAGATTAATTAAAAAGGGGACACAATTCAAACCCCCCTTTCTTGTGTGTTTTAGTCACTTCAAATGGTTTCCTGTTGTTTGGCTCCCCATATCGTCTCCTCAGTGTTCTTTATCTTCAACAAAGGTGAGAATACTTTCAATTTCCCAGCCGAGTTGGCAATAAATCTCATTAGGAAATTGATCTTGCCTAACAGACTCTGCAGCTCCTTCTTCGTTTTGGGGGGTCTTGCCTCCAAGATAGCCTGAGCTTTGTTTTTGTCTACTTCAATACCCTGGTTGTGCACCAAGAAACCTGCAAAATGCCAAAAGCACATTTAGTAGGGTTCAATTTGAGATTGTGGAGTCTCATCCGTTTTAGAGCTAGTTCAAGATCAACCAAGTGCGCCTCGAAGCTCTTGGATATGACCACCACATCGTCAATGTATACTTCCATGTTTTTACCGATTATGTCATGGAAGTTGGCATTCATAGCCATTTGGTATGTGGCCCCAGTATTCTTGAGGCCAAAAGGCATTACCAAGCCACTCATAGATACCTAAGGTGCCAGGGCACCTAAAGACATTCTTATTGGTGTCTGCCTCGGCCACATATATCTGGTTGTAAACAAAATAGCCGTCCATAAATGTAAAGATGACATTGCTAGCCGCGACGTCGACAAGCATATCGTCCACAGGCATACCATACTCATCTTTTGGAGTGGCCAAGTTCAGATCTTTGTAGTCAATACAAACCCTGACCTGGCCATTCTTTTTGATCACGAGCATTACTTTGGACAACCATTCTACATACCTGACAGTTCTGGTGAACCCTGCTTTTAGTAGTCTCTCCACGTCAGCTTTGATCTGTGGCATTAGCTGCGGGTTGAACCTCCTCGGTGGTTGCTTATGGGCCTTGGAACCTTCCTTGATGGCTAACCTATGCTCCACCAAGGCTCCATCGAGGCCTGGCATCTCAAGGTAGTCCCATACAAAGCAGTCGCGGTTGTCCTTTATCAAAGCTACAACCTAGTCACGTTGTTGAGGCTGATGCTTGCCACTGACCTTGGTCATCCTCGGTTCACTCTTACTCCCTAGATTTACTTTACTTCTACTAGAGGGTCTTGAGTCTCAAACGTAAGTATATCCTCCTCTGGATGGGTTCTATGTGGGGAGGTTCGGCCAACGTCCCGTTATCAGGGTCATCTGAAACCTCTTGGGAGGAGTACTTCGAGCATACAAAACCAATGGGTACGCCGGGGGCCACGCCTCATGTGATAGTCATTGAACCTCATAATCATTCACAACCGATTGAAAAAGAACCCATGGTGACGACCACGTCGTTCATTCGACAACAGATAGACATGGAAATCCATAATATCATGTTCCAAGTCTCCCAACAATTAGCTGACACATTTAGACATATGGTGCACAATGAGGTGAAACAGGAAAAAGATCAAGAGCAGAGACGAGCTACGCAAGCACGTAGTACGATGAGTCTTAACGTCCCCGACCAACGAAATCTAGGACAACCTAGCCCAATAGGGAGCATGCAAGAGGCTCCACCGCATGCCGTTGTGGCGGGACCTAAGCAGGCACCTTCTCATGTTACCATGGGAAACATGCAACAGATCTATCCTTATGGTAATATGGCTAGGTCTTAACAGGCACTTTCTCATTAGGTAATTCCTAATCTTGTATTTCCTCATACCCACGGATGACTGGTACTTCTGTCGAGTAGTCATGGAAACAACCTCCATCTTGCCAGAATAGCCAGACATCTGATCATGGAACTATCTTTACCAACCTCGGCCAAGTGATGTTTGGACATCAATGCACTCGTAGTCCACCTTAGGTGCCACAGCAGCTAGGAATGTAAGGTCCCTTAGATACAATGTGGCGATCAACTGTTCCAACCGAATTTAGTAGCTGACAACCATCAAGAAATTCTTCGGTGTACAGTTAAAGCCACTCGACAGGTTGGTATATAGAAAGCCTTCCCTTGAGTGGTTTGACAGATTGGTGCCTTTGCCTAGAGGATTTAAACCACCTGACTTTGCCACATTTTCACGAGATGATGGCAAGTCAACAATGGAACACATAGGCCAATTTACGGCACAATGTAGGGAAGGTAATGAGAATGAATACGATAAGCTACAGCTCTTCCCTTTGTCACTGATTGGGACTGCGTTTACCTGGTACTCTTCCCATGGAGACAATTCTATACAAACTTGGGAAGACATGGAGAGGTGCTTCGATGGCAGGTTTTTTTGGCCACAGCCCGAAGTCACTACAACCGACCTAATGAATCTACGACAAATGATGGACGAGGTGGGGATCGAGTTCATTGAACGGTTTAGAAAGATGGCCGAAAAATGTTCAGTCCAATTCCCCGAATTGCAACTCACTTCCATGGTTATTGCTGGAATGCACCCGCAATTGAAAGAAAGGCTTATGGGGCAAGCTTGCACTGACCTTTGTAGCCTAGCATCCAGGGTTGTTCAAATTGTGTAGTTGATACAGGAGAAAGAGAAGAAGAGGGCTACTAGAGGCCGAGGACAACATTTGGTGGCCGTAGTTGATGCCGAGGAAGATTCAGACTATGATGACTCAACCGAACCCACAACAGACATCATGGCTGTTAAGATAGTTAATGGAAATACATACTCATGTCCAGCTCAGGCTAAGGGTAAGGAGAAGGACGAGTCAAATAGAAGGACTAAATACTCTTTTGACATCTCCAATGCACACAAAATCTCCGACTACTTACTCAAAGAAAAACAGATTCGGTTGCTTGGTGGCCACAAAATTCCTCCTCCCAATGACTTGAAAGGGAAGAAGTACTGTAAATGGCATAACTCTTAAAACCACGCCACTTCTAATTGCATCATATTTCATTGAGATATTCAAAGGGCTATTGAGGAAGGGAGGTAAATACTGGCTGAGAAAGGCGTGGCAAAATGACTGTGAAGAATGACCATTTTCCCGCAATGGGCATAAATATGGTACACAAGCGAGAAAGATCTCCTGAGAGGGCTCCATCGGTCTTTGACCAGTTGGGAACTAGTGTTAGGGGGTCTACGATGGAGAATCGTATGGCTTACCTACACCGCAGGTTGAATGTTGGATAGTCGAGCGTTCTTAAGAAATCCAATAAGAAACTGCCCAAACCTGGCAGACTCACCTAGGGGTTGAGGGAGCTCAATTTGTCTAGATTAAACCCTGGAAGCTAAAAGCCCCAACCACGAGAGCTAAAGCCATGCCCAAAACACCTCCTGCTTGGGGAATGGGCTATTCACTAACGAGGTCATCGGGAAGATTACCTTCCCAAATCCTGGCGGGGATTCTATCCCAAGAGGAGAAAGAAGGGTGGCAAGATTCAAGGTAGAATAAGGATTGGTGTCCGTGGATATTACTGTTGTGAGTGAAAAGAGCTAAGGGTCACCAGGGCAGTGAATCTCCCCTAAAAAGTGCCCCAAGATCAATAGATTGCAAAGGTGTCCAAAGATTTACTCCCCCCCCCCCCCCCCCCCCCCCCCCAAACGTAGCCTCTCAGACAACTTCAGAGAAGAGAAGGGCGTAGAGGGTGAGGGAAATTCAGAAAATAAGGGGCATGCGGCAAATGCTGACCTCAGCTAGGGAAACTAATACACAGGCTTTCCAAAAACTCATCGAAACCAACACAAATGATATACCCGCCATAATGACACCTACCCTCGGTGCTATTCCTAGTAAAGAGGTGGAGCTGAATAATATGATCGGGGTAGTCGAGATAGCTGGTAGTCCAATTACAGATGCCGTACTAGAATTCCTATACGGTCCTCATAGCCCGGAAAGGTCTCAGTCACGAGATGCTAACGCTGAGGCTCCCTACTCTAAAGGGGAACCAAAGTTGTTGGCCAAGAGCGCTGCGGATACAAAGATGGGCGACGAGTCTGAGGACCCGCTTGGACCGCTTGCCTTTGGAGATGAGTTGATGGATGAGATATTGATTAAGGTAGGAGAAGACTTCCTTGCAGACATAGAAATGGTAGGGTTACTGCCACTGGTATTCTGTGGAGCTGAAGGACAACCCAAGAAACTTGAGGGTGACGTGTTTGCCGAGGAGGCCGAGTGGGCTGTCGTGATAGAACCTGAAAACCAAGTAACTGAGGACATGCTTTTTGAGAAGCCTACAGCAGACATGGTGAAGCACTTGAAGCCATTTTATATAAAGGCCCATCCAAACGGAAAGCTCTCTAATAGAGTGTACGTGGATGGTGGGGTCGTGTTGAATAACATGCCATTGGCTATTATGAAGAAACTCGACAAGAATGCAGAATATCTCATTCCAACCCCCATTACTATGACTAGCTTCATGGGTCACCATTCCCACACCCTAGGCGTGTTGGTGGCCAATGTTAAAGTTGGTCCAAAAGTAGCGTGATCGATTTTCTTTGTTATAGAAGGGAAGTCATCGTATGTTGTGATCAATGGGAGGAACTGGATTCATACAAGTAAATGTGTACCCTCTACCCTACATCAGAAGCTGATGATTTGGATTGGTGACAAGGTGGAGATTCTGGAATCTGATCCAAACCCTTTCCCCGCTGAAGTTAAAATGTTTGAGGCCATTTTGACTCTCCTCATATGTGCCCCATTTAAATACCAAGAGGTTGCGAGGAGGGAGGAGTGGGATCTTGTGAATGGAATAGGAAATGTTTCAAACTTAAAATGTTGGTTGATCCAGGGCCCAGGAACAAGTCTGTGGCTTAATATCCCACTTGAGTTGCAGAGCCTATTGGATAGGCTACACCTCTTTCGGGTAGAGTCCAACACTGAAGAAGCTATGTTCGACGTAGTTTATGAGGAGGATAAGCTCCAAGACAGACTACACCCGGGGGTTAACCTGGGAACCGAATCGGAGCCAAGAATGACCAAGATCAGTGTGATATTGAGTGCTCGGTAGAGGGGCCAAGTGGTCGAGTTGATAAATAGGTATCGCGACTACTTTACTTGGGATTACACTGAGGGTTGGGCTCAGATAGAGTTCTGGTAGAGCATTGGTTACCCATCAAGGATGGATGCAATCCCTACAAGCAGCCACCGAGGAGGTTCAATCCTGAGCTGATGCCTCAAGTCAAAGCAGAATAAAGCAGAATGGCCAAGTGAGGGTTTGTATTGACTATAGAAACCTGAACTTGGCCACACCAAAAGATGAGTATGGTATTCCAGTGGCCGATATGTTAGTCGACGCCGCGAAAAACAATGCCATTCTTACATTTATGGATGGCTATTCTAGGTGTAACCAAACTTACGTGGTTGATGCAGATGCCCATAAGACTTCCTTTAGGTGCCCCGACGCTTTAGGAATCTATTAGTGTTTTTTCATGCCTTTCGGCCTCAAGAATGCGGGAGCGACTTTTCAAAGGGAGATGAACACAATCTTCCATGACTTGATCAGCAAAATCATGGAAGTATACATTGATGATGTGGTAGTCTAGTCTAAGAGCTTTGAAGCACATTTAACTGAGCTTGAACAAGCACTAAAACGGATGAGACTCCACAATCTCAAAGTGAATCCCACTGAGTGTGCATTCGGCCTGTCTGCAGATAACTTCTTGGGTTTCATGGTGCATAACCAAGGAATTGAGGTAGACAAGAATAAAGCCTGAGCAGTTTTGGAGGCTAGGCCACCCAGGACAAAGAAGAATCTACAAAGCATCCTTGGAAAGATTAACTTCTTGAGAAGATTTATTGCTAACTGGGCAAGGAAGATGAATGCTTTTTCGCCTTTGCTAAGATTGAAGAGCACCAAGGAGATGATATGGGGGCAAAGCAGCAGGAGGCCTTTGACCAGATCAAGGCTTCATTGAGTAATCCTCTAGTCCTAGTTCCTCCTTTGCTTGGAAGTCCCTTGAAACTCTACAAATAATACTTGGTTGGAGTGCAAGTATTAAATGCACGTATACATATAATGTTGGAGCGGTTAAGGTCAATGAACAAAAGACGCCGTGGAAATAAGAGTGACTAGGGTTTACCCCACTCACCCGTGCTAGTGAGGTCGTGGAGAGTAGACTCCGAGTTTCTAGGGACTAGGTTACTTATAACCGTTGACTTTGGTTGATCCAACGATGAGCAGATGTAGACTCAGATAGGGGCCAACGAAGGCTCATGTATAGTAGCACTCGTACATTTTAAAGACACACATCACTTAATCAAAGTATTATTTTCTCGCATTTTACTTTATCTTTACTCCTTTTCTTTATGTTTTCTTAGTTAGGCAACCCATAGTCAAGGAACAATGTTTTTTCCTCGACGCAATTGCTTGAAGAACAAAGGAATGACAAACTGTCCAAACCTCTAGCCAACTCTCGTGGCTAGGATTGAAGTGTTTGACGAAAACAAGAGCCAATTGATGAGTATATTAGTAGATTCAAGCAAATGGAAGCCATATGCTTAACAGCCATTCTTGAGTATGAACTTGCACAAATGGCTGGAGCAGGTTTCAATTACAATGTTTGAAAAAAATGAACAACCAACAGTTGAGAGATATGTCTCATTTGGTCGATAGTGCTAGACAAATCGAAAAGCTAAATTCAAAAAAATATAAACTTAAGAAAAACAAAAAGAGCTATAAAAGGAGTGCTTTTCTAACAAAACTAATGATTATTCGAAAAAGAGAATGATCGTTTTTCTCGAAACAATAAAAAAAGTTTGTAGGGAGTCGAAAGAGATTCCGAAGGAGAAAGTGAGTTGAAGAAGAATCTAGTGGTGAGCATTTGGCTGAATTAAGCCAGGACCCCCTTATGTTTGTTCGGGATTACAATTACCTTCATTGATCAAAGAAAGTTCTAAATTTATTTAAAAGACAAACAGACTTATCACATTTATTTAAAGGACAAACAGTTGGTCGTAATTGATGACCATAAAATGCCTTCTCCTGAGCAAATGAAAGGAAAACTATACTACAAAAACCATAATGTATTCGGATAGTACTAACTTGTATGTTCGTTTCAGGGATCTCATTTAGTAGGCAGTCGAAGAAAGGAAAACTATACTACAAAAACCATAACACGTTTGTCGAATTATTTCTTACTTAGATTAGTTCAGCAAATGTATTATGAAAGATTTAAAGGAAGATAGCTCGAGACCGAAACTACTGATCCTAGCTCGTTAAAAGATTGGCATAAAAATCCTAAGGTCGTAATCTCGACCACAAATTTTCAGCTCTTAAGAAGCTTCGATAGGATTGACATAAGAATTCTAAGGTCGTAAATTTGACTACAAATTCTGAGCTCTAAAGTAAATTGAAGACGGTTCACATAAGAGTCCTGATGTTGCAGCTCCGCCTTAAAAACTCAAACTGTAAAATAGTTTGAAGAGGGTGATGGGAATAAGAAGCCTAAAGCCACATATCCGCCTTTGAAACTTGAGTTCTAAAGCAGTTTCAAGAGGTTAGCATAACAATACTAAGGTTTCATTGATTCATATAAAACACATATGATATTGTTCCACTGTTCTTATCTTTTGAGCACCTCTTTGAGCTTTACATATACTAAAGCTCAAACTATCTTCTCACATTGTGCCTTTGTTTAGCACATGTTCTTCTTGAGATTTAATGACATATACTTGTCTAAAAGATCACTCAAGAAAGCTCATTAGAACACTAATGAATCAGAAAGCTTAAAGAGCTTATCAAAACTGTTTGTTCTCATAAAAACATGTCTTACGTGTTTTGCCTCAATAGTTGGTTCCCTACTTCAAAGAGCATTAGGATTAGGTGTAGAAGGAAAGCAAACTAGTCTAAGATCACTCTAAGGCTTTGCATAATGTAAAAGGAAAGTAAAACACTTGAAAACTGTTGTGTTTTATTGATTGTCGTGTCTCTAAAATATTTACAAACTACATATATATACAAGGTTATCTATCAACAAAGATCACTAGCCTACCTCTAACCACCATTGGATCGGCTAACATCAACGTACAATAAAGCCTATGCCCCCTAAATTTTAAGCGAAGCTGCTCGATAACGCCCACTAGCATGGAAAGTGTGTAGAAAACCTTCTCTTCCCATTTTTTAGATGCCTTAACCATGTTCTTCTCAACTGCTGCAGGTCTCCATCTTCAACATAATTCCCAATGCTTCGCTTACTTACTCCAAAAGCAACTCCTTTGCATCAACCATAGTATTCTCAACTACAACATCCCCTACAACTACACCCTAAGCTAACAACACCTCAGCTGAGCTACTCCTCGACTAAGCCACTCACTCTCAACAAACAAAGTCATCCTCTTGGAAGTTTTAGCATAAGGGTTCAACCTGATCACACTACTAGAAAAATCTCAAATACCGACGAAAACTAGAGACGGAATTTTTTCCGTCTCTAATAGAGACGCCTCAGGTTCTTCAATGGAATCTTTTTACCCGTAGCCCTCTTCACTTCTAGCAAGGTTTTTCCCTTCTATTCTCTTATAATTGGCATTACAACGGGTTGGATCTTCGCCAGAGTTAATGATCTTTAGTTTGTCATAACTCATCACCTTGTTCTTGGGTAGAACATTCCCTTTCTTATCAGAAGGCTTACCCCCTAATCACAATCTACTAAGGCGACCGACATCTCTTTGGTGGTTGCTCGTTTCTGAAGTAATGTAGGAATATAAAAGGAGTAGAAGAAACATAGGCTATTGTGTAACCTTCTCGCTCTTTGCTAATGATTTAGGCATATTGTCTCATTTAGACTCAGCTGAGCCCTCACCTCGTCTAAGACCTTTCCTCGACCAACAATTTAGCAGTTTTTGGGTGTTAACAAGGTGTTAGAGTACTGTGCCCTACAACATTAGGACTTGCAGGTACTCTTCCATTTAAAAGGAAACTTTGGATGGAGTTTTTGAAGAAATGTTGGAAAAAGGCCGAATCCAACATAGTAATAGACCCTTTGCTTCACCAGTAATTCTTGTTAGAATAAGTGAGGCAGTGGAGGTTGTGTATTGATTACAGGAGGTTGAATCAAGTCAAAGTTAAGGATAACTCCCTACTTCCTTGATAGAGGGTCTCATGAATGAAATAAACAACCATCAATTCTAAGCTTGATTTGCAATCATGTTATCACCAAATAACTAGGAAGCCCTGATACTCCAAAATTGGTTAACTACCTGTATCGGATACGTATCAGATACCGATATATGTCAAATACGGCGGAATACGCATGCAGGGAGTATCCTAGAATTTATAATTATTTTTTAATTAAAATAAAATCAAATACTTGAGGGATACGCACAGGACGCTCAAGGGATACGACCGGCTTGTCAGATACGTTGTGGGATACGCTACTTTATTTCTTGTTTGTAGATTGAAATACGGAAAAGTTGCGTGTTTGAAATTTGATTTTTACTTTACGACCACGAACTCTTGCGTTCCACCTGACATCCAAGACATGACTAAATTGCACTATTATTAATCAAATATCCTGTCTTGTAAAAATAAATTAATTAAATATCATGAATTGGAGAAAGACTCACCTGAACCTCACAGGTTTTTACTGATCAAAAACTGTTCACAGGGTTTAATATAAAAAAGACTTCACACTTTCATATGTTTTTTATTTTAATATTAAAACAAATTGATAAGTTTTTTTTATTTTAATACTATTAAAATAAATTATTACTTTTCAATACTAAAACAAATTAAATCAAGTAAAAACTATCATGTTTATTTATAAAAATATTAAAAGAATAAGATAAAATCCAATAAAATGAATTTGGTCAAAAAATTAATAAAATGAATATATTTTTATTGTTTTTTAGTTATGTTTGTATATTATGATTTTATATATTTTAATTTAATTTAATTTTTAATTGAAGTATCCCGGACGTATCGTATCTTTATTTTTAAAATTTTTCCGTATCCCCATATCCGTCTCGTGTTGTATCGTATCCCGTATTGTATCTTGTATCCGGGCTTCATAGCCAAATAAGAATGGCTAAAGGGAATGAGTATAAGACAATCTTTAGACAAATGCATGGCTCTTTGAGTACTTGGTATTACCCTTTGGGGTCACCAACTCACCAGCTTCATTCCAAGCATTAATGAACATATTACTCCGAGCCTATCTGAATAATCATGTTTGCCAGTTGGACAAGGTATTTCAGATATTTACGGAGCACAAACTCTGTCTGAAAGAATAAATGTTGTTTTGCTACACCTAGAAGGGAATTGCTTGGCTATTTAATCACTAAAGAGGTTTTTTCCACGGATCCTACCAAAATTCAATAAGTTTCTTCTAGACCTTTAATTGGCATGCTGAAGAAAGATTCCTTTCAACGGTCCCGTAAAGTGACTGAAGCCTTCGATCAGCTCAAAGCTTCCCCCATTTCAACTGTTGTCTTAGTACTACCTAATTTTACTCAAGCCTTGTCCTTGAAACTAATGCTTCAGGAAGAGGAATTGGTGTTGTGCTCATGCAGAATAAGCATCCAGTTACTTATATTATCAAGGCTCTTATGTGTTCCATTCATATATGGAGCACTTTTCTTCCCTATTGTAACTTCATTATTAAAATTTACTAGAAGAGCGTCTAATTGATTTTTGAGCAGTGTAATATACCCAAAAATAAAATATTTACTTTGGATATTACATAGTTTGTGGCTCGTATATATTGGATATACTTGGTAATTGCTTGACCATATTTTTCATTTGCTTTGTTTTTTATGGAATGCTGTACGACTTTTACTTACTTGTCTCCTTGACAATTGGGCTTAATTGCATAATTGTTTGTGATTAGAATGTGTTTACACACAAAACAAAATAATGTTGTCGGCCGAGGGAAAAGGGGGAAAACAGGTACGTACCAAGGCGACCATGAGATTAATTGGGCAGTGCCAGCCATTACATGTTCGGGTTAAGTTGGCAGAGGTATGATGTGCGAGAAGCCCAAAGGAATGAAGACGGAACACCGAGGAGCTACAAAACTAGGATGGGGGGTTCCCCGACCACAGGATGACTCAGCTGAGTTACCAACGACCGAAGGCCGTAAGTAGAGCGTGGCCGAGGAAGGCTACGACCAAGGAAGAAAATACTTGCTTGGAGTGAAAGTATTCAGTGCACGTAGACACGTCATTTTGGAGCGGTTAAGGTCAAGGAATAGAAGACCCCGTGGAAAGCAGAGCGACGAGAGTTCTACCCCACTTACAGTGCTAGTGAGGTCGTGGACAAGTGGACTCCGAACTCTTAGGGGCTAGGTGTAATTAGAACCGTTCATCATAATTAATACAATGGTGAACAGATGTAGGCTCAAGTAGTAGCCAATAAAGGCTCATCTATATATAAGAGTACTTGTACAATTTAAATACACACATCAATCAATACACAAGTCTTTTACTTATTTTATCTTCACTTTATCGCTTTCTTTTCATGTTTTCTTAGTTTCGTAGATAATCCAAGCAACGCGTCCCTCTCACACCTAACCTAACACTCTTTGGAGGAGTTAGGGAACCCATAGTCAAGGAACAGAGTACCTTCCTTGATGCAATCGCTTGAAGAAAGAGGAATCACAGACTGTCCAAACCTGTGGTCCAACCTACGGCTAGGATTGAAGTGGGTGACAACAACAAAATTGGCACGCCCGGTGGGACAGACACAGGAAAACAGACCTTCTAGTTTAGTTTTCCTGGCCTTATCATTGGCATGTGTACTTCCGTTCTGGTCACAGCTTAAACATGGAACCAAACTCTGCATCCAAAAAGACAAGTTCGGTTTAGGCCAAAAACATCTAAACGGCAGGTATCTCGGGAGCCTTGACTCAACCAGTTGATGTAGGACCTCATGATTGATCGCAGATGATTGATTAAGAACCTGTGGTGATGACCACATTGTTCATTTGGCAGTAGATAGACAGGAGAATTCACGAAATCGTGTACCAAGTCTAACAACAATTGGCGGACATAGTTAAACCTATGGTGCACAACGAAGGCAACAGGCCAAGGATCAAGAGTAGAGGCGTGCTGCGCAGGCCAACAGTGCAACGAGTTTTGGTGCTCCCGACCAACCGCAGGAAGGATTACCCAACGCAATGGGGAGCATGCAAGAAACTCCACCATATGCCATGATGGTAGGACGTTAGCAGGCAACATCTCATGTCATCATGGGAAGTATGCAACAGGTTCCACCGTATGGTAATATGGCCGAGCCTCAACAAGCACATTGTCATCATGTAACTCCTATTCCTACATCCTCATCCTTGTAATTTTACAACGCCAACACTGGGGGGAAGTTTATGGCGACAGTTACTAACACGGCTAATCTTCAGCAGGGAAAAGCACAAATGCCTACGTGGCCACCCGAGGCTACGAGGTCGATTGGTTTACCGCAGGGATCATTTTATGGATGCCCTTCGACGGCTAACTATCCTTCTCAAGCAGGGGGCAAGCCTTCAGCCCAGAGTTAGGGCATGGCAAAACAGAGTAGTTACTACACTAACCAGCATCCATGGGGATCACACCCACTTGGTTCTGCTAGTCTTCCGCCTAGCCAGCCGTATTTGGAGGCACTTGTACCGTATCTGGTGGGTTCCCAGCCATACCCACAGATGATTAGGGTCTCTACCGAGCAGCCATGGAACCATATTCCACCTTGTCATAGTAACCAGATCTTCCCAAGGAATCAGCTTTGCAAACTTCGGCCAGGTGATGCCTTGGCAGCAATGGTCTAATAGTCCACCTTAGGCATCACTGCAACCAGGAATGCAGGGTCCCCCTGAAGTAATGTGGCGACCAACTACTACATTCAAGCCCAGGCCCTCGGGGCCCAACTCTTGAATCCGAACTTTATAGTTGACACCATCAAGAAGTTCTTTAGTGTACAGTTGAAACCACTCGATAGGCCGATATACAGGAAGCTTTAGCTCGAGTGGGTTGACAGATTGGGGCCAGTTCCGAGAGTATTTAAAACACCTGACTTCGCTACATTTTCGGAGATGATGGCAAGTCAACCATGGAGATCATAGGCCGATTCACGGCCCAATGTGGAGAGGGCAATCCAAATGAGTACCATAAGTTGCAGCTCTTCCCTTTGTCTTTGACAGGGACTGCATTCACTCGGCACTCTTCCCTTCTAGCCAATTCTTTTTAGACCTAGGCAGACATAGAAAGGTGCATCCATGACAGATTTTATTGGCCGCAACCCGATGTCACTGCTCCCGATCTCATGATTTTACGATAGAAGCTGGACGATGTGGTGACTGAATCCATTGAAAGGTTCAGAAAGACGGCTGGGAAGTGTACAATTCAATTTCTTGAATCGCAACTTACTTCCATTGCTATCGCTGGAATGGTAGTTGAAGGAAAGGCTTGTTGTTCAAGCCTACCATGACCTTAGAAGCCTGGCGTTTGTGGGTGTTCAGACAGAGCAATTCATACAAGAGAAAGAAAAGAGAATCGTTATAAGAGGCTGAGGACCACATCATGTGGTCGTAGTCAATGCTGAGTTTGACTCAGACTGTGATGATTCAGTCGAACCCACGACAGACATCATGGCGACTGAGATAGTCAAAGGGAAAACATACTCATGTCCAGCTCTGAAACTAGCTAAGGGGAAAGAGAAGGACGAGTCGAACAACAAGACTGAATTCTCCTTTGACATCTCAAAGGCTGGTCAAATCTTTGACTACCTACTCAACGACAAGCAAATTCAGCTATTTGATGACCATAAGATTCCTCCCTACTAAGAGTTGAATGGGAAGAAATATTACAAGTGGCAAACTCTTAGAACCATGATACTTCAAATTGCATAGTATTCCGCTGAGGATTCCAAAAGGCTATAACTGAGGGGATATTCAAGTTGGCCGAGACGACTGTCGACCCTTTCCCCGCGATGGGCATCAACATGGTATCATTTATAGGGTCGATAAGGGGAAGGGCAAGAAGAAGTACGTATGGGTGCCCAAATAAGATAGACTTCCCAAGAATAGACTATCAGTCCTTGATCGGTTGGGAACTCCGATTGGGGGGTCTACCATGGAGGATCGCATGGCTTACCTGCACCATAGGTTGGAGGTAGGAGAGCTGAGCGAGTCTAGAAGAATTTGTAAGAAATTGCCCAGGCATGGTAGGCTCACTCAAGAGTTGAGAGATCTTCATCTGTCCAAGCTAATCCCAGAGAGATCACACACCTCCCGCCCTGTCTCCGTAGACATCACTGTCATTAGTTACAAAGTGCCGCGGGACACCGGAATAGTGAAACCACCCTTAGAGATACCCCAAGACCAATGGATGACTAAAGGGTGTCCAAAGAATCTCCCCCCAAAGTAGCCACTCAGACAAACTCGCAGAAGAGAAGGGCGCAGGGGGAGAGGGCTGTTTAGAAGATGAGGGGGATGCTGCAGATACCAACCATGGCCCAGGGAACAGACACGTAGGAGATTCCTGGGCCTCTGTAGCCAATGCTTTCGACCAAACTTTTCCTAAAACTACCGAGGATAGCATAAGCAGCGAAACCGTCATGAAGGCACCTCTCCGTGACACTATTCCTGAAGGGGGATCCGAGGCGAATAACATGATTGATGCAGTGGAAATAGCTAGTAGCCCAATAACGGACACTATAATGGAATGTTTGTATGGCCCCCATAACCCAAAGAAGACCGTGGTACTAAAGGCTAACACTGAGGAGCCCTCTTCTAAGGAAGACCCAAGGTTGTTGGTTGAGAAGGCCGTAGACGTAGAGATGGATGATAGTGCGGAGGCTCCGTTCGGGCCACTCGTGTTCGAAGAGGAGTTGAAGGATGATTCCATCTTAGATGACATACTAGACGAGAAAGGAAGTTTCTTCCCAGAAATAGAAATGGTGGGGTTTCTGCCATTAGAGTTCTGTGGGGCCAAAGGACAACACAAAGAGATTCAGGGTGATGTTTATGCCAAGGAGGCCGAATGGCATGCCTTGACAGAATCTGACAATTAGGTAACCGAAGTAATGTTTGAGAAACTCACGGTAGACATGGTAAAGCACTTGAAGTCGTTATACATCAAAGCTCACCTAAACGGGAAGCTCTTCTATAGGGTGATTGTGGACGGTGGGGCTGTACTTAATATAATGCCTTTGGCTACCATGAAGATGCTCAGCAAGAACACTGAAGATCTCATCCCTACCACCATGACTCAGACCAGCTTCAAGGGCCACCCCTCTCATGCCTTGGGTGTGTTGGTGGCAGATGTTACAGTAGGATCGAAGGTAACGCGATCAGATTTTTTTGTTATATAAGGGAAGCCATCGTATGATGTAATCCTAGGGAGGGACTCGATTCACACAACCCTCAACTTTACATCAGAAGCTAATGATATGGATTGGTGATGAGGTGGAAATCGTAGAAGTTGATCCCAACCCTTTCCTTGTCGAGGTAAAGATGTTTGAAGTAGTGTTCTATGAAGACAATAAGTGTCACAAGGAAGGGGGTTGGAGTTGTGACCCTTTTAAAATTAACCTGAAACAACATAAACAACTTCACAAGTATTGTTAGACATTGTGTGTGTAATTGGAAAGTTGAGAAGGGTGAGTGAAAACAGTCTTCTCAACTATGATAGTGAGTAGAGAATGGTGAGATGAATCTATCTTCTCAACTATGTTTCTGAGTTGAGAAGGGTCAGTTGAAACAGTCTTCACAACTGTGACAGTGAGTAGAGAAAAGTCAGATGAAACTACCTTCTCAACTATGTTTGAGTTGAGAAGGGTCAGTTAGTTCTTTCTTCTCAAAACAACTATCAATAAAGAGAATGAGATGATTTTCAAAATAGTTTTTCCAAGGTAAGAAGAGATAGTGTTTAAAATCTTATCTTAAGTGTGAAGTACTTGAGAATAGTGTTTTAAGTTTACCACTTTGAAAACTCTGCGAAGGGTTGTAAAAACTGTTTTTAGAAAAACTGTGTAGCTGAGAAGGGTCGGCAAAAGTTGTTTTATCAGTTTTCCAAAAACCTTCTCCAGATGGAGAGTTTTAAGCATAGTGTAAAACAACTTAGAAAAGCAGTAAATAACACAATGATGTATAGTGGTTCACCCAAAACCTTGGGCTACATCCCCTCCTCACACCCCGTGAGTATTTCCACTATTTTTCAAATAGTTACAACTTTACAACCAACCTAGGCTTAAAGTTTTCATGGTAGTTTTCTTAACATAGCTCTACCTACTGTTTCTTACACCTAATACGATCCTTTTGATCTACTAGGTAGCTTCTAACACAGAAGCAACTCACTTCTCAAGCCCTACAGCAACACATGCTACTTGAGAAGGTTTCATGCAGGCTTCTCTTTAACCATAGCAACACCATGCTATTTGAGAAGACTTCTTATAAGTTTTACACTTTCTGGTTTGGGGGGTTTTTATGGGATTACAAAAGCTTGTGTTAAACAACGTAGATTCAACTGAATCCTAACACAACAAGCTGAACTACATACTCCAAAAATAGAATCCCTAGATTAAAGTATGACCTGAGTATGGGTGAGATAACTACTTGAGAAGTGAAAAGGATAATGAGAAGAGTCATCATGAGAATGATCATTTCAATCTGTGTCAACATGAGAAGGATAATGAGAAGAGTCAACCTCATAAGTATCATGACAGAACTGTCAAGAGAAGTGTCCTAAGAAGAATTGAGATGAGAAGCGTCGAATGAGAATAGTCAAGTTGAGAAGCATTATGACAAGAAGAGTCAAGATCAGAATGGTCATGATGAGAACAGTCAAGTTGAGATGAGTCACATAATGAATATCTTCATAAGAAGCATCAACTTGAGAAGCATCATCTCCAGAGTTCAGAGTTGAGAAGAGTCATGACAGCTGTAAACTGTTGTCTTCTGCAGAAATGTAGAAACACAACTGTCTTAAAGCAAACAGCTCCTCAACGGCTATAAACGACTATAATCTTTTGCCAACGATTCTTTTCTATGGACTAGAGATTATTACACACACATTCAGCTATAAATAAACGCATTGGGCCATTGTTGATCGGTGTGAGAGTACATCGAGCTAAAAGCATCCCATCTTCTCGAGTGTCAAGTTTTCTCTCATCCATACTCAACGGCCTTATAACTGAAGGGATTCATTTGATCTCTGAGTATGTATTATTGTTTGTGTCGTTGTTTCTACTGAAACATCACTTGTATCAACCAAGCTCTAGAAATCCCAAAAACCCACACTCTTAAAAGAAAACCTGTTATAAACCTTCTCAAGTAGCATGTCTTGCTGTAGGGCTTGAGAAGTGAGTTTCTTCTGTGTTAGAAGCTACCTAATAGATTAGAAGGATTGTATTAGGTGTGAAAACAGTAGGTAGAGTTGGGTGAAGAAAGCTACCAAGAGAACTTTTAGCCTAGGGAGGTTGTAAAAGTTGTAAACTATTTGGAAAATAGTGGAAATACTCACAGGGAGTGAGGAGTGGATGTAGCACAGGGTTTTGGGCGAACCACTATACATCGTTGTGTTATTTACTACTTTCTCTAAGTTGTTTTTCACTGTGAGACAAAACACTCCACTTGGAGTAGATTTCTGAAAACGGAGAAGACAGCATGCTCACGATTCTCAGCTAAAAATTGTTTTAACTAAAACACAGTTTTCAACCCTTCTCACATCTCTCCTTAGCTGGTAATTATTTAGAATGTCTCTTAAGGTTTTTTAACATAAACATATCTCTCTATAACACAAATCTCTTGCCTAAAAACTGAACTGAAAATCAATAGCTAACAGTAAGTTTTGAAGAAAGAGCTTACTGACCCTTCTCAACCCTATTACATAGCTGAGAAGACAGTTTATCTTAAACCTTCTCTACTTGCTATCATAGTTGAAAAGATTTTTTTCACTCACCTTTCTCAACTAAAATCCCTCACTATCAAAATATCTAATCATACTTTTGAAGATAGTTATCTTGTTTCGAGTAAATTTTAAAAGGGTCATAATTCCAACCCCTCTTCCTTGTGACACTTATTGACTTCAATATACACAGTCCAACAAGTAGTAAGTGATAAATAGATATCGTTCCCACGAGGATTGAAGCTTAATATGTGGTTAATTTGGCTAACAAATTAGTAACGCAAGAAAAAGTAAATACACAAGTTTTTGAGACCATCATTAACAATTAAAAAGTAAAGGGATGTAGAAAATCAGAGTTGAGAGCAAGTTGGGATGCTTTTACAAAGTAAATCCATTAAAGTGCAATAATGTTGTCTGTGATGCTGCAACAATAGGTGTTGTCGTATCAGTTTATATTCTTTCAAATACTTTTCGCTAGGGTTTCATTATAAGAGCTTATGTCTAAACCCTAAATAAGTTCACCTTAGGCTGTTTACGCACCCACAATGTTCACCTTATGGATTTTTCCTTTCTATGTCTAGGGTTTAAGCAAGGAGCATTAAAATGTCTTTTAATACTCACAATCCATATTATCTTTTGAGATCTATTCATAAAGCTTTTCAGAATTCATAAATGCTACGTAAAATTAGTTGGCAATTCCTAATTCAAGATGGAAATATTATCTCACAAAAAATAAAATGCATAAACATCAAACACACTTCATTAAATACACTAAAATTTCATTACATAGATATTAGCATCCCAACTAAGAGTGATTAACTCATAATGAGCGAACAATACATGAAAGACAACTTAAACATAAATGCTAAAGTCATAACTAAAAGATACAAGAGAGAGATTATTCTAATATGAGAAAACCGAAGATAAACTCCAAAGATAGAAGCATGGAGATACGAAACAGCTCATAAAATTAGTAATTCTTCAAGTATTTTCAGCTCCTGTAATTTCTGCAGCAATGCTGTTCTTGATTTGGTAATTTGAGGTAGCTTCAGTACAAAAATGGAGGACAGCTATTTCTAAACTTTCTCCTCTGACCAAGCATGTTGAATGAAGAGCAAAGGTTGCCTTAAATAGTGCTAGGGTACATAATCCAAGAAAAACCCTAATTTGGAGGCTCCACTTCTCCTTATGTGTCCCCAATAGTACATGTGCCCAACAAAAAGGTGGAATATTTGCATCTCTAGGTGCTGGTGTCCTACGGCTGGCACATGTCCTTGCATATGGCAGCACTCATGCACTAAAACCAGCGCCTCTTAGCTTTCTCTCTCATCTGACCCAAAACTGCAATGCGACGGCACCTATTGCCGCAACAATGAAATACACATATCAAAGCACAAATGGAGCACCTAAGTGCCAAATATCACAAAGTTAGCAATATAACCTACACTCTTCTAAAACATAATATTTACAATATAATTCACTTAATTAAATGAGAACTTACAATGATTTAAACTTGAGAATACCTTAATAACTCTTATAAAAAGAGTTATCAGCTACGCCTACTGTCACTATGCCAGGGGCTGCTGATATTATCCCTGAGGCCGCTAGAAAGATTAGGCTAGCCCTACTAGTTTTCCTTTGTTTTTTCACTTTGTAATCATATTGGCCGCCAGTGTGTGACATGCCATTTTTGAACAATTGGGTGTTAATGCTTTACTTTTCAATGATTTCCACACTGTGGGATAGTACGCTTTCAAATATCTTCGATTTATTTTCCTTTCAAACTCTTCACCCTCCAGTGAATACTACTTCGACACCGGAGAAACCAAATAATCCATGATGCAAAAATGGAAGGAAATATTGAGTTGCTAGTAACTCGACCCGGCGACACCGTTCGATAGGCCCCCATTGGCTTTCTCGGATCAGGACTCATTGGATGACAAACCCAATAAGTACATACCTCTTAGAGTCTTAGTCGTAATGCTCAATGTCAAGGTTCAGAGGATGTTAGTGGATAAGGGGAGCTCGGTCGACATCCTAGTCAAGAACCCCCTACTAAAGCTGAAAATTGCTGACACTGAGCTCACCCCTTATATGGGAACCAATCAATCCGATTTTAATGGAGCAAACACTCGACCACTCGGTTACGTCGACAGGAAACCATCGAAGTCTGATTCAGGAATCATTGACTCAACCTAATGTAAGCCTAATAGTAACTTAGATCACGGCCAAACGTGTCATTGATCCAAAAGACGTCTAGATATCCTCTCTGAAGAATTACATTGAACTCGTCCAAAAGCTAGCCAGCCTCAAAGAAGCTACTCTCGTCAGAAGACACGCAGCATCATACTCAGTGATTCAAGGAAATATTTTCCTACGTGGAAGGAGACCCCAAAGAAGATGCTCTCGACCCCGCTGCTTAAGTATGTTGAAGGGGACGAGGTTGACTACATCCTCTCAGAAATCTATGAAGGAATCTGCGGGCACCACTTGGGTGCAGGAGCTTTGGCCAAAAAAGGACTCATAGCAGGATATTATTGGCCCACTATGTCCAAGGATGCCTCCGACCTCATTAAAAAATGTGGCAAATGCCAACGCCATGCTGATGTACACCTTTCTCCCCCAACCGAGCTCGCATTAATCTCTACTGCCTGGACCTTCTCTTGCTAGGGTATTGACCTCGTGGGCCCATTCCCTTTTGGCCTGGGATAGGTCAAATACCTGATCGGGATAGTAGACTACTTCACCAATTGGGTATAGGCTAAACCACTGGCCAATAGCACAACAAAAGCTTGCATCAAATTCTTTAAGAAGAATATCATGGTCAGATTCGGAATTCTCGAGGCCATCGTCACATACAACAGAACTCAATTTTCAGATAAAGGCTTCAGAAAACTCATGAATCACCTCAAAATCAAACATCACTTCACCTCGGTCGAGCACCCACAGATGAACGGGCAGGCCGAGGCTGCCAACAAAGTCATCCTGGGTTAGAGAACTCCCCTACGTGCTCTGGGCATATCGGACCACACCACACTCGACTAGAGGAGAAACACCTTTCAGACTAACATATGGCACTGAGGCCGTCATTCCTGTTGATATCTGCAAATTAACTTGGGGAACTCTACATCCTCTAAACAAAGAAGACAACTGTCACGCTATTCGATAGGCGCTACAATCTGAAGGTTGTCCCACGCGACTTCGAGGTCAGAGATCTCATTCTCCGTTGAGCCAACGTTCGAGGGAAGAACTAAACCAAGGGAAATTGGCTCCGAATTGGGAAGGCCCCTACCTCGGACGAACTTCTTCACTCCACGATTCACTCCAAGTCCAGCACTTTCTGAACTGGACCGAACGAAGTCTCGCAACCATACACGACGTTGGACCGATTTCCTTCACCCAAAGGGTCACTCTCGACGTCTGAAGACATAACCTAACCTTTCTCACGAGGTCGAGCCTATCGAGGCTCACTGCCCTCTCTCACGAGGTCGGGCCTAACGTGACCTACTGACCTCTATCACGAGGTCATGCCTACCATGGCTCACTGACCTCTCCTACGAGGTCGAGCCGAACGTGGCTCACTAACCTCTCATACGAGGTCGGGTCTGACGTGACAGTCCATGGCCCAACAAAACGAACAATACTCTACTCTCACAATGTTGGGAAAACCGAGACCGACGTGAAGTCATAAGCATTAAAGCATTCAAAAGTGCTGAAACGTTAAATCTAAGACCGGACATGGATGATGCCTTGAGTTTTAATTACAACCAAATGGTGACCCCGGATGCAACAAAGGCGACCACAACAAAAAGTCGCAAAATACAAAATTACAATGAAGAGCTGAAGACGACTACAAGATCTCCTAGCGCGGCACCGACCAACCGAGACTTGACAATCTTACCCTCACGCACCTCATGCAGAGGCTGCACCAGGGAAACTTCAAGCTTGGGACTCAGCACATTCAGTGGGTTCACAACATTCTAAAAAGTAGATATTGCCATATCCACTGAACACCTCGCAAACTCCTACTTGAACAAGATTGCCTCATCCCGAGCCTCCTTAGCTGTCTTCAACTTCTCCTAGAGCATGGTGACATGGTTCTTTAGCCCCTGGTTCCTTGTACCAAGCTCTTCCATTTGTCTCTTAAGTTCGGGAACCTCTTCTCCGACTTTGGCCTGACCTCAGCATCGGCCAAACCCTTCCTCGTCTTCTCAAGGTCCTCCTCAACAGTACTCAGACTATCCAACCTAGCCTTGAGAGTATCTCTTTCGAGCCTGAGTCAGTCCCGCTCCTCAAGAGTCTCTCCAATGACTTCATACCAAGCAGCTAACTTCATTGACTTATCCAATAAATCACCCTTAAGCCATAATTTTTCGGTTTCGAGCATGTTACCTTTCTCTCCATCAGTGGCATCAGAGTTCCACTTGATGAAAAGATTCTGGCCCAGCTTGCCAACCTTTATGCAGGCCTCAAAATCTTCCAGCGAGAGCTCTGCCGAAGTGCCCAGAGGACGCTTTAGAGGGCCCTTAGACTGATATTTGAGCTTAGGCTCTAGGTACTTTTTCTTTTTTGCCTGTTGGCAGAGGGGAGTACTGTTGAAGCAAAATCCCTAATAAGTTTTGATGGTTAACAAACTTCAAATGTGAGAAGCTTAAGTTATCTGATTTCATATGCGACTAATGTTTCTTCTTGAGTGATAAATAAGAACAAGAAAAACCTACCAAATCCGACAAAGATATATGCTTATCAGAAGCATCATAATTGAGAAGATTTGAAACAATCATAAAACAAGGTTGCAAATGATGACCAAATAAGAAGACTTCTCTTTCCAAGATCAAAGATCAAGATCAGACGGGTAAACTTAAGAAAGATCATCATGAGAAGGAACATTTCAATTTGCGTCATCATGAGAAGGATAATGAGAAGAGTCAACCTCAGAAGTATCATGACAAAACTGTGATGAGAAGTGTCCTTGGAAGAATTGATATGAGAAGCATCAAATGGGAAGAGTCAAGTTGAGAAGCATCATGACAAGAAGAGTCAAGATCAGAAGGGTCATGATGGGAACAGTCAAGTTGAGAAGAGTCACATAATGAATATCTTCATAAGAAACATCAACTTAAGAAGCATTATCTCCAGAAATTGTCACGGTTTACAAGAGTCAGAGTTGAGAAGAGTCATGACAACTGTAGACTGGTGCCTTCTGCAAAAATGCAGAAACACAGTTGTCTTTAAGCAAATAGCTCCTCAATGGTTATAAACGGCTATAATCTTTTGCCAACGACTCTTTTCTATGGACCAGAGGTTAATTCACATGCATTGAGCTATAAATAAACGCATTAGGCCATTGTTGATTCGTGTGAGAGTACATTGAGCTCAAATCTTCAAATCTTCTCAAGTGTCAAGTTTGCTCTCATCCACACTCAGCTGCCTATAACCAAATGGATTCATCTTATCTCTGAGTTACTTTTAAAAGGGTCACAATTCCAACCCCTCTTCCTTGTGACACTTATTGACTTCAATTGGCAACAGAACTCGGCCTCTGGGTTGAGCACACTCAACAGTGTGAGAGGAAAAGATCTTGGAAGAAGTCATGGCCAAACCAAATTTTGTTGCCTTCCTGCCAGAAGGTGCTTCATCAAACAGGCGACCTGGATTTAATGGTGAACACTACTACTATTGGAAAAGTCAAATGAAGCTTTTCCTAGAATCTCAAGATAGTGACATATGAGACATTGTTGAAAGTGGACCATACTTTCCCAAAGTGGCTGGTACAGAACCAAACACTCTCATTCCCAAGCCAAAAGTTGCAATGGAAAGAAGATGAGAAGCATCATGTTCTACAAAATGCTAAAGCAAAGTACTATCTAACTTGTGCTTTGGGAAGAGCAGAATATGACAAGATTGTAGGGAAGGAAACTGCTAAAGAAATATGGGATACTCTTCAAACTACACATGAAGGAACTAATCAGATCAAAGAAGCAAAGAAGGCCATGCTCATCCATGAATTTGAAATGTTCAAAATATTAATGTCAAAAGAAGAAACCATTGATGAAATATTCAGCAGATTCACCACTATCATCAATGGATTAAGTGCACTTGGAAAAACTTACTCAAATCTTGAGAAAGTTGCTAAGCTTCTGAAATGTCTCCCAAAAGCTTCGAGACCTAAGAAGACTGCCATAGAAGAAGCAAAACCATTGTCATCACTAGACATTGATCATTTGTTGGGCTCATCGAAAATCCATGAACAAGAAATCATGGAGGAATTACATCCAAAAAGAAAGGTTGTTGCTCCGAAGGCTTCTCAGAAAGAAGAAAACACCTCTTCTCACAAAGGGGAATCAATGGCACTTAAATCTTCTCAAGAAATGGATAATGAAGATTAAGAGACTGATGACGATACAGAAGGAGAATAATTAGCTTTTATTTCTAATAAAATTAACAGATGGCTAAACAACAAAAGAAGAGGAAAACCTCAATTATGAGGAGATGGAAGAAAATCAAAAATTACTTGTTATGAATGTAAGAAACCGGGTCACATGAAACAAGATTGTCCTCTTCTCAACAAAAAGCGTCCAAGAAGATTCTCACCTATTAAGAAAGCTCTAATGGCCACTTGGGATGATTCAGAAGAATCATCAAGTGAGCGTGAAGAAGAATCGGTCAGTCTATGTCTCATGGCAGGAACTGAACAAGAAGAGGTATATGATTCTGAACTCCCAAAATGTGAATTTTGCAAAGAATTAGAATCCTTCTTTGATACTAGGATCAGATATATAAGAAGGGTAACAGAAAACCCAAAGTCAAATGCTCAAGGTGCAAACAAACTAGACATCATATTATAGTTTGTAGTAACAAGCAAAAAGATCCCATAAATATGAAAACTAACCCTCAAGGACCCAAAGACAAATGTGTACCTAAATCTGTGTCCAATTCTAATACATGCATGCTTCATAGCATCAAGAAGAAAACTGTGGTTTCTAGGCAGTGGATGCTCAAGGAACATCATAGGAGAGAAGGAAAAGATCCTCTACATGGAGAGCTTTGATGGAGGACTTGTCATGTTGAGCAATAGTGACAAAGGCTTCATCAAAGTAGTAGGAACAGTAGGTAAAATAAAGACTGCTCAGATTCAAAATGTTCAATTGGTGAAAGATTTAAAGCATAACTTACTTAGTGTAAGTCAGTTATGTGACTCTGGATATGAAGTGACTTTTAAATCTGATGTATGTAGAATAAATAGTTTAGAGTCTGGAAAAACAATTTTTACTAGTCATAGAACAAACAATTTCTATTGCATTTGTCTTGATGATTTAGCAAATCAAATGTGTCTAGTTTCAAAAGAAGATGACAAATGGATGTGGCTTAGGAGATTTAGTCACATTAGCATGAAAACCCTTTCAATATTGTCCAAACTTGATTTAGTCAGAGGGCTTCCAAAGGTTAAGTATGAGAAGGATAAATCACGTGAAGCATGCATTCAAGGGAAGCATGTTAAATCATCTTTTAAACTCATTAACCTGATTTCCACTCAAAGACCTTTGGTACTTCTGCACATGGATCTATTTGGCCCTAGAAAGCATGCTACCCTAAGTGGAAAAAGATTTGCCTTTGTTATAGTTAATGATTACTCTAGGTTCACATGGGTTATTTTTCTAAAATACAAAGATGAGGTATTTCAAAACTTCAAAACATTTTTTAAGAAAATTCAGAATGAGAAGGGTTCTAACATTGTTGCAATCAGAAGTGACCATGGAGGACAATTTGAAAATGCTTTGTTTGAAACTTTTCTTGAAGAGAATGGCAGTCTCACAACTTCTCTTGTCAAAGAAGTCCTCAACAAAATGGTGTAATTGAAAGAAAAAATAGAAGTTTGCAAGAAATGGCTAGAACATTGCTCAATGATTCAAAAATTGAAAAATACTTGTGGGCAGAAGTTGTAAACACTACCTGCTACATTTTGAACAGAGCAACCATTAGAAAAATTATAAACGAACCCCAAATGAATTCTGGAAAGGAAAGAAGCCCATAACATCTTACTTCCATGTATTTGGTTGTGATTGCTATGTTTTGTATAACAAGGACAATTTTCGAATGTTTGATGCTAAATCTGATCCTGCATTATTCTTAGGATATTCTCTCACCTCAAAAGCATATAGAGTTTACAATCTTAGGACTAAGGATGTTGAAGAAAGCCTGCATGTTATGTATATTGAAACTAACAGTTCAATAGAAAGATATGAAGATAATGAAATAGATGCAGATAAGATAGATGAGAAGGGTAATGAAATAAAAGAGAAAACTGAACCAGGATCAGTACTCAACCCTTCTGAATCTCTAGAAACCCCTAACAATCAACCAACCCAAGCTTCTGAGCTACCAAGGAGTTGGAGATTAGTTACCCACCATCCTCAAGAGCAAATAATTGGTGAAACTTTTGAACCAGTAAGACCCAGAAGCTCATTCAGAAGAGAAGCTTCTCATGGTGCTCTGATCTCAACAATAGAACCAAAGAATATAACTGAAGCAGTTGTTGATGAGTCATGGGTAGAAGCTATGCAAGTAGAACTTGCCTAATTTGAAAAGAATGAGGTATGGAACTTAGTACCATCTCCAAAACATCAATCAGTTATTGGCACAAAATGGGCTTTTCGAAACAAAATGGATGAGAATGGTAAGGTCATCAGAAACAAAGCAAGGTTAGTTGTCAAAGGCTACAATCAACAGGAAGGTATTGATTATGATGAAACTTTTGCTCCTGCTGCTAGACTAGAAGCTATTAGAATATTGCTTGCTTATGTTACTCACAAAGATTTCAAACTCTTTCAAATGGATGTCAAAAGTGCTTTTCTAAAATGAGGAAGTGTATGTACACCAACCTCCTGGTTTTATTGATCAAGAACATCTAAATCATGTTTTTAAACTGACTAAGGCTCTCTATGGTCTTAAACAAGCTCCTAGAGCTTGGTATGAGAGACTTAGCACCTTGCTGTTCAAGGATGCTTTTTCAAGAGGAAAGATTGATGTCACTCTTTTTAGAAAAACCCTGAAAGATGAATTATTGATTGTTCAAATTTATGTTGATGACATCATCTTTGGAGCTACTAATGAAAAGATATGCAATGACTTTGGAAAATTAATGAAAAGTGAGTTTGAAATGAGTCTTATGGGTGAACTAAGATACTTTCTTGGTTTGAAAATCCAACAGCTTAAGAAGGGAATCTTCATTTACAAGAGAAATATATCAAAGATCTTCTTAAGAAGTATAAGTTGAGTGATGCAAAAGCTATGGCTACCCCAATGCACCTTTCTGCAAGTTTTGAAAAAGATGAGAAGGGTAAGCCTGTTTCTGAAAAGGAGTAAAGAGGCATGATAGGATCTCTATTATACATCACTGCTAGTAAACCAGACATAGTCTTCTCTATGGGACTATGTGCTAGAATTCAAACTGCTCCAAAAGAATCTCATCTCACTGCTGTTAAAAGAATTTTTAGATATCTTGTTGGAACACCTAAGCTTGGTCTTTGGTACAAAAAGAAAACACATTTTGTGCTTATAGGGGTACTATGATGCTGACTATGCGGGAGACAAAATTGAAAGAAAAGGCACAAGTGGTTCATGTCAACTACTTGGGGAATCACTCATCTCATGGTCATGCAGAAAACAAAGTACAATTGCCCTATCAACAACAGAAGCTGAATATTTCTCAGTTGCTGGTTGTTGCTCTCAAATCCTATGGATCAAAAATGAACTTGAAGATTTTTCTTTAAGTTACTCAGGTATTCCAATATTCTATGATAATACTAGTGCTATTAATTTGTCAAAAAATCCAATTCAGCGCCCTAGGTCAAAGCACATTGATATCAAGCACCATTTCATTAGAGATCGTGTTCAAAAGAAAGATATTGAACTAGTGTTGGTGGATACTAAACATCAACTAGCATATATTTTTACAAAATCCCTCTTAGAGGAGAGTTTTAGTTTTATTAAAAGCATGCTTCATATCATCGAAACCCCCTCAAATGAGAAGGGTCATAACCACCAACCTTCTCAGTGATGAGAAGCGTCATAACCCTCAACCTTCTCAACTCTTGAGAAGGGTCATTAGATGCATATGACCATAAAAATACAAAAACATTTTATGTTTTTATCTGTCTGTTTTGTTTGATGTGTTTGAACGTCTGTTCCTTTTATTAAATTCCTTTTGCCTTAGGTTAGAATATTAAAAAACCCAAAATAGGAACCTAGCTGTTACAACGGCTCTTCCCTCTCTCTCTCTCTCTCGTCTCAATCAGTCTTGTCCCAACAGTTACCCATCAGACATTAACTCCATTAACCGTCGGTCAATAACTGCTCTGAAGTGATTAAAAGATATCACTTCATCCTCTCTCTCTCTCTCTCTCATAACTCACGAAAATGGCCATCTCTCTCTCTTGCCTTCTTCCCTCAAAATCCCTAAGTCTTCAAATGGTTAGAACCAAGAACCCTGAACCAACTTCCACACATTCTAAATAGCAAACAAACTCACGAGACTCTGATTATCAAACCCCAAACTTCATTTTAGTCTCTCCTCTTCAAGACCCTATCACCGTGAAACCACTGAAATCACGACCAGCCAAAATGAAACACGTTCCTAGTGGAAACTCGAGAAGATCTATGAGGGTCCAGTTTCACACTGTTTCTAAGAACACCACTGGAACATCAATGGATGCTACCATTGATGTTGAAACAAAAAAATCACCCTTATGTACCAAGAACAGAGGAACCGTCTGAAGCAGAGCAAAATGTTCAAACTGAACAGAAGAAGAGAAATGAAGAAAAAGGGAAACCGAAGGCTGAAGCTTCTCAAACACAAAGTATTAAGAAGGTCAAGCAACTAAGTAGAGAAAGGAACCAGAATGATCAAAATGGGCTTCAAAACCCATTGTCACAAGAACTATCTACAATCTTGTAGACATTGAAAAATCTGGATGGAAAATCACTCCATTTCTCACTCAAGAGAAATGGGATGAATTCGTTACATTAGATGATCTAGTTTACAAGCAAAGGGTAAGAGAATTTTATGAATGCATGTAGCTACCGAAAAATCCGGGAAAGGATTCCTCAAAGGTTCTAAATGAAGATGCCACTAATGTTTAATTATAAGGGCAAACAATAGTAAATCCCTCCATGTGACCAGATTAGGGTTCGGGAGTCGGTTGTGCATGAGGAAGGTATTAGCACCCCACGGCATCCTTCCTAAGGAAGGTTACCTGCTAATTAGTTGTGGGAAAAATGTTGTTAACTTTTGAAATGCTTGTTTTACCATTTTATTGTGAAAAAGAATTAAAAGAAAAAATTTAGTATTTTTTGAATTTAGGAAAAGAGTTATTTAGAAGAAAGACTAAAAAAGATTTTTTATTTTTGCACTTGACAGAGGTGGGCCCGCCCTCTGCTCCTACGTATCTTCCGTAGAGAATCAAACGCTACGTAGTTCTTGGTAGAAAATATTTGTGTTTGGTATTTTTTATTTAGGGATTTCAGGACTCTTGAGTGATCAGTTCATTTGTCCTAAAAAGCTGACTAATCCGATTGTACAATCGACTTAATCCCCTATTTTTGAATTTTTTTTTGTTTGAAATGAAAGATATGTGTTTGTATTTTTTGATTTAGAAATTATTTGTTTTAAATAGAAGTTTTAGAATCTGATCCGTACAGTTCATTCGTGGTCCTAAAATGATGACTAACCCGATCGTACGACTGAATTAATCCCCTATTTTTTCTTTTTTGGAAAAATGCTTATTTATTAATTATTATTTTTATAGGGATTTTAGAGCTCCTGAGCCGTACAGCTCATTCGTCCTAAAACCATGGCCAATTCGTCTGTGCGGTCGACTTAACCTCCTATTTCCCTTTTTATAGGGGTTCTACGTTTTTGAGTCGTGCGGCTCATTCGACTTAGTCCCCTATTTACATTTTTGAAAAGAAAATATTTATTTAATTATTTTTATAGGTTTTTTGTAAAAGAGATTGTGTATTTTGAAAAGAAATAAATAAAAACGAAAAGAGGGGTGCAATAGTAAAATGCGGCGTAATTAGCAGAAAGGGGGTTGTATTACTAAATATGGGGGTGCAGAAAGCAGCAGCCAATTTCGTTTTTTTGAACTGGCCTATGTTTACAAAAAGGCATGTGTGAGGGCATTTAATCAAATTTTGGAGGTGTAAATAGTATTCTGACAGTTAAAATTAAAAATGAGCAATTCAAAAAAAAATTAAAAAATGAAACAAAATAGGCCCAATAGACTATATATACCAACTAACAAATGAAACTCTAATTTTTTCACCCTTCTTGTCTTCTTAGTGCCGCACACATTAAAATTGGAGAGAGGGAGCGGTTTTCGGAATCTAAGAGAGAGAAAAGAGGGATTTTGCGAAAATGGTGGAGATTATGAAGAGAGAGAGGGAGTAATCGACCCAGATGGTGAGAGAGAGAGAGAGAGAGCTGCGGGAATTCCGGTGAGAAATAGAGGGAAGGAAAACGAAGGGGAGAGGGCGTGACTGAGATGACCACCGTACGGTGGTGAGAGAGAGAGACAGAGAGAGAGAGAGAGAGAGAGAGACGTCTGTGATGCTTGTGAGGAGTCTTGGAGAATAAGAAGAGGCCCTGAGTTGATACTGCTGTTATTTTTGTGATTTTTTGAATATTTTTTTATTTTCGTTTTTCTTAATTTTTGTATTTTTGGATAATTGTAACTTAATATATTTGTAATTCTAATTTTTTTATTTTTTGTGATTTTTTATGGCTTTTGATTAAAAGAAATTGTTAAAACATACCCAAACATGAACGTCAGGCCCGATTAGAACAAATTGATAAAATTAGGCCAAAAAAAAAACTCGCGGTAATTTAATTGGTAAATTAAACGAGTAGTAAAAAGAACCGGACAAAATTGGGGTATGACAGCTGCCCCTCTTTATTTATATGCCCCTTCTTCTTGCCCATTTAGAAGAAGAAAGTAGGGGTTTTGAGAATTTACAAGTATGGTTAACACTTGGCATGTTAACGAGAATGCTATAAAGAAGGATCACTGAGGATCTGAAGGACTATTGGGGGTCTGAAGGAGCACTAGGGCTCTGAAGGAGCACAGGGGCTCTGAAGGTCTAATCTACAGTCGATGCTTGGCACATTGATTTGAACTAGACTGAAGGACCGGCTGGTCTAAAGGGTTGCCTGGGCCTGATGGACCAAAATGGTCTGATGGAGCGCAACTAGCTATGGTACTAGTAAAATGGCCTGAGGGTGGCTTTACTTGAGCGGAACTGATATGTTGAACACGAAGGACGTCCACTGTGTCTTAGGCGGACACACCTAGTCTAAAGGACCACTTGGGGTCGAATGATCCGTCAGGCACGATGACGACGTGTGATCTGGGTTTATGGACCAATGTAGGTCTGAAGGATCAGCTTGGTGATCTGAAATGTGATGCGGGGTCAACGGTTGGAGCACTGATTTCGGAGGAACAAAATGTAGGGATCGACACATGGCGTGTTTTCCCGAACATACCTAATGAATGCACTTACCTAAGAAGGGAAAAGCTATCTATATTTGGCATGTCTAACAATGCAATGAATGGTGTATGCGTGCATGCAATGTAAGCATGTTCATTGATTGGTATCTGGTGGGATGATGAATGAAATGTCGAAACGATTTTTCTCTCTTTTTTTGTTTTTCGTTTTTTTTTGTATATGATGAATGCATGAAATGCGAATGTAAATATGGCGCAAATGTAATGCTTTGATGCAAATGCTATGGTGAACAAAAGGAAGTGCATGAATGCATGGTGCAAAGATGAGATGCGAGACTTTTGATGCGAGAAGTAGAGGTGAATATTAATCATTCCTAGGAGGTATTAGATCAAACTTCGGCAATCTCAAGGTTGTTATCTTTAGACACAATGATGTACAAAAATAATTGACTACATTTGCAAGCTCGTTCACATTGTTCTTCCATTTGATTATGATGTCCCATGATGACCGAATTCTAGGTCCCCAAAGTTAACCAAGTGAATTTTTAGCACCCCAATATTAACTTGTTCTCTCTCTCTCTCTTTGAAGCATTTACTAGTAAACATGTAGAGTAGCGCAAGTCTAAATGTATGAGTCAGCTAACTCGGGGCTTTAGAGGTTTAGGGCATGGACAAATGTGGCACATGAAGGGACGAATGACAGGTTTTTGCCAAAGTCATGAAAGGTAGGTATTCCCCAACTCAAGAAATGCAGAATTGCCCCAGTTTAGATTTCTGATTACAATAAGTGAACAGTTTGCCCTTGTCTAGTGATGGAAACAGCTAGGGGTTTAGAGAAAATGATTAATTGGGAATGCCTTGACTTTGTAATGAAAAATGGCAAGCATGAGATTTTGTCTCAACCCATGGAGTTTGGTGTTGCCCCAATCATGACAAGGACAAGGTTGCCCCGACTAGAGTAGCATCGTGAAAGGGTTTATTTAGGATAAAGGGTTGCGAAATTTCCCTATCTGGTTTTATGGATGTGAATGTAATAAGGGAATGAATTGGGTGTAGAGCAAATTTCCCCAATTTTAGGTAGAGTGAAGGTTTAGTTGACTACCCCGCTTGGTAATGGGATTTCAAATGGTTGCTTTTAGTGAGGTTGAGAAAGGCGGTAGAGTTAGGGTAACGACAATATGGACTAGGTGTGGCATATGAATGTGATGGACAATGGACTAATTCTCCCAAGTTCAAGTGGTATGAACTGAGTGCAAGCCTTTTGATTTTTTATTTTTTTTTTGAGTTTTCTTTTAAAGATAATTTTTTTTGAGCAGACATACTGTAAATAAATAAACTTATTTGTCCTAAAATTAAAACTTTGCGAAAACAAAAGCAATCAGTCATTGATCAGAATGGTCTTTATAGGGTTGTAATGTGGCCGATGGTTAGAGGTTTATGAAAAAAAGTTGTAATGTTGCGAATGGTTAGGGGGTTATGAAAGAAAGAAGTTGTTAGGCTCAAAGAGGTGTTTGAGAGTTTATTTCAGACAAGGATTTCCTATGTGTTTAATAGTAGGAAGTATCAGCTCACAGTTTTTGCTACTTTTTCTTTATTCTTTTTTCAGGATTTTTCAATCCTCTTTTTGGAATTTCACTTTCTTTTTTTTGTGATTTTTCTTTCTCCTTTTTTTTGAGCTGAGTGAGCTGATAAAAGTGATACACCATTTTTAGATGTGGAATTGATCCTTGTCTAGGGTGATGGAGGGAAATTTTTGGTGTTTCGGCTCAAAGTGGGTAGCAAAGGATTTTTTTAGGATATGGAAATTAAGATGCCCAAACTTCATTTCAAATCATGATTGCTTCTTTTCTCATGATATAGGACAAAAATTTATTTATTTTCATATAATGCTCTTTTTCTTTATTTCTTTTTTTGCTCTAATTATTGCTTAGGTTGCTCTTGCGAGTTTTGATCATAACAGGTTTTTTTGTTTTTGTTTTTTTTTGCAAATGACTTGCACGAAGGGATTACAAGACAAGATATCTAGAGATCACAAATTTGTCGCAGCTTGGGGGACCTAAAGTGTTATTTTTAATCATTGAGAACAAACCAAATAGTCAACTAGGTGCTGATGTAGAGAACATGTGCTTTATGGGTGGTTGGGGTGGGAATAGACATGGACGAGGGATGATGATAAGATGGGGACACTAACTGACTCAAACAAGAGTAACTACATATGTCAAGCAAGTTCACTATAAGAATGTTTCATAGAGAGTTAACATTAGTTAGATTTATTTTTTTTATAACACATAAGTTAACAAAATGGGGGAAAAAAACCATGTGGGGGCAAAAAAAAAATTTATTTACCAAAATAATGCCCTTTGTGGGTTATTTACCAAAGTGGGCAAATTTTTTTTATAGTTCAGAAGTCGCCCCCCCCCCCCCCCCCCCCCCCCCCCCAGGGTGACTTCTGAACTGTTTTTTGCAATTTTTTTTTAAAATGCAGTTCAGAAGTCGCCCCCCCCCCCCCCCCCCCAGGGTGACTTCTGAACTGTGTTTCGCAAATTTTTTTTAAAATACAGTTCAGAAGTCGCCCCCCCCCCCCCCCCCCTAGGGTGACTTCTGAACTGTGTTTTGCAATTTTTTTTTTAAATACAGTTCAGAAGTCGCCCCCCCCCCCCCCCAGGGTGACTTCTGAACTGTGTTTTTTTAATTTTTCAATAATTATATATTAATATATAAATATCTAAATTAATTTATTTTAAATTTATAAAAATGATTATACCTATTTATAATTTAATTACGTTAATATTTAGGACAAAAAATTAAGAGATTAAAAATTGGAACATAATATAATATAGAAAAAAGACTGAAATAAACAACAAAATTTTCAGAAATACAAGAATAGAAAATTAAAAACGAAACGAGAGGAAAACATGATCGAAACTACTTCCACGAAACATTTTCTGGTAGTGGCCATTGGACCGCTGGAGGGATAACCCGACGGATGATTTCATGGGTGGAAATAGTTGTTTCGACGCACAATTCGATAGGACTCCGAGTATGAGGTTGAAACAGCTCATGCTGCTGAAACATCTGCCGAACGTGATTGTCAGTCTTGATAGTCATTACGCACCACCGAATACGATTACCTTCGCCGGTCCGGGGGCAGCGATAAACGATACGAGTGATCGTTTGCTCCTCACCCTCCAGCTGCGCCTTTTCCGTTAGCTTTTCGTTCAGTTCGGCGAAGGTGATGTTGTTCTTAAGGCTGGAATAAATGGTGTTTGGACCACTAAAATACACACCATCTTCTTCCCTGTACATAACATGGGCCTGACAGTGAAGTGTACAGTAGTGGTTGATGACTGTTTCCGGTATGACTTGTTGTGGTGGGGGTGGTCGCAGAAGATGAATGATTTCTTCCGGAGTGCGTATTGTGTCTACGTACAGCTCCAAGAGACTACGTCCCATTGGAATGTTAGCATGACCTTCCATCATTGCGCGAACGTCGTGGTCGCTTTGGATCTCCATGACAGAATAACGGAATGTCCCGTCATCTCCACAATTGTACTTTCTGTAACGGATACGCTCCACGTCTTTACGCCACCCTCCCTCTGGTCGTATTTTTCTCTCAGCCTTCTCCTTGAGTTCGGCGAATGTGATGTCCTTATTCATCCTACAAAAGATATGATTAGGACAACGAAAGACAACACCATGTTCATCGGTGGTTACAGTTCCACTGTGATAAAGTGCGGTTAGGAATTTGTCATTTGAGTACTGGGTTGGGCACAACTGCCATTCCATTTCAGCGGGTTGGGCGACAGTGTTTGGGAAGAACCAAAGAAGAGAAGATTAATCAGAAATATAGGTTGAGGGTAAACTGTTGGTGTGAATTTGAGTGTAATGTGAGAACGTATTAATAATAGGGGTGATCGTATGTAAGCCGTTGATTTTGGATGATCTTAACCATTGATTTTAGGGTTTAGTGTCGGCAAAATCCTGGCCATTAAAGAGTGTCGGCAAAATCTAGGCCGTTAAAGAGTGTCGGCAAAATCTAGGCTGTTAAATAGTGTCGGCAAAATCTAGGTCATTAAAGAAATTAAGACCTATGCAGTCTGCAGAATCCACACTTTAACAGTGCACTCTGCACAATGCACACTGTAATAGTGCACTCTGCACTATGCACTCTGCACTCTGCACAATGCACACTTTAATAGTGCACTATGCACAAAGCACTATTAAAGATAAAAGAGTAAATTATTGATCCAAATATAATAAATGTCACATAAGATTAAACCCTTAAAATTAATAACTTAGTTAATATAAAATTACAATACTTGATAAATTAAACTAAAAAGACAGTACAGAAAAAAATTAACAAAGATGAGACCCAGTTCCACACTTTCGAGGTTGGGGGACACGCCGTGGACGTTGATGCCGATGTGGTGGTTGATGTTCTTCCTCAGTCGGGGCAGGCGGCGGTGGCTCTGGAAAATTTTGGGGAACTGATGAAGAACTAGCACCGCCGGCCTGCTCTTGAATTTGATGAAGCAACGCCACAGATTGCGCAGAGCCGGGTTGGACCCCAAAGCACTCATAGAACATATCGGGGTCCCTTTCGGTGGTAGAATGTCGATATGTATCTTGAAAAGGAGTATGTTCCACTGACTGGTTGTATTGTTCGTAATATTGGAATGTTGGTGTGTGGGAGATAGAGTGGCGGTGAGGCACATCTTCTTGGAATGTTGGTGTGTGGGAGATAGAGTGGCGGTGAGACACATCTTCTTGGGTCGTTTGTTGAGTTGGTGGTGCACGTCGCTGTCGATTACGGTTACGTTCTCGACGTTCGGTTTGAGTAGTTGGGGGAGCTGGCACGTCTTGTTCATCATCTTCATCCACATCACCAACATTTGCAAGACCACGTGGATCCCTTAGATGTTGGTCGGCTGAAATGTATGGCCTTGATTTTTTTAGAAACCAGCGCATGTATTTATCTGACTGCGTTGGTTTAGCAAAGCACGGTCGACCCACAACACATCGATTTTCTCTATCATTCCATAAATCAATTAACTGGCTGTGATATACAGCCCAATTAACATCAGTTTGTCCCTGCATGGTGATGTTGTGCATGTGGCTGATATCTATTGGTGCTGATGGTATGTCTTGGACGAGGCCAAATTGCAAAGTCACTCTATCCGCATGGTGCCATTCTACAATATGGAAACAGACCATAGCCGTGTTTGTAGTCCATATGCCTTGGTGCCGATATGCTATTTCTGGCAAATTGAATTCCCGATATGGCAACCACTCAAACTCTTCATGTGTCATGCGGTCTATTGTTGATCTGTACAAAACAAGGCTTTTTGGACACTTAGTGTGGCTAAGTGGCGTGCGAACCCATCTGGTAAAACAAAATTGTTAACGTAAAGAAGAAATATAATTGTTAGTATTCATAAGTTGTGTCAATTTTTTACCTCTTTGCTAGTGGCCATTCATAAGGACGGTTGCAGTCTGGTGCTAGGAACGGCATACGGTACCAGACCCAAGACTGTAACAAAAGAGTACATCCACCCATGGTGCGTGAGGAGCATGTAGCTGTCTTACACAACATTCTGTATAAGTTCGTTAGGCATGCTGACCCCCAGCTGTAACTTGAAATTTCATCGAAGTTTTTCAATAAGGGTAGGTATTTTATGTTGACTCTGTTTGATGATTTGTCTGGGAGTATGTATCCCCCGATCAACTGCAATAGGTACGCCCTACAATATTGTCTTCGCACTTGGTTGGAAGCGCCCTCTGGAACATTATTAAATTCACGTTGTAGCCAAGTGAACTTAATTTGGTTGCCTACCATGCCATTTGTTGGGATAGGCTTACCCAAAAGTTGTTCGCATACTCGATCCCAATTTTTTTCACAACTTCCAGTAACGGCATTTCCATCAACGGGAAGTCCCAACTGCAACGCCACATCTTCGAGAGTTATTGTGCACTCCCCTACTGGAAGATGAAAAGTGTGTGTTTCTGGTCTCCAGCGTTCGACCATTGCTGCCACCAAAGCTGGATTTATTTTGAATGCGCCAATTGAAGCAATGTGACGAAATCCAGCTCTTTCTATCAAAGGTAATATAGAGGCATCTGGTTCTGGAAGTTTGAAAGCGTGGTGAACTTCCATTGGGTCATCGTTGAGAAGCATGGAAATGTGAGGTTCTTCGTTTAGTAAGGAAGACATTCTTAGAGGAAGTGTTGTTGAAGAGTTATGGTGACTTGAATGTTTGAGTTATGTGGTTGTGTTGCTACCTTTTGTTGTATATATTCTAGTCTAAGCATTAGTGTCCTGGCCTTTAAGCAGTGAGGCACAATGCACATTGAACAATTCAAAAGTGTCGGTGCAATCGTGGCCTTTAAAAGTGTCAGTGCAATCCTGGCCTTTAAAAGTCACGTGTGCAATCCTGGCCTTTAAAAGTGTCGGTGCAATCCTGGCCTTTAAAAGTGTCAGTGCAATCCTCGCCTTTAAAAGTCACGTGTGCAATCGTGGCCTTTAAAAGTCACGTGTGCAATCCTGGCCTTTAAAAGTGTCGGTGCAATCCTGGCCTTTAAAAGTGTCGGTGCAATCCTGGCCTTTAAAAGTGACGTGTGCAATCCTGGCCTTTAAAAGTGTCGGTGCAATCCTGGCCTTTAAAAGTGTCAGTGCAATCCTCGCCTTTAAAAGTCACGTGTGCAATCGTGGCCTTTAAAAGTCACGTGTGCAATCCTGGCCTTTAAAAGTGTCGGTGCAATCCTGACCTTTAAAAGTGTCAGTGCAATCCTCGCCTTTAAAAGTCACGTGTGCAATCGTGGCCTTTAAAAGTCACGTGTGCAATCCTGGCCTTTAAAAGTGTCGGTGCAATCCTGGCCTTTAAAAGTGTCAGTGCAATCCTCGCCTTTAAAAGTCACGTGTGCAATCGTGGCCTTTAAAAGTGTCGGTGCAATCCTGGCCTTCGAAACAATGACTAAAACCGGTTTTTCCTAAGTCTAAAAAATGAGTTTTTTACCATGTTTAGATCAATTTGAAGCAATTTTGTTAAATTACTAAATTAAAAAAAATGATATGACATTATAGTAGAGTTATAGAACTACGGTTTCATGTTTTGAATTATTACTAACGGACTTATAACCCACGTGTACAATATTCGAAAAAATGACTAAAACCGGTTTTTCCTAAGTCTAAAAAATGAGTTTTTTACCATGTTTAGATCAATTTGAAGCAATTTTGTTAAATTACTAAATTAAAATAAATGATATGACATTATAGTAGAGTTATAGAACTACGGTTTCATCTTTTGAATTACTACTAACGGACTTATAACCCACGTGTACAATATTCGAAAAAATGACTAAAACCGGTTTTTCCTAAGTCTAAAAAATGAGTTTTTTACCATGTTTAGATCAATTGGAAGCAATTTTGTTAAATTACTAAATTAAAAAAAATGATATGACATTATAGTAGAGTTATAGAACTACGGTTTCATGTTTTGAATTAGTACTAACGGACTTATAACCCACGTGTACAAGATTCGAAAAAATGACTAAAACCGGTTTTTCCTAAGTCTAAAAAATGAGTTTTTTACCATGTTTAGATCAATTTGAAGCAATTTTGTTAAATTACTAAATTAAAATAAATGATATGACATTATAGTAGAGTTATAGAACTACGGTTTCATCTTTTGAATTACTACTAACGGACTTATAACCCACGTGTACAAGATTCGAAACAATGACTAAAACCGGTTTTTCCTAAGTCTAAAAAATGAGTTTTTTACCATGTTTAGATCAATTTGAAGCAATTTTGTTAAATTACTAAATTAAAATAAATGATATGACATTATAGTAGAGTTATAGAACTACGGTTTCATCTTTTGAATTACTACTAACGGACTTATAACCCACGTGTACAAGATTCGAAACAATGACTAAAACCGGTTTTTCCTAAGTCTAAAAAATGAGTTTTCCTAAGCACTGGACACTGCACTATGCACTAAGCAGTGAACAATGCACATTGAACAATTCAAAAGTGTCGGTGCAATCCTGGCCTTTAAAAGTGTCGGTGCAATCCCGGCCTTTAAAAGTGTCGGTGCAATCCTGGCCTTTAAAAGTCACATGTGCAATCCTGGCCTTTAAAAGTGTCGGTGCAATCCTGGCCTTTAAAAGTGTCGGTGCAATCCTGGCCTTCAAAACCAACGGTGAAATCTAGACCATTCAAAGTTCAATAAATAGGCCCTAAATCTCTCACCACTAAACACCCAACTGCCATAGTTTCTCCTACTACCAACTGAAACTCAAACACACCCTCTTACTCCCAACTTCGTCAATGGCTCCAACGAATGTTTTCATCACGGTCTTTTACAATGGTTATGTTGAAAAAACAAATACTGAGGGTATATTTTTTAGGTGTCATAACAACACCCTTGTCAAAGTAAACTCTAATTCCAAACTAGCTCAAGTTAAACAAGCCATTGAAAAAAAAATCTCTCCTGACCATTCAAAAATGGTTGCTAGTCTTACATATCGGTACCCCACAACTCTCAGTACTGGCCATACCTTTTATGGGGGGTTCGAAATAAATTCCGACGATGATGTTGAACTTATGATAGAGCATTTCAAAGAAGATAGACACCTTGGTATATGTACACCAGAAATATACGCAGATTTGGTTGAGGCTCCTTCTAACTACACCCAGGTAAGTCACGGCCACTCTATTCCATCTTCATCACAACAAAACTTACGTTTATCTCAACAAACAGAAATACCATACACTGACTTCATTCCACCTGTTTACCCTCAATTCAATCCTTCATCATCCCAAACTGACATGCATTACAGTCCTTCAACACCTCACCATCACTCTGCACCATCATCCTCAAACACACCCATTGACCTTAACACAAGCCACCCTCTACATACTCAAACTAATACCCCACCGTTTAGTATGTTTGTTGGTGTCCATAATGAAGACGTTGGGGACTATAGCGAAGATGAAGATGAAATTCTTCAGCGTGACGTCGATGAGGAACCAATTGAAACTAACCCCAACATAGGTGTTGCATTCCGCGAGCCTGTACCACACTTTCAAAACGTCACAGCTGATAACCCAGAACCTTATGATGTAGAGTTTGGCCATTCCATGGACAGGAACCAACTATTATCCAACGAAGACCCAAACGAACTCAAACTCAAAATGAAATTTCCCACAAAAGAAATAGCCCAACAATTCATCCAAACATATCACCTAAACCATTCAGTTGCATACAAAGTCTGTGAGTCTAAACCACACACATGGACCGTTTGTTGTGTTCATGAAACCTGTTTGTGGAGGTGTGTAGTGAGAGTAGGAGCAAAAACTGGATATTGGGGGATTACACAGTTGACTCACCCACACACATGTACAACATCTACTATTTCCCAAGATCACCGCCAGTTGACCTCCTCCCTCATGTGTACTCATATACTTCCACTTGTAAGGAGGGACCCGACAATATCAGTGGCTGTGTTGATTGCACACATCAAGGAGCGGTTCACGTACCAGAGTTCCTACAGAAAGGCTTGGATTGCTAAACAAAAAGCAATCGAGCTTATCTTCGGTAATTGGGAGGACTCTTACAATGAAGTAACCAGGTGGCTACATGCTTTCTCTTACTATATTCCAGACACAATTCACGATTGGCAGTACAAACCATTCTATGAGAATGGACAACTAGTTGCCGGCAAAGGTGTATTCCACCGCATCTTTTGGAGTTTCGGCCCGTGCATTAAAGGCTTTCAATTTTGCAAACCAGTTGTCTCTGTTGATGGAACATGGTTGTACGGTAGGTACAAAGGGTGTCTTCTTTTGGCAATCGCACAAGATGGAAGAAACAACACCTTCCCAATTGCATATGCAGTGGTCGAGGGTGAGACAAAGGAGGCTTGGTTTTTCTTCCTATCTCGTTTAAGACACTATGTGACACCACAGGAGGGTATTTGTTTGATATCAGATAGACACGAGTCTATCAAAAGTGCTGTTACGCAACTAAACACCAATTGGAAACACGTCTTCTGTGTTCGCCACATAGCACAAAACTTCATGAGACACTTCAAAAACACTCCTGCCAGGAAACATGTCATCAATATGGGTGAGTATTTTTAACAATTTTTTTTAATTAATTGGTTTCAAATTTCCAATCCATACTTACCAACATCTTCTTTTTTTTTCTTCAGCATATTCAATGACAGAAGAATCGGCCGATCACTACAAACAAAAAATTGGTCGGGAAGTAGGTCCTGAGGGGGTGGCTTGGGTTGAAGACATAACCGCAGAACAATTGTTGCAGTGGTGCGATGGAGGTTCCCGTTGGGGGCACATGACAACAAACCTTGCAGAGTGCATCAACAATGTTCTTAAGGGGGTGCGGAATCTCCCTATTCGTTCATTGATAGATGCAACATATTTCAGGATGAACGAGGTTTTCGTCAAAAGGGGAACACAGGCACAGGCAATGTTGACGTCCGGAACTATGTACTCTGAAAAATTGTTGGAAAATATTGCCAGGAACATAAATATCTCAAAAACCCATAACGTCGCGGTTCACGATCGTGCCCAACAATTGTTCCGAGTTGAAGAACTTGTACGACCACAAAGTGGTAGACCTGCGCGAACATTCGTGGTGAACTTCAGAGCAAAAACGTGTGAGTGTGGGGAATTCCAGGCACTTCACTACCCTTGTTCACATGTCATCGCAGCATGCTCAAAATGCAATTACGACCACATGCAATTCGTGGATCCACCGTACACAATGGAGAATGTTTTCAATACTTACATTGTCGAGTTCCCACCCTTGCCAACTGAGACGTCATGGCCTTATTTCAATACTTTAGAACTAAAGCATGATCCCACTAAACGGAGAGATAAAAAGGGTCGTCCACAGTCTACCCGTATTCGTACAGAGATGGATCAAAGAGAAAGGGGTACACGCACCAGAAGATGCGGAATTTGTAGAAATGAGGGTCACAACAGAAACAACTGTCCTAACCGCAATTAATGTGTTGTAATATTTCGGATTACTCTTTTAAATAACTATTGTAATTTTCGGTTGGTCTTTTAAATAAATTATTGTGTTGTAATATTTCTTTCTGACCCTTCAATTAAATTAGGAAATTTGGATTACAATTATTAATTATCTAAATACTATTGTTTTATTTAAAATAAATTAATTTAGATATTTATATATTAATATATAATTATTGAAAAATTAAAAAAACACAGTTCAGAAGTCACCCTGGGGGGGGGGGGGGGCGACTTCTGAACTGTATTTAAAAAAAAATTGCAAAACACAGTTCAGAAGTCACCCTGGGGGGGGCGACTTCTGAACTGTATTTTAAAAAAAAATTTGCGAAACACAGTTCAGAAGTCACCCTGGGGGGGGGGGGCGACTTCTGAACTGCATTTTAAAAAAAAATTGCAAAAAACAGTTCAGAAGTCACCCTGGGGGGGGGGGGCGACTTCTGAACTATAAAAAAAATTTGCCCACTTTGGTAAATAACCCACAAAGTGCATTATTTTGGTAAATAAATTTTTTTTTTGCCCCCACATGGTTTTTTTGCCACAAAATGGATCATTTTGCTTATTTATCATGGGATGGATGGGATGCAACGCTTTGCTGACAAAAAAATGTGACCGAGTTGCATATAGTGAATAACCTCTTATTTTTGAAAATTGAGTGTCGGAAAACAACTTGAGTTGGCAACTAAGTTCGACCTTGTTTTGTAAGGCTAAACTTCTCCAAAGAAATAATCAAATAGAGTGTATTTTGCAAGAACGCCTCATCTCTCATCACACTTTTTTTTAAAATTATGCTCATGGTTTTTTTTTCTATTTTGTTTTTAAAAAAATGGAATGTATGAATGAACAAATTATAATGTATAGGCATGATGAAAATGCATGAAATGCGTGAAGGAATGATCTCTTGAAAAGGCTAATAAATAACTATTCTAAATGATTTTTTGGAGGCGATGCAATATTGTGAAGGCAATATATTTTTGGATGATGAATGATGCAAGAATAATTACATAATTTTTTATTTTCAAATGATGCATGTGTGGAGTAATGATGCATAAATGAAATGATGTATGGATGAATCATGAAACAACAGGTTCTTTTTTGTTTGTTTTTTTTTAACTGGGATGACGACATGAGTGAAATGATGTATGGATTTTGTGATTTTGCAAATTATGAGATGCCTATACTATTTAATTATGATTAATTTTGAATGATTATGAATGAATGGTAGTGCATGCTAAATGAGATGTTTATGATATATTGCTAAAAATTGTTGTTTTTTTATATGCGAGGAAAGGAAAATGCATGATTAATGACATGGTTTTTTGACTGAATGAAATGGTTATATTTTTGTTTTTTGGAAAAGGGGAACCAGATGCATGAGCGTTTTTTTTTGAATGTAGGGGATGAAGCTCCTATGTGTCCTAAAAAGGGTTCCTTGGGAATAGGTCTAAGGCTTTCTCTATAGAGTGAACCTCTCAAGGATAGCTCTAAAAGATCCTAGACATGCTTCCAAGAGCCAAGGACCCCAATTAAGAACACTGATCCCAACAATAGGCAAGCTATTAGAACTGATAGCATCCTTAAAAGGAATCAAACTCTAGGTGAGGTTTTCGTGATCACCCAACAGAACGTACGTCCAGCAGGTCATCACTACGCAACCTCGTTCTAACTTAAGTTATGCTCCAGTCTGGGTATATCGCTATTCTCACGTGTGTACAGAAGTGTGATAGTGGAGCGTGTGTAGGAGCACAATGTCAAATATACCCCCAAGCTGCAAAACAAACAAACACATATACGAAAATAATGGTCTTTTATCCTAGGGTTTACATATCACATAAAAATAATATAATATCCAAAAAAATAAAAGACAAAATGGGAAGGGTAAAAATAAACAATAAATTAACAACTAATCCTACAACCAAATAGACTAGGTTTGACTCTCTAAAATTGTCCCCAGTGAAGTCACCAGCTGTAGCGACCGAAAAATCCGGGAAAGGATTCCTCGAAGGTTCTAAATGAAGTTGCCACTAATGTTTAACTATAAAGGGAAATGTAACGCCCTAAAATTTAATCAAATTACTTCGAAGTTGGATTGCCGTAGGATAATTGTAAGAATTGAAATTATGGGCGTAGTAGCTATGCTGAAAATGAGTTAGATGATAATCACGTGTTGTGGGCCAGTTAAAAATAGCATTGGGCTTAGCACCGCGAGTGCGCAGCGCTCACGCAACCCTAGCAGCGTGTCCAATGCGCAGCTTGCGAAGGAAGACGCTTGTGCGCCACTCCTCCTTATAAATATAGCGCAAATATGCGCTAGGGCTGGTCTTTTTGCGCAGCCGCCCTCTTTTCCCTTCTTCTACTTCTTCCTCTCACTTCTAAGTTACACGAAAGCCTCAATTTTCAAGAGCTCTAGCCTAGGATTGGATTGGGAGGGTTGATTTTCATTGCAGTTCTCTACGTTCGTGATCGTCACGCGTCATTACTATCGCAGGTGAGTCGCCGTATTCGGAGAATCGAGGAACGAGGCTAGGAGGGAGTTTGCGCCACCATAGTTGAGGTAAGGGTGGGTTCGAATTCTATAATAGCGTATATGAGGGATCGTATGCGGGGTTTGGGGTTTATTATAGATTGCCTCTGTGTATGTTGCGTGGTTATATATATATATATATATCGTATGAGAAATGTTTGATGAATTGACCGTGTGTGCTTGAATTCCTATGTTGTTAGTTCTAATTAAATCGAATTGTAATTTTGTTGGATTAAGGTTTTCTCTATTATAATCAAAAAAAATGATAAGAATATAGATAACTCGTTAGTAAGAATTATAAATAATTTTCGTAATTGAATTGATGGTTACGTTAATGCTGTTGCTGTTTTGCTGTTAATGCTGTTGCTGTTTTGCTGTTAATGCTGTTGCTGTTTTGCTGTTAATACTGTTGATGTTTTGCTGTTAATGCTGTTGCGGTTTTGCTGTTATTGTTGTCATTGCTGTTACGTTTTGTTGCTGTGTTGTTGCTATTCTTGCTGTTTTGCGCTGTTGATGTTGCTGCTTTGTCAATATTGTTGCCACAGTTGCCGTTGTGGTTAATTGTTGCGTTGAATACCTTGTCGAAAATGTGGTAAATTGCAGGTGAAGTTGTAAAAGTTGATTTGCCTCTATTTATTGGCAAAGATAGTAAGTTGTAGGCCTATGGCCGCCATGACGTTTTGGTGTTGTTGTCGTGTTGTGTGACTGTGATTAGCGTTACTTGTACATTCACATTGTGTCGCATACCTTTGCATTTGCTTTACGACGTGAACGATGAGGGCTATGCCCTGTGAGCCACTATTTATTGGCAACGACGATTTTTACGACGGGAGTTTTGCTCCAATGGTACCACATGCATATGCACAGTTGAGTCGCATTCCGCATTGCACTTTGATGATTCTATTGATGACTCTATTGAGGATTTTATTGATGATATGTGTAATTCTATAGTACCTGACCTATCATATTGTTCTTCATACATGCTCTTATATAGTTCGATATCTCACCCCTTCTGTTTGAATGTTACCCCTATGTGGTAACGTGCAGGTAGTCGCGAATGAAGGCGGTGATCCTTCCTTAGTTGAGTCGGTGTCGTCACTCTGATACGTAACACTCGGGGGGATTGAACGCTGTTTTTTCCTTTATCATTTAGGTTGCAATATTTGTTGAACTCGACGTTATTTCTATTAAGCAAATTGTTGATTTTGAGTTGTCTAATGGACAAGGATTGTTAAGATTGCTTCAAATTTAATTTACCATGAATGAATTATATTGTTTGTTTTGGGAAGTAAGTGTAGCACTCCAATATTTATGTTGAAAATTTCGCACTCTGATTTATAGTATTAAATGGTAGAATTGGGGTGTTACATTAGTGGTATCAGAGCATGGTTGGGTCTGTCCGACCAAGTTGTCGAGTCATCGCTTCGATTAACAATCAAGTATTGTTATTCGTTCTAAACTATAATTTGTGTTGTAGGGATAAGCTTAAATGGCCGGACGGAATAATGCTGCTATTGCTGCTGCTTTGGGCGCTATGGCTCAGGCATTGGAGAATCAACAGAACGCTGGTGAGAATGCCGGATCTCGCAGTTTGGCGACTTTCCAAAGGGAGAATCCGCCCACTTTCAAGGGTAAGTATGATCCTGATGGAGCATTGGCTTGGTTGAAGGAGATTGAGAGAATCTTCCGTGTGATGGATTGCACTCTAGCGCAGAAGGTTCGTTATGGTACTCATATGCTGTCAGAAGAGGCTGACGATTGGTGGTTAGATACACGTCAGAGATTGGAAGCTGCAGGTGAAGAGATCACTTGGGTTGTGTTCCGTAGGGAGTTTTTGAGGAAGTATTACCCTGAGGATGTTCGGGGTAAGAAAGAAATTGAGTTTCTTGAGCTGAAGCAAGGGAACCTGTCAGTTACTGAATATGCTGCTAAGTTTGTGGAGTTGGCCAAATTTTATCCGCACTACAATGAAGCAACTGCTGAATTTTCAAAGTGCATCAAGTTTGAGAATGGGCTGCGACCTGAGATCAAAAGGGCAATTGGGTATCAGAAGATTCGTGTTTTCTCCGATTTGATTGACAGTTGCAGGATCTATGAGGAGGACAACGATGCTCACTATAAGATCATTAATGAGAAGAGGAGCAAGCAGCAGACTCGTGGTAAGCCGTATGATGCTCCAGTTGGTAAAGGTAAGCAGAAAAGTTTTGATGGTAAGAGAACTAGTGGGGGAGACGCCCCTGCTGGTATTGTATGTTACAAATGTGGCAAACCTGGTCATAAGAGTAACGTGTGCAAGGTTGAGGCGAAGAGGTGCTTTCGTTGTGGTAAGACTGGGCACGAATCATCCGAGTGCAAGCACAAGGAGCAGGTCTGTTTCAATTGTGGCGAAGAAGGGCATATTAGTAATCAATGTCAGAAGCCAAAGAAAGAAAGAGTTAGTGGAAGAGTGTTCGCTCTGGCAGGGACACAGACTACTGAGAACGACGGATTTATTGGAGGTACATGTTTCATTAATGGTGTTCCTCTAATAGCTATTATTGATACTGGTGCTACTCATTGTTTTATTGCTGCGGAATGTGTTAAAAGATTGGGTCTTGTGTTGTCTTCTATGAATAGGGAGATGGTTGTCGATACTCCAGCTAAGGGGTCGGTGACTACTTCTCTTGTGTGTTCTAAGTGCCCTTTGTCGATTTTTGACAGAGAATTTATTGTTGATCTGATTTGTCTGCCGTTAAGCGGATTGGATGTGATCCTAGGCATGGACTGGCTAGAATATAACTATGTTCATATTAATTGTTTTAGCAAGTCTATGAGTTTCTCCACTCCCGAAGAGGAGGAGGCTGGTTTGTTGTCTGCTGGACAGTTGCGGAAGTTGATGCGGGAAGAAGTTCAGCTATTCTCGCTGATGGCGTCGTTATCTGTTAAGAATCAAGCCATAATTGATGAGTTGCAGGTGGTGCGCGAATTTCCTGAAGTTTTCCCTGATGAGATTCCAAGTGTACCACTAGAGAGGGAAGTTGAATTTGCTATTGATCTTGTACCTGGTACCAAACCTGTTTCTATGGCACCTTACAGGATGTCAGCATCTGAATTATCCGAATTGAAGAAGCAACTTGAGGATCTACTTGAAAAGAAGTTCGTGAGGCCGAGTGTATCACCGTGGGGAGCTCCAGTGTTGCTAGTGAAGAAGAAGGATGGAAGTATGAGGCTTTGTGTTGATTATAGACAGTTGAATAAAGTGACGATTAAGAACAAGTATCCACTCCCAAGAATAGACGATTTGATGGTTCAATTGGTGGGTGCTCAAGTATTCAGTAAGATTGATTTGAGATCGGGCTACCATCAGATTAAAGTGAAAGAGGAGGATATTCAGAAGACGGCTTTTAGAACTCGGTACGGGCATTATGAGTATTCGGTGATGCCTTTCGGTGTTACTAACGTGCCGGGAGTATTCATGCTTATTTGGATCGATTTGTGGTAGTATTCATCGATGATATTTTGATTTACTCTAAGACAGAAGAAGAGCATGCAGAGCACTTGAGATTGGTATTGGAGGTCTTAAGGGACAAGAAGTTATATGCAAAGTTGTCTAAGTGCGAATTTTGGCTGAAGGAGGTGAGTTTTCTTGGTCACGTTATTTCTGGTAGCGGCATTGCGGTGGATCCATCTAAAGTCGATGCTGTATTGCAATGGGAGACTCCAAAGTCGGCTACCGAGATTAGAAGCTTTTTGGGATTAGCTGGCTACTATAGAAGGTTCATTGAAGGCTTTTCTAAGTTGGCACTTCTTTTAACTCAGCTGACCTGCAAAGGTAAAGACTTTATATGGGACGCTCGTTGTGAAGAGAGTTTCACCGAATTGAAGAAGAGATTAACGACGTCTCCTATCTTGACGTTGCCTAATCCGGGAGAGTCCTTTGTGGTGTACTGTGATGCTTCCAAGATGGGTTTAGGAGGTGTGCTTATGCAGAATGGTAAGGTAGTTGCTTATGCATCAAGGCAGTTGAGGACTCATGAGAAGAACTATCCTACGCACGATTTAGAACTTGCTGCAGTTGTTTTTGCGCTGAAAATTTGGAGGCATTATCTTTATGGTTCTAGATTTGAAGTATTTAGCGACCATAAGGGTTTGCAGTACTTGTTTGATCAAAAGGAACTGAATATGAGACAGCGGAGGTGGTTGGAGTTGCTAAAAGACTATGATTTCAGTTTGAATTATCATCCAGGGAAAGCTAATGTCATGGCCGATGCTTTGAGCCGAAAAACCTTGCACATGTCGGCAATGATGGTCAGGGAGTTTGAATTGATTGAGCAGTTCAGAGATATGAGTTTGATTTGCGAAGTGACACCTCAGAGTGTTATGTTGGGATGTTGAAGATTAATAATGACTTTTTAGATAGCATCAGAGAAGCTCAGAAACTGGATGTTAAACTGGTAGATTCGACGGTAGGAATCGGATAGTCTGAGAATAACGATTTTGAGTTGGATGCGCAAGGTGTGTTGAGATACCGTAATAGAATCTGCATTCCTGACGATGCGGAAATGAAGAAAGCAATTCTCGAAGAGAGTCAAAGAAGTAAGTTGAGTATTCATCCAGGAGCTACGAAAATGTATCAAGACTTGAGAAGATGGTTCTGGTGGCCTGGGATGAAGCGCGATGTAGCGCAATTCGTGTATGCATGTTTAACTTGTCAGAAGTCAAAAGTTGAACATTAGAAGCCTGCGAGGTTGATGCAACCTTTAGAGATTCCGGAATGGAAATGGGATAGCATTTCAATGGACTTTGTGACGGGGCTGCCTAATACTGTGAGAGGGCATGATGCGATTTGGGTTATTGTTGACAGGCTGACGAAGTCGGCTCATTTTATACCTATTAATATCACGTATCCGGTACCGAAGTTGGCTGAGATTTACCTCCAAAAGATTGTAAAGTTGCATGGTGTTCCTATGTGTATCGTTTCGGATAGAGATCCTAGGTTCACTTCTGATTTCTGGAAGAGTTTGCAAGAGGCGTTGGGTTCTAAGTTGAGATTGAGCTCAGCGTATCACCCTCAGACGGATGGTCAGACAGAGAGGACTATTCAATCGTTGGAGGATTTGTTGAGACCGTGTATTCTTGAGCAAGGAGGTTCGTGGGATACCCATCTCTCGTTGATAGAGTTTACCTATAATAACAGTTATCATTCTAGTATTGGGATGGCACCTTTCGAAGCGTTGTATGGTCGAAGGTGTAGAACCCCTTTGTGTTGGTATGAATCTGGAGAGAGTATAGTGCTTGGACCTGAGATTGTTCGAGAAACGACTGAGAAGGTGAAGTTGATTCGTGAAAAGATGAAAGCTTCACAAAGTAGACAAAAGAGTTACCATGATAAGCGAAGGAAGGATTTGGAATTTCAAGCTGGTGATCATGTGTTTTTGAGAGTCACCCCTGTGACCGGTGTTGGACGTGCTTTGAAATCTAAGAAGCTTACTTCTCGATTCATTGGTCCGTATCAGATCACGGAAAGAGTTGGGAATGTAGCTTAGAGAGTGGCCTTACCGCCTAATCTTTCGAATTTGCATGATGTGTTCCATGTGTCACAACTTCGGAAGTATATTCCAGATCCATCTCATGTAATTCATATGGATGATGTGCAAGTACGGGATAACCTCACTGTGGAGACGATGCCTGTACGAATCGCGGACCGTGAGACGAAGACTCTAATGGGCAAAGAGATCGCCTTGGTGAAAGTAGTCTGGTTAGGAGCTGCCGGAGAAAGCATGACATGGGAGTTGGAAAGCAAGATGCGGGAGTCCAATCCCGAGTTGTTCGAAACAGGTAAATTTTCGAGGACGAAAATATTCTAAGTGGGGGAGAGTTGTAACGTCCTAAAATTTAATCAAATTACTTCGAAGTTGGATTGCCGTAGGATAATTGTAAGAATTGAAATTATGGGCGTAGTAGCTATGTTGAAAATGAGTTAGATGATAATCACGTGTTGTGGGCCAGTTAAAAATAGCATTGGGCTAGCACCGCGAGTGCGCAGCGCTCACGCAACCCTCAATGTGCAGCTTGCGCAGGAAGGCGCTTGTGCGCCACTCCTCCTTATAAATATAGCGCAAATATGCGCTAGGGCTGGTCTTTTTGCGCAGCCGCCCTCTTTTCCCTTCTTCTCCTTCTTCCTCTCACTTGTAAGTTACACGAAAGCCTCAATTTTCAAGAGCTCTAGCCTAGGATTGGATTGGGAGGGTTGATTTTCATTGCAATTCTCTACGTTCGTGATCGTCACGCGTCGTTACTATCGCAGGGGAGTCGCCGTATTCGGAGAATCGAGGAACGAGGCTAGGAGGGAGTTTGTGCCACCATAGTTGAGGTAAGGGTGGGTTCGAATTCTATAATAGCGTATATGAGGGATCGTATGCGGGGTTTGGGGTTTATTATAGATTGCCTCTGTGTAGGTTGCGTGGTTATATATCGTATGAGAAATGTTTGATGAATTGACCGTGTGTGCTTGAATTCCTATGTTGTTAGTTCTAATTAAATCGAATTGTAATTTTGTTGGATTAAGGTTTTCACTATTATAATCAAAAAAAATGATAAGAATATAGATAACTCGTTAGTAAGAATTATAAATAATTTTCGTAATTGAATTGATGGTTACGTTAATGTTGTTGCTGTTTTGCTGTTAATGCTGTTGCTGTTTTGCTGTTAATGCTGTTGCTGTTTTGCTGTTAATGCTGTTGCTGTTTTGCTGTTAATACTGTTGATGTTTTGCTGTTAATGCTGTTGCGGTTTTGCTGTTATTGTTGTCATTGCTGTTACGTTTTGTTGCTGTGTTGTTGCTATTCTTGCTGTTTTGCGCTGTTGATGTTGCTGCTTTGTCAATATTGTTGCCACAGTTGCCGTTGTGGTTAATTGTTGCGTTGAATACCTTGTCGAAAATGTGGTAAATTGCAGGTGAAGTTGTAAAAGTTGATTTGCCTCTATTTATTGGCAAAGATAGTAAGTTGTAGGCCTATGGCCGCCATGACGTTTTGGTGTTGTTGTCGTGTTGTGTGACTGTGATTAGCGTTACTTGTACATTCACATTGTGTCGCATACCTTTGCATTTGCTTTACGACGTGAACGATGAGGGCTATGCCCTGTGAGCCACTATTTATTGGCAACGACGATTTTTACGACGGGAGTTTTGCTCCAATGGTACCACATGCATATGCACAGTTGAGTCGCATTCCGCATTGCACTTTGATGATTCTATTGATGACTCTATTGAGGATTTTATTGATGATATGTGTAATTCTATAGTACCTGACCTATCATATTGTTCTTCATACATGCTCTTATATAGTTCGATATCTCACCCCTTCTGTTTGAATGTTACCCCTATGTGGTAACGTGCAGGTAGTCGCGAATGAAGGCGGTGATCCTTCCTTAGTTGAGTCGGTGTCGTCACTCTGATACGTAACACTTGGGGGGATTGAACGCTGTTTTTTCCTTTATCATTTAGGTTGCAATATTTGTTGAACTCGACGTTATTTCTATTAAGCAAATTGTTGATTTTGAGTTGTCTAATGGACAAGGATTGTTAAGATTGCTTCAAATTTAATTTACCATGAATGAATTATATTGTTTGTTTTGGGAAGTAAGTGTAGCACTCCAATATTTATGTTGAAAATTTCGCACTCTGATTTATAGTATTAAATGGTAGAATTGGGGTGTTACAGGAAACATTAGTAAATCCCTTGGGTTTGGATAAGGGTCCATGTTACCAGATTAGGGTTCGGGAGTCGGTTATGCATGGGGATGACATTAGCACCCCACGGCATCCTTCCTAAGGAAGGTTACCTGCTAATTAATTGTGGGAAAAATGTTGTTAACTTTTGAAATGCTTATTTTACCCTTTTATTGTGAAAAAGAATTAAAAGAAAGAATTTAGTATTTTTTGAATTTAGGAAAAGAGTTATATAGAAGAAAGACTAAAAAATGTTTTTTGTTTTTGCACTTGACAGAGGTGGGCCCGCTCTCTGTTCCTACGTATCTCTAGTAGAGAATCAAAGACTACGTATTTTTTGGTTGAAAATATTTGTGTTTCGTATTTTTTATTTAGGGATTTTAGGACACTTGAGTGATCAATTCAGTTGTCCTAAAAAGCAGACTAATCCGATTGTACAATCGACTTAATCCCCTATTTTTGAAAATTTGTTTTTGTTTGAAATGAAAGAGATATGTTTGCATTTTTTGATTTAGAAATTATTTGTTTTAATTAGGGATTTTAGGACCTAATCCTTACGGTTCATTCGTGGTTCTAAAACGACGACTAACCCGATCGTACGACCGACTTAACCCCCTATTTTTGCTTTTTGGAAAAATGCTTATCTATTAATTATTATTTTTTATACGGATTTTAGAGCTCCTAAGCCGTATGACTCATTCATCCTAAAACGATGGCTAGTCCGTTCGTGCGGTCGGTTTAACCCCCTATTTGCCTTTTTTATAGGGGTTCTAAGGCTTTTGAGCCGTGCGGCTCATTCATCCTAGAACGATGACTAACCCAACTATACAGTCGACTTAGTCCCTATTTACATTTTGCAAAAAAAAATATTTATTTATTTATTTTTGTAGGTTTTTTGTAAAAGAGATTGTGTATTTTGAAAAGAAATAAATAAAAACGAATAGAGGGGTGCAATAGTAAAATGGGGCGTAATTAGCAGAAAGGGGGTTGTATTGCTAAATCTGAGGGTGCAGGAAGCAGCAGCCCAGTTTGTTTTTCTCAACTGGCCTGCCTTTACAAAAAGGCCTATGTGAGGGCGTTTAATCAAATTTGGGAGGTGTAAATAGGATTCTGACATTTAAAATTAAAAAATGAAATAAAATAGGCCCAACAGATTATATATACCAACTAACAAATGAAACCCTAATTTTTTCACCGTTCTTGTCTTTTCAGCGCCGCACACAGTAAAATAGGAGAGAGAGGGAGTGGTTTTCGGAATCTAAGAGAGAGAAAAGAGGGATTTTGCGAAAATGGTGGAGATTATGGAGAGAGAGAGAGATAGAGAGAGAGATAGAGAGAGAGAGGGAGTAAACGACGAAGATGGTGAGAGAGAGAGAGAGCTGCGCGAATTCCGGTGAGAAATAGAGGGAAGGAAAACAAAGGGGAGAGAGGGCGTCACTGAGATGCCACCGTACGGTGGTGAGAGAGAGAGAGAGACGCGGTGAGGAGAGAAAGAGACGTCTGCGATGCTTGCGACGGGGACGACGACCGGAGGAGGCGCGTTTTACAGCAGCGTTTTGGTGACGTCCATCGTCTACGGTGGTCTGAATCTGAGTTTTGATCCTTTCTTTTTTTGCTTTTCTTTTCTTCTCCTTTTTTTTGCTATTTTCCCACTGATTTTTGCTATCCCTAAGCTGTTAAAGAATTCTAAATCCCTAATCTTGTTTCTAATTTTTTTTATTTTAGGAAAAAGTCATGAACTTATTTTCAATTGAAAAACTGATGTAAACTAGAAGCTAATACAAGAAACTGAGATTCTATGCTGAATAAAAAAGGAACGAGAACATAATGATTAACTGTTGGATCATATTTTTGAAACTCAAGTTTCTCTGTAAACTGTCTTGGTTTCCTCTTAACATACGAAAACAAATAGTTACAAAACTAACCGGTATGTATGACCCGTGCTGCGCGGGTATACATTATATTTGTTTTCGTGTATATATATATATATATATATATATATATATATTTATATATGACAATTTTATTATTGAAGAGCAAAGAGTCAGAGGTACATAATTTAAATAGAAACGATATATTTCTAAAATTATAGATAGGAAAGTTATAATATATCTAAATATATTGAGATTTTAATAGTATTTTCTTGTCTGATGGTCGGATTGGCAAGTGCCAAGACTTAACACACACACAAATGGGAAAATCAAAGTTCGACACTCGGTGGGGATCGAATCCGACAACCGGGTGTCCATAAACAGCATTTCTGTCGCTGCGACGAATTAGCCTCGAACTGAGATTTTAATAGTATAACACAAATTAGGTTTTCTAATCATTTTCAATAGTGTTAAAAAATATGGGCAAATCTTTTTGACCATTTTTTAACAATTCTATTTGATCGTTAAAGAGTATATCTAATGTAAAATGATAAATAGGATAAATTTTATATAACTACATATAGAATGTGATTTTTTTTGGAGACATTACAAATAGTCTTGAGGCATAATTGTGTGAAATCTAATTAAAACAATATTTTAATGTTCCATGCCTAGTAAAGAAGAATATTCAATTTTACATTTGATTTTTGAAGATTTGACAATTTGCGGTTTTTACTATTTTCATATTAGGTGTGTTTTATTTTCAAACCGAAGGAAACAATTGAAATTCATATTCAAATCTTATCAATTAAACCAACACAAATTATTTGCTGAATCACTAATGTATTGCATTCAAAAAAAATTACAATAAAAAGTGTTAAAATTAGTATATCAAGTTTAGTTCAAAATATTATAAGACACAATGATCATAGGCCGGTTTCACCTGCAACATATCAAAATCGAGTGCTTCATTCTTGCTTCAAGAATTTTGTGTTTAAAGGTATGTATGATGAACATCTTAGCTTTGGAATAATTGCAGATGCATGATTTTCTGGTCAAACACAATCACAGTGAGAAACAAATAAACAAATAACAGATGTTAAAGTAATTTTTTTTAATTTGAAGTTAATTTGAAAAATAACAGATGTTAAAGTAAACAAATAAACTATCACATTGGCATGGAAGTTAATTTGAAGTTAATCAAAATATTAATATTTGGTAAGAATAGACATGAAGATATTGTAAAAAAAAAAAAACAAATAACATATGTTAAAGTAAAAAAATAATAACCATGTCATTAATGGTCCATGCTTCATATGTCATATGATCTACTAAAATTATATTTTAATGTGTTATTTCCATTAATTTAATTAATATTGTTGTTTGCTCATTGGATTCTCCGTATTAAGAGTTCTAATACCTTCGAAGTGCCTCAATCCAGCGAGGACATTAGTCACTGCGTTCGGCGGTGGATACTCTAATTTCGACCCAAAAAAGAGCTCTAATAAATTGGAGGTTTCTTGAGTGTACAAAAAACACCACCCCGACTATTAGATCAAAGAGTTCTTTTTGGCAAAATTAACATATATGAACGACATCCCCAAATCAGTTCAATGATTCAATTATATATATATATATATATATATATATATATATATATATATATATATATATAGATATATAAAAACAATAAATTACCGTACCGGTTATCTCTATAAAAGAATATAACTTTAACTAATTGTGCAATGTGAGATGAACTTATGAACAAAATAATAAATAAATAAATAGATAAATAAAGAACGTGAATTTTTGTTGTTGATAGAAGTAATTTGTTATTATTTTTATCTATTTGATAATACAATCAAATAAAAATCATTATTGGTAGTCCAAAGTCGACCATGATTTATTGTTTTAGATTTTGTAGCTTATAAAAATAAACACATTGTTAGAGCACGATTGATCTCCAAATTTTTTAACAAATAGATAAAACTAATAATAACAAATTAATTGCTTATCTGAAATATGATCATTTGTAGGGTTGGGGCTCGAGAAAGGAAAATAGAGAACTAGGGAAAGACACATCAAAGTAGCAAACCAAAAAAATACAACATTGTACATAAGTAAAGCAATGCACATCAATTATTAGATACTTGTGCTTATCGGAAAAAAAATATTAGATACTTGTGTGTTTCAAATGTTAAAGTCTCAAAATTAAACTACAATTCTAAAGAGCAATGGGGAATATTCTGAAATGATCATTGCACATTGGACAAACTTGCTAAAGTTTCAATCTTTAATTCGCATTCATCAAACTGTTGAAGCCTATTAGTGTTCAATACTCAATAATCAAAGACTTCTAAAAAATTCGTGTTTTAGTGTTGCTATGTTCATCATAATGTTGAAGCCTTTTAGTGTTGCTAAAAGTTGCAACTGACAAAACGATTATATTGAAAACACATATGAATGTGACACATCAAAATAAAAATATTATATTTATAAAAAGTAAAACAATTACTTTAATGGCTAACGTTGGTGGACGTTCAACTTTTGCAAGCCAAAAAAAATGATAATGACGGCTGTGATTGTTTCTTTTGTTTTAAGATTAGTACATAGGTGGTTAGGATTATATCAAGAGCCATTTCAAGATAAATGTAGATCCAATTTTGTAGGGATATCATTTACTGGTCATCAATTAGTTTAAATGGTAGAACAGAAACACAATCATTGTATTAAATGATTGTCGTTTTTTACTCAGCCGAAATTTTGTGCCACCTGAACCGTTGAGATTGATCATGAAAGTTTGGCAAATAACAGCCCTTTATTTGTTAGCTTGAATCTTCCTCTTTCAAACATTAACCGTTCGATCTGTCAACTCTAAATAGTGGTAACTACTGGACGTTGATGTGTCATGAATTTTGCGGACGTGGAATTGACTTGGATCTGAGGTGTTTATTTGTGAATTTGTGACGTGGACGTGTACTTGTAAAACCTATGGTTTAGTATAATAGAGATATGTTTAAAAAAAACTAGTCTACTTACAAAAACTAATCTATTTACAAAAATGAACCTACTCTATATGTTGTTGTGATACTGATATCAAGATTAAAAAATATTACATTTTTACAAAGTAGTACTAAATTTGATAAAACCTGAAGAAGCAACAATTAAAACGCGGAGACCAACCACTATTCCAGCATTTGAAAAATCTCCTAAGGCTTGCTATGTTGCTGCTCTATTGCCCTCTCCCAAATCCTAAAACACGGCGCTTTCCACAGGAGCGCCCCCAATTCCCTATTTTTCTTTTAATTGAATTATTTCGTACTATTGACAGTATCCCTTTTTCCCTCTTTCCCGGTCTCACTCTCTAGCTCACACTTCTCTCTCAGCACAGCAGAACGTTAACGCCGCCGTTTTGCCGCTATTTCGTCGTCGTTTCGCCGTACTGTTCTCCCTCTCACATTGTTCTCCATTGTTTCGCCGCCGTTTCGCTCTCTCAGCACAGGTTTGTTCCCTTTCTTTTTTTGGGGGTTTTTGTGTTTTGTGATTGATTTGAAGTTTGAAGGATTAAACCTTAGGTTATAGTTGCTGAGAACTGAAAAGGTTTGATGCTGAGAACAGAAAAGGTTCAAGATGAAACACACTCTAGTTAATTAGCGATAATACTTTCAGGGAGTTTACGTTGTTGCATGATTTGATTCTTTCTGATCAACAAATTGTTAAGAATCGTTGACTGTAGTTTTATATGATTTTATTTAGTTGCTTTCAAAACTGTATTTTCGATTTTGACACATGTTTGGGAACGATTTGTGTGTGTGTGTTTTCCTGCTATTTTTGTTTGTTAAATGGGTGCTGCGTTGCTAAAGACAAGAACTTTAATGATTTTATGTTACTTATTAAACTCCACCTTATGATTGTTCTTGGAGAACTTAAAGACTTATACAGAATTTCATAAGAAAATAAGAATTTCGAAACTTATTAACTCTACATTAAAGTCTTCAAGAAATTTCCATGAACTTCATAATACTGACATGAAGCTTAACCTTTGTTTATAATTGTAACATAGTCTTGATAGCAAATAATCTATTAATCTCATAGAATATGGTGGTGTTTAGAAGAAAAACCTTACTTTAGAGATAGCTTTGGATTTCTATTTGTAATTGTCAAGATTAAGCTTTTGAAAGTTAGGGGACTTGGGTGAGTTAGAAGCTAAAAGTTCAACAATACTGGAAAGCTCCTAAAGGTGTACACAAGGCATTGAGCAAGGCACTCAGGAATCCAAAATTCAAAGTCCCCAATCTGAGTTGACAGTGAAGTGGGGAATTCGTAGAAACTAATAAAAATGCTGTTCTAATTCGCTTGGTGTAGTCAAAGGCACTTAAAGGTGTACACAAGGCACGGAGCAAGGCAGTGGAAGGAGTCAACAGATAATAATTGATACTAAAGGGGGTCAAATAGTTAAAATAAGAAGCAGATCTAGTCATTGGCCTTTGAGGATTGAGACTCTTGGCAGCAAGCAGCCTAGGAAAGTTGAACACCATAGTCTTGTTTGTAGATTGTCTTGAATATATTTCTATATGTAGAAGCACACAGTTTGGAGTTTTAGAATAGACATAGTCCCTGGCATTTATGTTTAAACTTATATTTCTATCTAGATCTCCCCACTTTTAATCATCTAAGCTTAACTTAGATTTATTTGTTACTAACAACTGTGTAGTTAATAACTTTGAGCTTATATTATCAGAATAGTAATTCAGTTCAAATAAATTCTCTATTTTCACTTAAGAGTCAAAGGGTTAAGTTACAATGTTTTGATTCTATCTGGTTTATGTTTCTGAATACAATTTGTGGGAATCAAATTGAATATCTATGCGAATTGTTTGTTACAATGTGTGGTAAATGAAACTAGCAAACTAAAATCGAATATGCCTAAATCGAATATGCAAATTGTTTGTTAGGTTTTGCGAGTTTGATTTGCTGGAGCTTCGCGTTCATTGTTCGAGTCTGTCCTGGTTCAAGAGTTCGTTGTAGTTCGAGTTCATATCTGGTTGTAGAATTCGTTCTAGTTCGTTCGAGTTCATTGCTGCTTCCACTTGTTCAGGTATTTTTGTTTTTCTCTTGTATTTGTTATATCAAGAATGGCAATATGGAAGACATCAAATTCTTTTGATTTCTTTAGTTGAAAATAGTTGAATGTCTTAGGGACTTCTTTCGTTGGTTGAAAGTCTTTGTTGTTCGATGTCATCCTCGTTTAAGTTGGATGCTTTATGATTTTGGTTAGTTATAGTTCAATCGTAGATGTGTTTGTTTATTTGAAAAGAATGATAGTTAGGATTTTGCTTTGGAAGTGCAATTATAGGATTTTCCTAAGAAGTGGGATTGATAATATAACAAAGTGTTTAAGTGAAACTATAAAAGAACAAAGTCTAATGTCTTAGTTTCAAAAAATTGTACTTTGTGTGTTTTTCACCTTTAATATGTTTAAGTTCTCTTATCAGGAATTTATAATAAATTTCGGTCTAATATGGATAGAAAGTGGATGCCTGCCAATCATCTGTCGAAAGAATATGTCGATGGAGTGAAATATTTTGTGAACTTTGCCGTTCGACGTTTAGGAACTTCTAGTAAGTTCAAGTCTCCTTGTTTAAGATGTTACACCAATCGAGTTACTGCACTTGAGTTGGAAAGACATTTAAAGGCCAACAGAATCGACCAAAGTTATATTTGTTGGACAATGCATGGTGAGGAAAGATGTGAACCTTCAAATATGGATAATAGTACTCAGAGATGTGATCCGGTTGATTATCCTAAAACACATACATTTGATGGCGACCAATTTGAAGAGATGGCAAAGGCGGTTGAAGACGATCTTAATGATTGTCCTCAAATGTTTGAGAAGTTGATAACCGATGCGGAGACACCGTTGTATGCGGGCTGTACTGAATTCACAAAGTTATTGGCTGTGATAAAGTTGTATAACTTGAAAACTTGCCACAGATGGACGGATAAGAGCTTTACGGAATTACTCGCACTATTGAAAGATATGTTGCCGGAAGACAATGTGCTCGCTTCTCGGACGTATGATGCAAAACAAATGTTAGGCACCATTGATTTGAACTATTAGAAGATACATGCTTGTCCGAATGATTGCATTTTATTTCGGAATGAACATGCATTGTTAAAGTCATGCCCTAAATGTAATGCATCGCGATATAAGAAGAAAGAATCTGCTCCAGAAAAGGTATTGTGGTATTTTCCCATAATTCCTCGATTTAGGCGTATGTACCGTAGTTCAGAAGATGCAAAACAGTTGACTTGGCATGACGATGAAAGGATTAAAGATGGCATGCTACGACACCCGACGGATTCTCCGCAGTGGAAAAAGATTAATATTGATTATCCTGATTTTGGGCATGACCTAAGAAACCTACGCCTTGCATTGTCTGCCGAAGGATTTAACCCGCACGGTATCCAGAGTAGCTCCCATAGTACAGGGCCTGTGATTTTGGCGATTTATAACTTACCTCCGTGGCTTTGCATGAAACGCAAGTATATGATGTTGTCTTTGTTAATTTCTTGCCCCAAACAACTAGGAAATGATATTGACGTATACTTGGCTCCTTTAATAGAAGATTTGAAGCAAATGTGGGAGATTGGGGTAGAGGTGTATGATGGGTTAAGAGAAAAAAGTTTCATCTTGAAGGCTATGATTTTTGGCACCATTAATGACTTTCCAGCATACAGCAATCTATTTGGGTACAGTAACAAAGGTCATTGTGCATGTCCTATATGTGAAGATAATACAGATTGGATGTGGTTGGAACATGCTAAGAACAATATATATCTTGGCCATCGGAGATTTTTGCCTCCAACTCATCAATATCGGGTGTGGAGAAAGGCATTCAATGGGAATTCAGAAACTCTTAAAGCTCCCCCGTCTTTAACTGGTGAACAACTATTTGAAAATGTGAAAGATTTGGACAATAAGTTTGGGAAGCCTTTTGAAGGAGAGCTTGCCAAACGATGGTGGAAGAAAAAGTCGATTTTCTTTGAGTTGCCATACTGGAAGTCATTACACGTAAGACATTTCATTGATGTGATGCATGTTGGAAAAAATGTATTCGAAAGTGTCATTGGTACCTTATTCAATATGCCAGGGAAGACTAAAGATACCATCAACACAAGGTTGGATTTGGTTAGTATGGGGTTGAGACCAGAATTGGGTCCGATAAGGAAGGGTACACGTACATATCTACCTCTGGCTGCTCATACTCTATCTAGAAAGGAGAAAACTGCCTTTTGTAAGTTTCTTCATGGAGTTAAAGTTTCTTCATGGAGAAAACTGTCTTTTGTAAGTTTCTTCAAATGTTACGAACCTTGTATCGATGAAAGACCTCAAGTTAAAGTCTCTAAAGTCTCATGATTGTCATGTTCTCATGGAGAATTTGCTACCCATTGGTATACGATCCATTATGCCCAGTAAAGTGCATCAAGCCATAACTAAACTTTGTGTTGTCTTAAAAACACACTTGAGAGCAAGTGTCTCTTGCAGAAGTAGTATAAAAAATATCATTTGCACATGGATTAATTAAAAAGTACCAAACTACTTAAGATTAGTTATTATTTAGACGAACGAGTGTTTGGTTGTTATATAAACTAAAATAAGACGAAGTAAATAGCAAGAATTAAAATTGTAAAGTTTGATCAATGGAGAGAGAAGCCTAGGGTCTCGGTTTCACTTGCTAGCTTTGATTCCTCTATGTCTAATTTTGTCTGAATTCCCTTATTTTGTTCAATTACAAATTTCTTTACTAAAGCTATTAATCCGTTTGGTCATTCGTGATTAATATTCTTTTCCCTAAATTAATCCTAGTTTGGTCATGCTAGAATTTAAATTTAAGAAAAGCATAAAGTACAAAAAGGTTGAATGATTGGAAGACTAAATTAAAATTTGATCATTCATTAATTATAGTCTCAATTATCCTATAAGTCCACCAACTAGTTGTAGTACGGTAGCTAATCAACTAATTGATTATAAACATGCAAAGGGTTGTCAATCCTAATTATGTAATAAAACAATAGGATAATATTAATTGGAACAAAAATTGGGAATTCAAAGTATAAATTAAGACATAAAAAGGTCTCTATTCAAGCAAGATCCACCTAAGACCCTAGAATAGGATTTAGCTATCCATAGTGTTCAATAACAATGAAACAAAAATAAAAGTCATGAATTACAGAAAATGAAAATAACCCGTAGATAGAGTAAATTCTGATCTTGAGTATCTAGTCTCTGTTTCTGCTCCAAAGCTCTTTCACGGTGTCAAAAACTGGTACCAAAACTCCCTCTTTTCTCCCTCTCCAGCGTCTGTGAGTGAGTGCGCCTCTGTTTCCTTCTTCAATTCTCCGCCGTCGGGTCTCTCTGTTCTCCTTTTTTTAATTAATTCTCCTCTCTCCCTCAATTGAGAAGCTGCCCTTTTTATATTCCCAAAATAATTGGGACTTCCTCATCTTCCATATCCAAAACAACAAAGTCAGCTGGGAAAATAAACTTATCAACCTTAACTAAAACATCTTCCACCACTCCACGGGGGTGGGCAATGGATCTATCAGCTAGGTGCAAAGTGATGTTAGTAGGATGGGGTTCCTGCAGACCGAGCTTTCTAAAAATAGAAAAAGGCATCAAATTTATACTTGCTCCTAAATCACATAAAGCCTTTTCAAAATGAGTTACCAATTGTACCAGGGATAAAAAAACTACCTGGATCTTTAAGCTTAGGCGGTAACTTTTTTAGAACTATAGCAGAACATTCCTCATTAAGCCTAACTGTCTCAAAGCCTTCTAACTTCCTCTTGTTGGAAATAATTTCTTTTTAAAATTTGGCATATTTAGGCATTTGAGCAATAGCTTCAGCAAAATGAATGTTGATATGCAATTTTCTAAATATTTCAAGAAATTTAGCAAACTGCTTATTATGCTGCTCATTTTTAAGTCTTTGAGGATAAGGAACATTTACCTTTGCTTGCTCATATTTTTCCCTTTCCTTTTTGCTTTCCTCAGAAGTGCTCCCCTTAGTAGGAGCTTGTATTTCCTTCTCGGGCGCCCGCCCATCTTGATTGTTTTCTTGAATCAGCTCCTTGCCACTCCTAAGAGTGACAGCCTTGCAATGCTCATTTCTTGGATTAGGCTCAGTTTGGGTAGGCAGTGAGCCTTGAGGTCTTTGAGACAACACAATAATGAGATTTGAGATTTGACCCATCAAGCTTCCAAATTCGTTGTTCATGGCTCCAATTTGGCCCTTCAAGATTCCAAATTCGTCATTTGTTTGCTGCATAAACCTTGTCACCACATCATTGGTATCCAACTTCTTCTCCTATTGCCTTTGCACATGTGGAGGCTTATAGGAGTTTGAGCTTTGCTCCTTTTGTTGTCCTCCCCAAGAGAAATTGGGGTGATTTCTCCATCCTGGATTGTAAGTATTTGAATAAGGGTAATTTTGGCTCCGGTTGAAATTCTGAACATAATTGGCCTCTTCTGTTGAAGTTGTCGGCCGACCCTGTGCTTTTATCAGTTCTTCAATGGATTGTAACCTCTCATCAGTCCTGTCCATGTAATTGGCTAAAACACCCATGCACGGATGTCCAACCTTTTCCATGTATCTAACTAAAGAATCTTGCATACCAGGCCTTAACTCGCTTTTCTTCTGACCAAGATAGTTGACTTCTTTAGTTAGGCCTCCCCAGAGATTATTTGTGATGTCACTAGTGGAGGTAACTATGGGAGTAGATTGAGCTTGTACCTTCATCAAAGATTGCATCTGTTTAGAGAGAGTCTCTAGCTTTATATTAACACTAGTGTCGTCGTCAACCTTATACATCGCAACTGATTTCTTAATGTGTCTGTCACTTGTTTCCCATTGGGCATTATCGGCCACTATCTCTGCAATTAAATCATATACTGTCGCAGGTTCTCCATTCATTAGAGAGCCTCCGCAAGCCATATTAATAATTCCCCTATTTTGAGAAGATAATCCGTTGCAAAAATATTCAAGCAATTGCCACTTCTCAAATCCATGATGTGGACAACTTCGGAGTAAGTCTTGAAATCTTTCCCAAGCTTCATGTAAAGATTCTTGCTCAAGTTGAGCAAAGCTGATTACTGCACCTCGAATCTTAGTAGTCTTACCTGGAGGAAAATATTTGGTCAAGAATTTCTGCTTCAGTTGGTCCCAAGTGGTAATGGACTCAGCAAGTTGAGAGTCTAGCCAAGCAGATGCCTTGTCAGCCAACGACCATGGGAACAATCTCACTCTAATGGCATCAGGAGGGACACCATTACAAATTACTGAGTCTGCTACCCTCAAGAAGTTTCTAAGATGGGTGTGAGGGTCTTCTTTAAGTGTGCCTCTGAACATGGTCGAATTCTGAACCATTTGAATCAAGCTTGGTTTGAGCTAGAAGTTAGTAGCTTGCACAGGTGGATTGACTATGCTTGTAGTGATATTCGCTGTGGGAGTAAAGTAGTCCCGAAGAGTTCTTCTCGGATTGGCAGCCATCACTCTTGTCTCTTTTCTTATCCATCGAGCAGTTCTTTCAATTTCTGGATCAAAAACCAAAATAGGCTCTTGGGAGCGGGTGAGTGATAACTATATTTTATATAGAGTTATTTATATGTTCTATGACTTAAATTAATGTGAGTTTCTAAGTAATATTGTTGTTAAAGTAGTTAATATGTAGTTGTTTATAGTAAAAGAGGGTTAGGAACTGATTTGTAATCGTTTGGCACTTTTGGTGCCCATGTTGTATTTTATGTATTTGTTCAATTGCTGCAGCAATCATTGCACCTGCAATAGGTGAAGCAACCATTGCACCTGCAATACAGGAAACAGAAGTCTTGAAGAAATCAGATACATTGCACCTGTAATGCTGCAACAACTATTACACGTGCATTCTGCCAGAAGACAATGCACCTACAATAAGCAGATTCACTGAAGACAGAAGCATTGCACCTGTATCCATTGCACCTGCAATATGCCCAGATGACAGTGTACCGGCAATTTACTGAAAACAGAATGATTGCACCAGCAATATGCTGATGTCATGGATGACATCATAATCAAGTTGCTATGCAAGGGGCCCAAGTTGAAACTGCTCCACCTTCCCATTTACCTATTTAGCTTATAACTTTTACTTTATAGGGACACTTGTCCATACACCATTGGACCTATTCCCTTTAATAAAGTAAACATCAAATCAAATCTTTTTGGGATACAATTGACCAACTTCAGCTCCAACCCCCTCCATGAAGGAAAGCTCATCCAAGAGGCCTATAAATACCTCATTCTCCTCATTTGAAGATATACCAAAATATACCAAGAGAAATACCAAGTTAGAGAGTTAGTATCATTTTACACTTCATAAGTGTGAAGGAGGGAGAGAAAGTGACAACTTCTCTCTCTACTTTCACACAAATTCGTATTGCTGTTTGGTTGCGGGTGCATCAAGCAGTTTTGAGGCATTGCAGGTGCATTGCTATGCAGATTTTGCAAGGGAACTTCAACCGTATAATTCTTTCTTTATTTTCTTCCCTTTGTATTATCAAACATATGAACATGGTTATCTCTGTTTATATGTGCTTAGTAATGTCTAGCATAAGCTAACTTCTCTAGTTGAGATGCTTTAACTTTGTAATGATCTTTTGATTAAGTTATTATGTTATATATTGATGTTTGCATTTTAGTTCTTGCATGATAACTCTTTCATATTCATCTTTAGAATTGGCCAACTAAAAGTGAATGTAAATTATAAATTCAGACATGGTTTATAATTAGAACTCAAGAACTAATATGGATAAGTTTTTTAATAATAGGAAACTTTGTTAAAACCATGTTAGACTTAGACATAAGCTAGCATAGTCCATAGGGTGATTCTGTAAGGTTTAAAAAGACAATGGCGAACTTATTTAGGGCTTAGACATAAGACTTGTAATGAAACCCTGAAGATAGTTGCAGACATGCACAATTCATTTTATTACAGCACCCATTGCAGGTCAATCATTGCAGCTGCATCCATTGCAGATGCAATAATTACAGGTGCATCCATTGCAGGTGCAATGGTTGCTTGAACATCATATGTAACATAATGCTATCAAAAGTGATTTACTTAGTGAAGAGCATTCCAACTATCCTTTTCACTTGGTTATACACTATCTTTACTTAGCTTATTTTATTTTATGTTTCTCACACACACTCCAATTTTATTTGTTATTTTATTACTTGTTTCTCACTAGTTTAACTACCATTTTAAGCTTTAGAAATTAATCCAATCCCTGTGGGTTCGACACTCTACTTCTACTTTATTACTCGTTGCGACTGTGTATACTTGCACATCCCTTTTTGCACAACAAGTTTTTAGCGCCGTTGCCGGGGATTGCCATTAATTTTTTATTGTTTAACTTAGTAGTAATTTAGTGAGCAATTTTACTCTGGTTGTTTGTTTCTTGTGGTACATCAGTTATTACCCCTGCAATCATTGCACCTGCAATAGTTGCTCCAGCAGTAGCCCAAGTTCAATTCACCAGAATTTCAATAAGACCCTGAGATAGAGTATAGATTCAGGAGCTTGCAAAGACTTCAACAACAGCAAAGAAACAGAGGTAGAGCTTGACGCACAATGTCTGAACAAGAAACTGGCAGAGGTTCTGATATGCACAATATGGGAGTCACAGGTATGTTGAATGATAGAAATAGATCAGTTAAAGACTATGCTATGTTTGATCCTCAAACCATGCAAACTAGCATAGTTAGACCTGAAATCTTTGCAGCACATTTTGAATTTAAACCCATCATGTTCCAAATGATTCAAATAGTGGGTCAATTTAGTGGTTCTCCTCATGAGGATCCCTATTTGCACCTAAAACAATTTTTAGAAGTGTGTAGCAATTTTATCATTCCTGGTGTTAGTGAAAATGCTTTTAGATTAAAATTATTTCCATATTCCTTGAAGGATAGAGCTAAGGCTTGGCTACACTCTTTAGAGCCTAACTCTATCACTACTTGGAATGAGATGGCTCAAAAATTTTTGACAAAATATTTTCCACCTATCAAAAATGCCAGAATGAGAAATGATATCACTTCTTTTAAACAAAAAGAATTTGAAGCATGGGAAAGATGGAAGGAACTGCTGAGAAAATGTCCACACCATGGAATACCTGTCATTATCCAAATGGAAACATTCTACAATGGTTTAGATCCACAAACCAGACTCATGTTGGATGCATCATCTGGAGGAGTGTTACTAAATTTATCATACAATGAAGCATCTGAGTTAATAGAAAAAATGGCAACCAACAACTACAGTTGGCCCACAGAAAGGGTCAGTGCTCAAAAGAAAATAGTTGGGGTTCATAAACTCAGTGAAATATCATCTCTAGCAGCTCAAGTGGCATCTCTCACCAAAATGATAAAAAATCTCAGTTCTTCCAATGCATCTGCATCCATTGCAGGTGCAATGCCAAACACTGCTGCTGCAATAGAACCAGCCCCTCCAGGAACAACTTGTTGTGTCTTCTGTGAAGGTTCTCACTTAAATGAAGAATGTCCCAGCAACCCTATCTCTGTCAACTTTGAAGGGTACAACAACAATAACATTCCTTACTCAAGTACCTACAATCCTGAGTGGAGTAACCATTCAAATTTCAATTGGAGCAACAATGCAGCCACAACACCTACTGCTGCAACCCCTCCCACACCATCAGGATTCCCTTCTCAACATGTTCAAAGACCATCTGCACCAGAAATGGAAAACTCCTTGGAATCTCTTATGAAAGCATTTATAAGTGATACTAGAGAATTTATGAATGATACAAGAGCATTTATGAGTGATACAAAAGCCTCAATCCAAACTCATGGTGCTGCCATCAGGAACTTGGAGAACCAGGTTGGACAATTAGCCACTGCTCTTTTCCTAAGCCTAAGTGGATCATTAGCATCCACCACAGAAGCTTCAATTTCACAAACTCTTAGAAAAGAACAGGTCAATGCTATATCTTTGAGAAGTGGAAAAGCTTTAACAGAACCATATGATACAGAAGGTGAAGGTGAGGAAGAAAAAGAAAAAAATAAAACTGATGCAGCTGCAACAGATGCAGGAGCATCCACTGCCGGTGCATTTGTTGCAGCAGCAATACCATCACCAAAGTTTGTTCAAGAGTACTCTCCTCCTCCTTTTCCTCAAAAGGCTGAAGAAGGATCATGAAGACAAACAATTTGGTAAATTCTTAGAGGTGCTGAAGCAATTCCAAATCATTGAAAGCTTTCAGAAGAGTGTGGGAAGAAGAACTGAACCTAAAAAAGAAGGGAGTGTTAAAGAGATTGAGCCTGAACCAGACCCTAAAGAAAACGTCAACAAACAACAAACTCTCTCAACCCAATCCCCACCTCACAAAAATCCAACTCCACAATCTGTTCCCCAAGCAGCCACCACCACATCAACCAAAACACCACCCAACCAACCTATACTGACACCCTCACCACCAAAATACACTAGGGAAATTCAAGGCACTACTAAGATCCACCAACCAGAAACCATCCAACCACCATCTCAACAAAAACCACAAATTGAAGTGAACAATGCTGTAGCATCTGTTGCTACAACATCTACTGAACAAGTGAATGCTGCAGCAACTGTTGCAGTAGCCAAGAAGATTCAAAGACAAGAGCCAAATAAAGGGAGACATGTTCTTTTGTCTAACTCAAAGCTTAAAGTACTCCCTGAAAAGCTCAAATCTAAGCAGTCAGGACCTTTTAAATTGGTGAGAGTGTATCCTAATGGGGCAGTGGAATTGTTTGATGAAGCCACTAATTCCACATTCAAAGTCAATGGAAAAAGAGTGAAGCAGTATTATGGAGCACATGTGGAGAGGGACAAGATCAACACAGAGTTACCAGAACTCTAACATGAGGCTTAGTCTAGCTAAAGACTATAAATTAAGCGCTATTGGGAGGCAACCCAGATTTTTAAAACTAATTGTGTTTTGTGTGTTTTTGTTTTTACTTTTGCAGGTGTGAATGAGTAGTCTTGTGCAGAAGCATTCAATTATGCAGAATTATGATGCAGTAGCATTGTGTGCAGTAGCATTCAATTATGCAGAATTATGATGCAGTAGCATTGTGTGCAGTAGCATTCATGGTTGAAGATATCTGGCACAAGACTTAGTCTGGCTGAAGACTCTTAAACAAGCGCTTTTGGGAGGCAACCCATGAGTTTGATTTACTAATAAGTTTATTTTTGTTTATTTGTGTGCTTATGTTTTTCTGTAAGAACAAAGTGAAGGTATCCCAATGCGGCTGCATTCATTGCTCCAACAATGAGAAAGACAATGAGAAAATGGTGAAGCTTGCACCAGCCAGAAGAAGGAGAAGAGCAAGAGAAGGAGCAAAATGAGGAATTATAATAGAGAGCAATGAGAGGGCACTGGAACAACAACAGACTGATGCTGAAGCAACCAATGCTGCAACAACAACAACCAATCATATTGCACCAGCATCCATAGTTGCAGCATCTACAACTGCAACAGCTGAAACTGAGCCACAAAAGAATTATGTTGTGTTCATCAAATCAGTAACTCTTCCCTCTTGTGTGTGTTAGTGTTTTGTTGTTTGTTATTACTTGTTGTGTTTTTTTTTGTGTGGTGTTTTTGTTTATGCTATCTTTGTTTGTGTTGTCTTTTATTTCAACAAATCTGTTGGATGCTGTAGCATAAGTAATAGCATCCAACAACTGTGTAGGATTTTAAAAATTAAAAAAAAATTGTGGTGATAAATGTTTTTAATTTCAATATTGTAGTGTCAAAAAAAGGTCTCTCCAATTAGAGTTTGCATGAGCAGTGGAGACACTGCTAGATTTTAAATTGGGGGGAGGACCTTCCAATTATTGTTTTGTTCTGATTATTGTTTTGTTTAAATCAAAGGTATGATTAGTTGCACTTGCCCATATTTTGTGATATTTTGTAAACTTATGCTATATATTATATATATGTGTTTTATGTGTGTTAATTAGTATTAGTCTACAACCAGTTTTAAAATATTTTGGGTATTATTTTAAGAAGCATGATCAGCTAAAACCCATTTTAGAAAAAGAACAAGTGCATTTTTTTTTTGGAACTAATTTCTTTGTGAAACATTAAGTGTTGTAGCCTAAATTTGGATAATGATCAAAATTATTTTTGCATCAACACTTAACTCACTGAACCTACGAGAGGAACTTAGTTAACTAGAAAATAAGTGAATGCTTAGGATAGATCTAGTGAACCAAGATCAAATGCTAAATTTTTAATAAAAATCTAGAATAGCATAAAGAAATAAGTTTGGGGGTGCAACAATGAAAATTAAGGCTAAGTAATTCAATTTTAGGAGAGTCAGTGCAAAGGTTTACAATCTTCTACAAAGTGTACTATCATGTAAAAAAAAGCTACATTGATCCAAATCATATGAGCTGTGTCCGTTCCAAAAGTTGCATGAAAAAGAAAAAGAAAAAGAAAATCAAATAAAAAGAAAAAAACAAGAAAGAGAAAAATAAATAAATAAATAAATAATATGCAAAAAGGGGAACAGCGAGGAGGACAATGTAGCTAAAACTCCAAAAGTAGAAAGCTGAAGCAACAATATCACAGCAATCATTGCACCTGCAATTGTTGCTCCTGCAATACAGAAAGCACATTGCTCCTGCAATAAAGAACCACCTCAAAATAGAAAGCACTGACACAAATTGAATTTACTTGCAAAGACCCTTTGTTGTGCTTTGAAGCCCCCCAACACTTGAAGAAATTGTTAGTCTGTTCTCTATTTTGAAAAATCTTTAGTTTTGATCAAAAGCAAACTTTTTCTATCCAAAAGCTAAATGGAATTTTCAAAATTAGCTAGGAACCAATCTGAAGTTCAGTAAGGTCACACACACACATAAAGGAGCTCCAATAATTTTGAATGTTAGAAAAACCAATGGTTTACGAGCTTTGTGGGAAACTAAAGAGATTAAAGTTCCTAAAGTGCACTCATTGAAAACATGTTTTAAAAGGGCATAGCTGATTTGTTCTTCTGAGAAAGGACCCTTGTGTGTTTAGTTGCCTCTTTGTCAAGTGTCATTACTTGAGGACAAGCAATTGTTTAAGTTTGAGGGTGTGATAACTTTATTTTATATAGAGTTATTTATATGTTCTATGACTTAAATCAATGTGAGTTTCTAAGTAATATTGTTGCTAAAGTAGTTAATATGTAGTTGTTTATAGTAAAAGAGAGTTAGGAACTGATTTGTAATCATTTGGCACTTTTGGTGCCCCATGTTGTATTTTATGTGTTTGTTCAATTGCTGCAGCAATCATTGCACCTGCAATAGGTGAAGCAACCATTGCACCTGCAATACAGGAAACAGAAGTCTTGAAGAAATCAGATACATTGCACCTGCAATGCTGCAACAACTATTACACGTGCATTCTGCCAGAAGACAATGCACCTACAATAAGCATATTCACTGAAGACAGAAGCATTGCACCTGCATCCATTGCACCTGCAATATGCCCAGATGACAGTGCACCAGCAATTTACTGAAAACAGAAGCATTGCACCAGCAATATGCTGATGTCATGGATGACATCATAATCAAGTTGCTATGCAAGTGGCCCAAGTTGAAACTGCTCCACCTTCCCATTTACCTTTTTAGCTTATAACTTTTACTTTATAGGGACATTTGTCCATACACCATTGGACCTCTTCCCTTTAATAAAGTAAACATCATATCAAATCTTTTTGGGATACAAGTGACCAACTTCAGCTCCAAGCAAACCCCTCCATGAAGGAAAGCTCATCCAAGAGGCCTATAATTACCTCTCATTCTCCTTATTTGAAGATATACCAAAATATACCAAGAGAAATACCAAGTTAGAGAGTTAGTATCATTTTACACTTCATAAGTGTGAAGGAGGGAGAGAAAGCGACAACTTCTCTCTCTACTTCTACACAAATTCGTATTGCTGTTTGGTTGCGGGTGCATCAAGCAGTTTTGAGGCATTGCAGGTGCATTGCTATGCAGATTTTGCAAGGGAACTTCAACCGTGTAATTCTTTCTTTATTTTCTTCCCTTTGTATTATCAAACATATGAACATGGTTATCTCTGTTTGTATGTGCTTAGTAATGTCTAGCATAAGCTAACTTCTCTAGTTGGGATGCTTTAACTTTGTAATGATCTTTTGATTAAGTTATTATGTTATATATTGATGTTTGCATTTTAGTTCTTGCATGATAACTGTTTCGTATTCATCTTTAGAATTGGCCAACTAAAAGTGAATGTAAATTATAAATTCATGGTTTATAATTGGAACTCAAGAACTACTATGGATAAGTGTTTTAATAATAGGAAACTTTGTTAACACCATGTTAGACTTAGACATAAGCTAGCATAGTCCATAGGGTGATTCTGTAAGGTTTAAAAAGACAATGGCGAACTTATTTAGGGCTTAGACATAAGACTTGTAATGAAACCCTGAAGATAGTTGCAGACATGCACAATTCATTTTATTACAGCACCCATTGCAGGTCAATCATTGCAGCTGCATCCATTGCAGATGCAATAATTACAGGTGCATCCATTGCAGGTGCAATGGTTGCTTGAACATCATATGTAACATAATGCTATCAAAAGTGATTTACTTAGTGAAGAGCATTCAAACTATCCTTCTCACTTGGTTATACACTATCTTTACTTAGCTTATTTTATTTTATGTTTCTCACACACACTCCAATTTTATTTGTTATTTTATTACTTGTTTCTCACTAGTTTAACTACCATTTTAAGCTTTAGAAATTAATCCAATCCCTGTGGGTTCGACACTCTACTTCTACTTTATTACTCGTTGCGACTGTGTATACTTGCACATCCCTTTCTGCACAACAAGTTTTTAGCGTCGTTGCCGGGGATTGCCATTAATTTTTTATTGTTTAACTTAGTAGTAATTTAGTGAGCAATTTTACTCTGGTTGTTTGTTTCTTGTGGTACATCAGTTATTGCCCCTGTAGTCATTGCACCAGTAACCATTGCACCTGCAATAGTTGCTCCAGCAGTAGCCCAAGTTCAATTCACCAGAATTTCAATAAGACCCTGAGATAGAGTATAGATTCAGGAGCTTGCAAAGACTTCAACAACAGCAAAGAAATTAATAATAAATCCAATCCCTGTGGGTTCGGCACTCTACTTCTACTTTATTACTTGTTACGACTGTGTATACTTGCACATCCCTTTCTGTACAACAGTGAGCATGCACGAGTAATAATAATAAAAATAAAACTAACAACTAAAATTAAACTAAATGTAATAAATAATTTTTTTTCTTTTTATTAAATTAAATTAAAACAAAATAGGAGAAGAAATAAATAAATAAATAAATAAATAAAAGTCTAAAGCAATAAAGATCTTTTTCCTTTAATATTATTAAATTAATCCCCGGCAACGGCGCCAAAAACTTGTGTTAAAAACACACTTGAGAGCAAGTCTACTCTCTTGTAGAAGTAGTATAAAAAATATCGTTTCCACAAGGATTAATTAATAAGTACCAAACTACTTAAGATTAATTATTATTTAGACGAACGAGTGTTTGGTTGTTATATAAACTAAAATAAGACGAAGTAAATAGCAAGAATTAAAATTGTAAAGTTCGATCAATGGAGAGAAGCCTAGGGTCTCAGTTTCACTTGCTTGCTTCGATTCCTCTATGTCTAGTTCTACCTGAATTCCCTTATTTTGTTCAATTACCAATCCCTTTACTAAAGCTATTAATCCTTTTGGTCATTCGTGATTAATATTCTTTACCCTAAATTAACCCTAGTTTGGTCATGTTAGAATTTAAATTTAAGAAAAGCATAAAGTACAAAAGGTTGAATGACTGGAAGACTAAATTAAAGTTTGGTCATTCATTAATTATAGTCTCAATTATCCTATAGGTCTACCGACTAGTTGTAGTACGGTCGCTAATCAACTAATTGATTATAAACATGCAAAGGGCCGTCAATCCTAATTATGTAATAAAAGAATAGGATAATATTAATTGGAACAAAGCTTCTCTAAATTGAGAAGCTGCCCCTTTTTATATTCCCACCAGCCTAGGTTTGCGCACCAAGCTTCTCTACGTCTCACTCACGTCACTAATCTGATCACGTGCTTTTTTTTTTCTAATATGCGGCTCTTCCTATTTGTTCATGGCATTGGGCCTTTTGACTATTGGGCTTAAAGCAAAGCCAATTGAAGTTGGCTTTTGTTCCTTCTTTCATTTCTTAGCCTATAAATATATTATTTTGAATTTTGATTGGAATTAAACTAGACTTTCATTGTTTTCATCTCTTTCTACCAATCTATAAAATATATAGAAAATTAAGTCAATGATTCTTATAATTAATAATTACTACTCTAGAAATGATCCAAAAGTATCTCTAAAAAATGCACTAAGTTAGAGTTTATCACTTTGTTTCTCCTTTAAGGTGATTTGTAGTAGAGTGATTGACCCTGGAAAGTTGCCAGCTCTGCAAAGATCAATTACTGTCACTTTATGTGAGCTTGAGATGTTTTTTCCGCCTTCATCCTTTGACATAATGATTCATTTAATAGTTGATCTAGTTAGAGAGACACAATTGTGTGGCCCATGTTACATGAGATGGATGTACCCGTTTGAGCGGTACATGAAGATATTAAAAGGATATGTTACATGTGATGGATGTAACCGTTTCAGAAAGATTGAGATGGTTAGAAAAAGGTCCAAATATACATATTTTCTCTTACACTAGTTATCTACAAAATGGGTACACGTTCTATACAAAATCCCATGATGATCAAAGTAAAATGCAAAATAGTGGGGTGACTCTTGTAGCTGAATCTATGCATACATCAAGTGCCAAAGAAAGAAATCCCATTTACGCGAATATGTCATACTTCGGTGTCATTGAACACATATGGGAGTTGGATTACAATATGTTTTGGGAGCCTATGTTCCAATGTAATTGGGTTGACAATAATAATGGTGTACAGACAGATGACTCGTGTTTCATGCGGGTGAATTTGAACAAGTTAGGGTATAAAGATGAACCTTTTATTTTAGCCTCGCAAGCCCAACAAGTGTTTTATGTCACTGATCCAGTTGATATCAATTGGTGCATTGTTTTTTTGAGAAACAAAAAATTATTGGCGAATGACATTGGTGATCAAGCGCACGAAGATGTCGACCTTGAGGATGACCCTTTCTTCGGGACATCACAACCAATAATAGGGGAAAGTACTTCTAAAGAGGATATTTTGAATGTTAGAAAGGATCATAACGATGGAATTACATTTCGTCGAAAACAAAGTACCAAGAAGCAAAAAACAAAATATCAAACAAATAAACAAGTAGCTAGTAACATTAGATCGCGGAAAAGGTAATATATCATGCTGTTTCTTTTTTATTCATTTTTCATATTGTAAAAATTAACTTACTTTGTCATGATTATAAAATAACATTTAGCCTAATAGCAATAATTATATTTTGTTGCAGGTGAGATGACTTCCCACAGTGATGATAATGCACATGACAGTGGTCATGAGATTCATGATAGTGCACTTGGCAGTGGTCATGAGAGTGAACATCAGCCCAAAAAAAAGGTCACTGGTCGTTGAATGACAGTTAAGAAGAATATCATCAATCGGGGGAACAAGGGCATCCTAAACTTACAGTAAGATACATACTAATTAACTAACTTTCTTACATACTTTTAACTATTTGTTATCTAATTTACACAAGTAATAATGCAGGTCGAATGGAATGTTAAAAACCAAGCGATTGGTGACAATGGTAGAGAGTTGAAAACCTTCATTGGTGTTAGAGCAAGGAAGGATATACCAATTACAATCAGAAGTTGGGATAATAAAAAAGATGCCTCTATCGAGAAGCATAAAGATGAGCTATGGCATATGATACAGGTATGAGTCTTATTTTTGACTATACAGTTTTTTTATAATTAAATATGTAAGTATATTTATAATCATTTTGTTGAATGTAAGCAGAAATACTTTGATGTGGATGACTCCTGAAAAGACTATTGTCTTATGAGAGCTGGAAAGGCGCACAGAAAATTCAGATCAACTCTAACAAAGTGGGTGAAAGATAAAGAGGGGAACATCAGAAACCATCCTCCACCACGGTATGGTGGGATTATACCATTGGAAGATTGGAGTGCATTTGTATCTTCACGCGAAGATGAGGAATTCTAGGTTTGTACAATTAATTATCATACGTATAACTATATTTGACAATTATAAGGTATTAATGTAGAAAGATGTATCTTTATAGAGTTTAAGCAATGAAAATTGCGAGAGAGCGGCAAGTCCTTAATACCCTTATAGAGCCGGTGTTACTGATTATCCCGCGATTGAAGAACGATTGGTAGGCACATTATCTTTTATTTTATCTTTCATTTATTAAAGGCAAAATTGCACTTTTGGCCCTTTATGTTTGGGGTTTGCGTCAATTTGGCCCTTTATGTTTTTTTTCTCGTTTTAGCCCCTCATGTTTTTTTGTGTGTTATTTTGGCTGCTGTCGTTAGTTTTTTTAACCGACGCCACGCTGGTAGTTAACTGCTGACGTGGCGTCTTAAATGTCAGGGCTGACTTTGACCTGACATGGTGATGTGGCACATAAGGGACCAAATTAAAACTTAAAAAGAACATAGGGGACCAAATTGAAACTGAAAAATAAAATTAACAAAAAAAAAACACATTCATCTTCTTCCTCCAAACACCACCTCCATCTTCATCTTCTCCGGCGAGCCGCCACCACCACCACCACAAACTTAATCATCTTTTCAAAACACAAAACCCCTAATTTCTGAAATCCCTAAATTTGATTTCAAATCTTTAATTTCTTTACAATTTTTAATTCCAAATCAGTATTGTAACTAGTGACAAAGAAGAAATAAGTATGGAGGTTGTAGATCTAGTGGTTGACCAGAAAATTGAGGGACGTCCAGATCTAGTTTCATGTTTGGTTGTATTTTTCCATTTCCCTCTACCCACCTCTTCACCATTTCTCTTGCCTTTTTTAATTCCAGCTCCACCGCTTGGTAACCATTTGTTTCAGTGGCAACGGAAATCAGAGCCTCATGGATGGAATGAAAGAACTATTGTGTAGTGCATGTAGCTGATAGGAAAAGATGGTGGCATCTATTCCTCCCAATCATGTAAATACAAAACTCCATAGATTTGTACCAAAAAACCACATAGAATACTGATTTGGAATTCAAAAATTGTAAAGAAATTATATCAATGTAATCTATCGGTGTTCCTCTCAAATTTAGGGATTAAGTTTCCGAAATTAGGGGTTTTGGGTTTGAGGGAGAGAGGTTAGGGATTAAAGTGGAAGAGTTATTGATTTTTTTGTGATGGTGGTGGTGGCTTGCCGGAGGTGGTGGTGGTGTTTGGCGGAAGAAGATGAAAGTGTTTTTTGTTTTTGTTAATTTTATTTTTCAGTTTCAATTTGGCCCCCTATGTTCTTTTTAAGTTTCAATTTGGTCCCTTATGTGCCACATCACCAAGTCAGGTCAAAGTCAGCCCTGACATTTAAGACGCCACGTCAGCAGTTAACTGCTAGCGTGGCGTCCGTTAGAAAAAACTAACGGAAGGGGCCAAAATGACACACACACAAAAAACATGAGGGGCTAAAACGAGAAAAAAAACATAAAGGGCCAAATTGACACAAACCCCAAACATAAAGGGCCAAAAGTGCAATTTTACTTTTATTAAATTAATCTTCTGATTTATTTACTAATAAATTGTAAAATTTAATAGCTGCGGGAGGCCGAAAAAGATCCTGCTCATGAATCTATTGACCGGCATGTTTTGTGGTTAGAAGCCTGACAAAACAGAGATAGCGTCATTGACGACCCAAAAAGGAGAGAGGTGTCTCAAAGAATTGTAAGTATGATAAAATTAAAAAAAAATTGTCTTTCATTGATATGATGATTACAATATTCAAAGTATATAGTTGCCAAAACAATTTCCAAATCTTTTGTTCAATATTTTTGTGTTTCATTGATATGATGATTACAATATTCAAAGTCATTTTGAAGGTGAATAAACTTCTTATCTTTTAGTAATGTCTAATAATGTTTGTGAATCAGGAATCAATATCATAATGAGTATCACAAGGAGAGATTACTGATTGTGATGGTCTGAATGTCATCCTTGGTCGTGCATTGGCAACTGAAGCGTATACCGGACGTCTACGGGGTTTGGGATTTGTCATTTCTCCAACCACTTTTTGGAGTTCAAAGAGGCAAAAAAAAGAAGACGAACGAGAAAGTAGATAAAGACGGTTGGAAGCCACTGTATTGAAGCTAGAAAAAGAACTTAATGAATTAAAAGATAGAGTTGGTCCAAGGACTAATGATGTACCATCTCCTAACTCAGATAGCTTCAGGGATAGTTGCAATATTGAGTCCAACGAGGTAATTATCGTTGGACCGTCTTTTTATTTTTTACATTTTACATTAACTTATAGGTATTAATATTTGGTTATCATTTAATTTAGGTTAACAATTGTTGTTGTGAATTATATTTATCAAACCCGCTTACATTGGTCGCAAAGGGCTTTGTTTGTAACAATGAGGACTCCACCTTGCACAATCTTCCTATGCCTCCAAATCATGCGAGAGTCAGAGTTGAGTTTGTTGTTGTGGATGATGCTGAATTGCCTGTACCAATTGACACTGCAGAGATGACTTTGTTGACTGTGAATGATGCACTTGGCACCTTGGTGGCATGGCCGTCAAATCTTATCAATGTAAGGAGCAATTAATATATTTGTTAATAATTCATTGGCTTATTGTCATATATTCATAACTAATTATATTTCTAAATATATAGATAAAGAAAGCAAGATCTCAGATTTCTGGGCATCTTGGCAAATCCTAACCCTCCCATTCTATTGATCGCAAGAAGTATGTGTCTAGGCGAGAAGCCAGCGGGAATGAGATTCAATCCCAACCCTCCCCTTCTATTGGTCGCAAGAAGCACGTGTATAGGGAGAAGCTAGCGGGAATGAGATTCAATCCCAACCCCCCTTCTAGTGCTCGCAATAAATCAGTGTCCCGACAAGTAGATGTAGGGAAGGAGATTCAATCCCAACCCCCACTTCTAAGAAATTCATCACTTATCTAAAGATTCATGCCTCAACAATGACGGGTGCAGATTTGATACATGTATTGGTTGATCCAGACATCTTGGGAGTTCTCCACCATATGTGCCTTTCAAATGAGGTACTGAAAGAGGTATATGATCACACCTAGGCATCTCAGGCTACTATTTTAATATACATCAGGTATTATTATTATTATTATTATCATTATCATCATCATTATTATTACTATTATTATTATTTGTTAATTTTTTTGTATACATTTTAACTATAGGTATTTGTACGATAAGATTTTGAATCCCATGGAATTGACAAAAAGATTTATCTTCTTGTGCCCCGAACGCACTTTTCTACGCAACGTCCACCTTGTAAAAGGCATCTCAGAAGCCAAAGCTAAAGAGTTGAAGAAAGTGATTAAAGATAACAAGGAAGCGGTAAAAGCCTATATTGACAAACGCGTGCCTTTGGCACATCAAAGCAGTTGTGATAGCTTGTTTTTGGCACCCACTCTCTTAGGTTAAGAAATTTAATCTATATATATATAACGTGTTTTTGAAATATATGTTATTTATTTGGCTATTCAAATTTTTTGTAGGAAACATTGGATATTGTTGGTAGTTGATCCTTAAAGAAATAGAATTTTCTATTTAGATTCGTGTCATGGTGATCCTAGCAACCACCCCAAGATGAGAGGATTGTTTGAAAGATGCGTATTTTGATACATCGCATATTTCATCATTTAAATTATGTATGTATTTCGATTAATTAATAGTTATATGTATGATGTTTCAGTTGTTTGACAACTTTTTGGGGATCGAATGAGGTCAGTGCTAGAGATGTCAATGTGAACAATAAAACAAAATGGATAGTAATAAAAGTAAGTTTATAATCAATACTCTTATCCATTTGTAAATATTACACGGATTATAATAATTTAATTATTATTTTGATTTCTAGTGTCCCAAACAAACAAACAATGATGATTGTGGGTATTACGCTATGAAGTTTATGAAGGACATAATGACTCACAATCAAATGGAAATTCCCCAAAATGTATGAAATTTATATAGTTTGTTTTTTGACAAGTAATTCCATATCTAGCATTTAACCACTTAGTTCTAAGTGTATTTTATTTTATTTTATTTTATTTTATTTTTGCAGTATTTTCCCGGACACGCGGTTGGTGCTCCATTTTCTGATGACCAACTTACTTAGATCAAGGGAGAGTGGTGTCATCATGTTGCTAGTTTGATTAAGGAAAATCGAAATTCATGTAATTTTGATTAGCTTGTTTTTTTGTTCCTCACATTGGATGTCATGTCATTTTTGTTGTCTATGTTAACATTCAAAATGTGGTTAATGATTTATGTAATTTTTGTTGGTACTTACTTGGTTGATATATGTATATATATTAGATGGATTTATAAGTTTATTAGTTGGATCGAATTTGATTTGCAATTGGTGTGTTGATTTAAAATTTGGTTCATTTTGGTTGGTGAGTTGATATTGGTTGTTGTTGGTTGATGAAAATGATAGTAGGGATGTGCTACAAAATATAGGATATACCAGAAACAAGAAAAAATATTTTTTAAAAAAAGCATAGAATCAGGGGCGCTTGTTTGAAGTGTCCCTGTTGGTCTTAGCACACTTGAAAATCTGGGTCGCTCGTAGTTAGAAGAGCCCCTGATTGTCAAGTGCGCTAAGACCAACAGAGGCGCTTTTTTTGCTACAAGCGCCCCTGATTGTCGGAGGCGCTAAGACCAACAGGGGCGCTTTTTTGCGAGCACTCTTGTTTCCTAATCACTAAAGGCGCTTGTTGCGCGCTCTTGTAGAGGGGTTGGCAACAGGAGCGCCAGATTTAGGGGCGCCCGAAAGCGCCCCCATTGGATAAAAAAGTGCCCCTGTTGGTCTTTTCTGTTGTAAGAAAAAAGAAAACAAATTTGAAATTGGTCCAAACCCAATAATAACAACTGAGGTCCAATCGCAAATGCTAAAACACACTTTAACATGAACCTCGGTCTCGATTAGAAAAAATTGTTAAAATTAGGCCCAAAAACTAACTCACAGTAATTTAACGGGTAAATTAAACGAGTAGTAAAAAGAACCGGACAAAATTGGGGTATGACAATGCACCTCCATCAAATACGATCCTCCCAAGAATCACCACCACATTGGTCAACAGAAGAGAAATTGTGGTATCTTCTCTCTCTCTCTTAGAAGAGCACTCAGAGTACCAGATGAAGGAAACAAAGTGTATGATGAAAACTGGTATGAGAAGATTGAAGTAACTCTGGAAGAATACAAGACCACCCTTCTTTTCCTGTAACTGCTCCAAACCTAAAGGACATGGTAAGAATCCTTCTTCATATCTGTTCACACACCCTTCTCCCTAGGGCAGGATCACTTGAGAAAGTAACCACTAGTGATTGCATTCTCCTTTACCACCTCATCACAAATAAACGGTCAGAATACCCTTTCTCATGATGCATCATATGATCAATGCCATAAGGGCAGATAAAGCCTCAACCTCTTTACCATTTGACAAAGCCTTTACCAGAGTATTCAATCACTACTTGATTGCCATTTCTACTGATGAGGGTGTCATAGAAAAGAAGACATTCACTACAAAAAATCTAAAACTCATGGGTATAGATGTCACTACTCCTGAAGAAGAGAGGAAGGATGGGAAGAAGAAGAAGCAAAAGACAAAACCACTGTCCAATGTATCTGTTGACATTGAAACAGAAGAGACACTTGCTGAAGTGGTGAGAAGGGAAACCAAGAGCAAGAAGAAAAATGACCCCTTGCCTCAAGAGAAAGAAGATGTACTTGAGAAGGGTTCTGAAATGGACATAGACCTTGAGAAGGATCAAGGAAATGAACATATTGATCCTGAGAAGGATAAAAATGAAGAAGAAATTGGTGCGAAAGAAGCCTCAAAGGAGCCTGAGGAAATCATATATGAGAAGGTTCAGAATACTTAAGATGCATGTTGCTGAGAAAGAACATTCTCATGAGGAGTATGCATTTGGGGAACTTGAGAAGATTCCGCATCAAGAGAAAGATGCATCAGAAGATTCTGATGATGAGAGGACCATCACAAATAAGAAAGAAGCTTTTGATAACTCCTCCTCAAAGATTGTAATGGCACCATTAGTGAAGGTCTACACAAGAACAAAGGAAAGAACTGTGTGGAAGCCTGTTGATCAAGAGGTGACAAGCAATTTGGTGCAGCAATTTGATGACACAGTTTCTCCTAGAGAAGGTTTAATCACATCAGAGAAAAATTCTGGTGGTGAAGACTTAGGAGAAAAGACTGAGGAATTGCACCTCAACTCTTCGGGTGGTAATGGTTTTGAGAGAACTATTGTGCTTGAAGGCTTAACTCCATTCAATTTGAATGTTGATGCCACTGAAGAACCACCACATGAGGTTGCAATTGAAGAAGGACAAGTACAAGCTACTGAAGAAACCGAGAAAGAACAGTAAGATGCAGAGAAGGTTGAGTCTGCACAAGTAGAGCTGAGTGGTAATTTGAACCCTTAACACAAACCGTACCAGCATAACCACAGGGGAAGCTTCACCATAATACCTCCTCACCTATTATCCAAACTCCTCGCCCCTCTATGTTCAGTGAACAAATGCCAACTCTTCCACCTTTCTCACCTGTATCAACTCCACCCTTCTCAGTCCCACCTTTCTCACCTCAACCACTCCCCATAGCAACTGCACCTCCAATAGAACCACTAATAAATCCTACTCTCTCATGTGTAACCTTCCACAACCTTGATCAACTCCTAGCTGCCATAAACATAGAGCATGGTATCACTCCACTCAAAACTGGCAACACCTTAACCTCCTCCAACATCAACCAATTTCTCAATCTGAACCAATCTCCTTTAGATAACTCCCTTCAACCAAAATATCCTTCCGTCGACACCGAATCTCACCCTTTTGACCTGCCATCTAAATTTGGGTCTCTGGATTTCTCTTTCTTTAATGCTGCCAACCTTCTGGTGTGGTTAAAGATAAAGTAGCTGAGGAATCTAAAGAGAAAATCCCTTCTGCTCCTGAAGATCTTGTGACTCTCATGTCTAAGATGGAGAAGATGATGAGAAGAATGAAAGCTCTGTTGAAAAATGTGCTTGAAGGTCAAGCTATTTTGCAACAAGGCCAGAGAGCTCAAGTTGCTAGAGATGACCACTATCAGACCTTGAAATCCTTTTCTCAAAGGCAGGGAAAGGAATACACATCATCATTTATTTAAACAAGCACTACATAAAAGCTTATTTGCGAGGGACAATAGCGAGGGAATAACATTCCCTCGCCCCTCGCTAAAACTGACATTAGCGAGGGAATTATCGAGGGACTAGTCCCTCGATAATGGTTAGCGACAGAATTTTAAAATTAGCAAACATACCAATCCCTTGCTAAGTGGAGGCGGGAATTTGAAAAGTTTAGCACGAAAAGCAACGTGATTAGCGACAGAATTGGTCCCTCACTAACATGAATCTAACTGTTAAACAGTCCTTGGGAAGTGGAATTTGTTGTTAGCGATGGAACTAAGTCCCTCACTAATGCCAGCTGACAATTAGCGACGGATCAGTACCTCGCAAAGGGAATTTTTTTTTTTTTTACTTTAAATAACCACACACTCTCATTTCATCATATATCTTCTCTCAACTCTTCCCTCTTTCAGTACGAATTCTCTCCACCTTCCAACACCATCACACCACCACCACCACCACCACCATGAACTTCTCTCCTCTTCCTTCCTCTCTCTCTCTCTCTCTCTCTCCCCTATGAATTCCTCTCCTCACACCTACAAATTTCTTTACTCTTTTCTCTTCTTCTCGCCACCTTCCACCACCACCACCAACACCTCCTATCCTCTCTGTCTCTCTCTCTCTCTCTCTCCTCCAAAGTGAACCACAACCACCACCACCGCCACATAGTTCCTCCCACCACCACCAACACAAACTCCTCTCCCCTCTCTCCTACGAAGAGAACCATAACCACCACCACCACCACCACCACCACCACATAGCTCCTCCCAACAGCACCACCACATTAATAAACATATAAAACTGATTAAATAATTAAAACAACACATAGAACAAGCAATTCAATTTGGGACATGTGGCCGACAGAATTGGGACGTGTGACAGTCAAAATTAGCGAGCGAGGGAAATTGATTCCCTCACTAATTAACGAGGGAATCAAATTCTCTCGCTAATGGATTAACGAGGAGCGGTTTAGCGAGGGAACCAGTCCCTCACTAGTTCCCTCACAAATGGTGATTAGCCACGGATTCCAGCCTCCATTTTTTCCGGTGGCCACCGACGTACTTCTCAAAATTTTTGAAGTCCCTCAAGTCAGTGCAACGGGCCTTGTACATCGTCCCTACGCTGTAGACATCCTTAGATACCCATCTGCATGGATTGTCGGCCTCAACCTCTTCCTCCCCCATCTCATGTGCCTCGGACTCGGGTTGACCTAAGGGCTCGACCCTGGGGGAAACTCCTTAGCTGGAGGAGTCGATGCAGAGCCGCTAGCCTTGGCCATAATTTGCAACCTCACTGAGGTCGACATCTGATCTTACGTTGGAATTGGATCTCCCTCGGCAGACTTCTTCAGCAGTGGTTTCCAGGGGGAACGAAACAAGATTGTTCGCTACCCCTCGTCTTTACTAGCTTTACCTGTAGGGAAGAAGCTGAGGTCAAAAACGTATACAAAGAACTTGCTCAGCCCCGAAGGGGATAACACCGGAACTGACCATCTTCCTCCCCGGGGTAAGGTGGAGAGAAATTTGGGTACGAAGACTTAGTGCGAATAGAAAAAGACAAGAAATAAGCGAACGGGGGGGGGGGGGGGGGGGGGGGGGGGAAGATAACCAACCTCGGAAGAATGAATTCGAAAGTCGGAAGAAACATCTGAACAGGTGATCGCCGGAGATACAATGTAGGCTCGCCGAAACTCTGTGACGGGTCTGAAGTCCTCAATATTGGAGAAATTATTCGCAAGGTTGGGGGAAGATGGTTCTCAGAGAAGGCCAAGGTATCATAATCCTAGGCTCCAACTTCTATTCATAGGGGTCGTGGACTCAGAAAATGGATCGACGCAACCCTTCCCGAAGCAATAAATGCTTGCGCGCTGAAAACTAGGAAGTCATTATGAACGGATTCCTCGTTCCAATCAATCGCTACCATGACAAGATGCCTCATTCTAATCAAACGTCACATCAATGCATCAGTTTGACTTGTGTCATTTCTCAACAATCTAAGGCTGTCACGACCAGTCTAACGATCCAGGGGCAACCTCAGAATCAATTTCGACCCCAACAAGGTACAACTCACCTCAAGTATGATCTCGAAGACATGCTATTTCCCAGCAACCTGGACACTTTCTGCAACTCAAGCCGAGGCCGCACTACCGTGACCGATCTCGACTTGGGGGGCATCTGTTCCGGACTAGGCCAAGCTGCCCAATCCGTGCAAATGCTGGCCCAATCCATCACCGAGTTCAGCCCAATACTAGAAGAAAGAGGCAAAGCCGAGATCAATGGCTAGGATCGAATGGTCCAGGATCAGCCTAGGCAAGGGGCGACCCCCCTCCACCGTCTATAAATACTACATCACCCACTGAATTCATGTACGCTTCACTGATTAATTTGTACCTCCGACTGACTTCTGATAGTCAACTTTGGCATCAGAGTGTCTGCAGGTACCAACCTCTCCGAGCTCAACTTCGGGAGAAGACTACTTCCAACAAATACCAATAGTTGAAATAAAGAATAAATATTTTTATTCAAATTATTTATTATAATTTCCTTATATACTTTTACATTAATGAACAGGCAAAAACGTTTTCATCACTGAAGGTTTGATTGGGATAAACATATTGGGTAGAGTATTGAGGAGGATAGCTAAACAATATTATTGGTTCGTGGTGTTTCTCATTGTTATTGCCTTCTCCTTTTGCTTCTCTTCTCTTATCTTCTTTTATAATCTCTGCATGCTTTCCCAGTTTCCTTTTGGCACATTCAACAAGCTTTGTTGACTCCATTGTTCCTCTAACAATCACTTGTGAATTTTCTTTGTTCAATTCCACAGATGCAACACCTATTGCAAATTAAGCAATATAATTAAAAAAGTTGGAGGACCATTTTCAATGTATTTAAAAAAACAAAGAACACTGTACCTTCCATTTTCTCTAGGTTTTTCTTGACATCGGTTGCACAGCCTTCACAATGCATATACATCTTGAGCACAACGGTTTTCACCTTTGCCTGTTAACAATTAATGTAAAAAAAGACAGTAACGATGAGAAAATCAACAAGATAAGAGTACTTAACTTTTTCTAAAAACAGAAAAAATAGGAAAAATAATATTGAGTTTAGACCTGTTCCTTTTTCTCTTGATCGTTTTTCTGCTTGTTATCAGGCTTTGGTTTAGGTGAAATCAGCTCTACATTTTTGCTGAATTTCTTTTGAAGTCTTTCCAAAACTTTCAACGGATCTTTTACGACGTCTCCTTTCACAAAGATCCTCTGACTTTCTCTATCAATCCTAATATGATTTATTCCTAGTCATTTAAAAAGCATCTCATAATTGGATTAGTTAATTATCAATACATTTCACTAATGGAAAAAATAATTAATTAATAATGTGAGCACAAGAAACAAAATGTTAATTACCTTCAACAGCTTTCAAGCACTTTGTAATTTGGTCAGAACAACCTTCACAATGTATAAGTGCTTTTAAAATAATAGCCTTCTCTGTTTCCTTCTTTTCCTTGTTTTCTTCCTTACTATTATTTTGATTGTTTTCTTGCTTATTCTATATTAAAAAAAAAAAGATAAAATTGACAATATGCAATAGATTTTTTTTGGGTGACACAATGTGTAATAGTTTGCACATTGAACCAGCAAAAGGATTTATCTTCTCAAACAACATGGTTGACCCTATTGATATTTTAGAGAAAATAAAATTGTTTTCATAGCAGTGGATCTTCTTAAACAAACAAAATTTCTGGCATCGAATTCAAAGACTCTAAAACAGATATCAAAGCATGTAGATGAATTCAATAATAAAATGCAAAAAAAATAAAATAATGGGTTGATCTAAAATACAAAAGACGGAGACTGAAGATAGAAGAGACTGAAAAATGAAAATAATGAGTTTGGTTGTCGATTTACTTACTTTTTTCCCCATAGCTCGTTCTCAACTCAAGATGTAACTCTTTGGAATTTAAGTTATTCATATATATAGTAATCATGTAAAGCCATATAAGGTATATAGAATTATTGTAATATGACTTAGATAGTAAAATGGAAGCGTAAGGAATTTGCAAAACTCACAATTATATCTCTACATTATTTCTTAAATGCTCAATGAGAACAAAACTAGAAGTTTCGATATGCCATAGAACATGTATAGTGTAGATTTGGAAAATTTTAAAGAAAAATATTAAGACTATAAAAACTTGGTATAAATTATGGAGATTTCCGAATATTTTAAGAAACTGAATCTGTTGTTAAAAAAGAAACTGAATTTGTATTAAGTAGGGGAGTTATAGAAATACAAAGGACTTAAGTACCAAAATCGAAAAAAGAGAGTACCAATGTACAAAAAAATAGTACAAGAGAAGAAAAGAATATGAAACGTGATGAACACTAGGGTCATACTAATGAAATACAAAGAAAGAAAATAGTACAAGAGAATATACTATTCAAGCTTCCATTTGATAACAGTTCCGGTGATGTTCGCTCACATCATTTTAGTGCAGAATTCCTACTTGATGATGAACAATAGCTAGAACGAAAATCAAGGGAAATATATTTGTAAGGCTCTCTCTATTCGAACCAACAGCGGCCTCAGACCGACCTCCTTCTTTCGAAGGGTTATTTCGACGTGCCTTCAACTGGCCTCTATGACGAGGATGAGCCTATCCTGGCTCGCTGACCTCTACAACAAGGTCGAGCCTATCGTGGCTCACTAAGCATTCTTCCAAGGGCGAAACGCACGGGTTCCGTCCCTCCAAAGCTCAAATTGGCATCGACATCCCTCGCAAGCCTCGGCGCAGCGCCTCTTTACGAGCCTAGATTCAATATCCAAGGTTAGTAACTCAAACTCTGCTCACTTCTTCATCTTTGAAAAGGACTTAACGAGACTGGCCTCAGGGAGCACCTCGCCAAAGCGCGACAACCCCGGCTGTTCATGCTCTTCATTTCCTCACTCGAAGAAGTAGAACTTTAAACATTACGAATCGTGTCAAGAAACATGTCTAAAGTAAAAGGACGACGCCACAACGTCATAACATCTAAGGTCGGCCTCGGACATCCCCGAAGACCAACGAAAAGAAAAGGAATAGTAATTACAATTACTGATTATCTGGGGAAGATGACTTCGGGGTCCCTAACCCCGTCAGCAGCCAGCCTGAGAACTTGCCTCCAGGAAACTACGTTTCGCCGATCCACAGAAGAAACGTCTAGCCCGAGATGCAACACGCCGACCTGAGCTAGGGCGTTCTTCAAAGTACTAGCGGTGAGAGCCTCCCGTTCAAACGGATGGCCGAAGAGGCGAGCCCTATCCCTCTCCTCTTGATTCTTTTTTAGCTCTTCCTGGCCCAAGGATACAGCCGACTCGAGCTCACCCACCTCGTTCTCCAGCCTGTGACCTTCAACCTTGATAGCCGCAATCTCCTCTTTGAGCACCGGCACCGACGCCGTAGGTTTGGCTTTTTCTGGCAAGTCAACCACGTCTTCCCGCAACACTTTTGCGTTGGCTTTCGCCTTTTCCAACCTGTCCAACTGAGCCCGAAGGTCTACCCTTTCTCTCTGATCCCTATCTGCTTCCTCGTGCGCTTCTGCAAGGAATTCTAGGCAGACATTCAACTTGTTGGTCTTGTCCAACAGATCGGCCTCTAGCCATAGGTTCCGATCCTCCGAGGGATTGCTGCCTTGCGACGCCAGCAGGTCTCCGGCATCCCACCAGTGCAACAGCCGTTTACCAAACTCGGCCACCCTTAGACAAGCCTCAAAATCAGCAACTGAAGGCACAACCTCGTCCCCGAGGCAAAGGCGTTCTTCCTCTCCTTCAAATCCCGGGGACGAGCTCGTAAGATTTCGCTTCACGCCTCTTTCCCAAAAGACAGTGGGGACAACCTCCGCACTCCCATCGCGGCCGGTCACGGGCACCTCCTGGTAGGCCTCGACCAAGGGTCCCCTAGTCGCTTCGGCTCTTGCTTCGGTAACAAACCCAGCAAAAGGCTTCGGGTAAGTAAACCCGTCTGCAAAAAGGAAAACATAAAACTTTTAGAAAACAGTAGGCAAAAGGCAGAACTCCAAAACCCAAACAGCCTTCATTTAATGTTAGTCCAATCTTACCAAGGACGATTCGAAGGGACGCTGATGACTCGGCGTTGACCTTCAACACCTTTCTGCACTCGATCATCTTCAAAGGTGTCGTCAAGGATTTCTCCCAACGCGCCCAGCTCCTCTAGGGTCCGGCACTCCGATGCACTTAGCTTGGAGCCGTGACAGGAGAAGTCCTTTGTCTTAAAGTCAAAATGCTCCCGACTCCAAGATGTGGGAAAAATCGCTCCACCACCTTTCTCCGCTCGTTGAACCGCGCGACTTCACTCCTAGCATCTCCGTTCAGTGGGCCCACAAAGAAGAAGCTGAATCTAAAATTTCCCACTGAGTCCGACACAGGCTCGAAGAAAGAGTGATCTTTGTTGCGGCTCAATCTGATCTTCCCGTATCTCCCAGTTTTGGCCTCGCGGCGGCGGAAACCATCGAAGATTTGAAAGAACACCTTCGCCCGAAAAGGTCGGCCGAGCTCCTGCATCACGACCTCAAAAGTATTGATGAAGCCCCATGCGTTGGGTGTAAGCTTCAAAGGGGCCACCCGCAGAACCATAAGAACCTTCTTCTCAAACTCGGAAAATGGGACCCTCATCGCCATCTGCTTGAAACAGACAACATGGACAACGAACCTCAACCCTCCGATATTAGATCGGACGACTTCTCCTTCCTCGGCAAGACCAAGCTCCCACTCTTGCTCCGATGTCCCCAAAAAGTCCTTGAATTTTTCCAGGTCGCTGGCGTGGCATCGCCCAACACCGTACTCCGACCTCACAGCCCGGATCTTGTTCGAAATCCAACAGCTATGCTCGGTTCTAGATGGACCCCCCGCGTTCATTCTACAGCTTCTGGCTCTGAGCCCGTCTCCGGCAACCTCCTCGGGCTCCCAACATTGTGCAGGAAGATGGAAATCCCATACTGCATATTCAAGGGGACCTCTTTCTTGGAAATTCCCTACTGCATTGTCAAGGACCTCTTCCTCCATCGATGATAAGTCTTAATTTAGTGTGTTTTTTGTATTTGAATTAAATAAAAATTGTGGAATTTTAGTTTTACTTTGGAGCTATTTTACAACAAAGTGTTAGTTTTCATTTTTAGGACCAAGTGTAACACCCCGGAAATAATTTAATTAAAATAGTTGATTGAATTATTAAAATAATTTGGAGGCGGGATATAGATAAATTAAAAGGTTAATATTTTATATGCGTAGGAGGTGAAACGAGTAAAGGAGGTGGTGACGTAGAGAGCCCAGTGTTTACTGAGCCCTCAACTTAAACCCTGGGGGTTTAAGCCAAACCCTCATTCGCAGCAAGCAAAAGAAAAACGAAAGTGAGAGTGAGAGAGAGAGCACGCGGCGCAAAGAGGGAGAGAAGAGGAGGGTTTCGCGAAGAATTTCAAAAGGAGATCGTTCGTGTTGCTGTGGTTTTGTTCGTGTCTCGTTCGTCGTGTTCCGGAGCTTACGTTATTCGAGGTAAGGGTGGGCTTAACCTTGATAATGGGTTGATGATAATTATGTGTGGGTAGTCTAGGGCTTTGTTGAATTGTTCGTGTTGTTGCATATCGTGTTTTCGTTGAGATTGGTGCTTTGATGATTATTGCACGTTATTGTGATTTGTTTCGTTATTTGTTGTTGCGTGATTGTTGTATCACGATGATGGTGTTGTTATTGTTCGTGTTTTTGTTGTTGCTGTGCGTGGTTGATTGTTGTTGTCGCGTTGTCGAATTGTCGTTTTTGTTGTGGTGGTTGCGGTGTCGTTGCCGTTAGGGTTAGGTGTTTGGCAATTTAGCGATTCTGGACACAGGTTCGGTTTTTCTAAAACTGGCGCTGTTTGGTTGATCCAAAAATTATGAGGTTGATTGTTTTTGAAAATAGACTTAACGCCGGTAGTTTTGGCACTAGTTTCGTTAAATTCGGAGTTGTATAGCTCGAGTTATAGGCGATACAAGTTAGGTTAAAATTCTGGAAACGATTTGGGTATAGATTCGGTATTTCGGTGACTGGGAACGTTGTATTGACCGAAAAATTATGTGGTTTATTTTTCTGGAAAATAGACTTAATGCTTGTTAATTTGGCACTGGTTTGGTTGCGTTTAGAGTTGTGTAGCTCGAGATATGAATTCCACAAGTTAGAGTAAGATTCTGGAAACAATCTGGACACAGGGTCAGTGTTTTGGTTACCACGTTTTCAAAAGAACTCCTTTTCGAACGAATCCAATTTCTTTGAAAACTAGACAAAATTTGCCCCAGTTTATGAACAAGTTTCATGCAATTTGATTGAGTTTTGGTCACTTTGGAATTGCTTGAATTTGAAGGACAGAAACTGTCCTCTTTTGCAACTAGCCTGTGTGCTTTTCGAAAACTGTACCTATTGGACACTCTCCTTCAAAAACTGAACTTAGGGATGATAACCAGACCCATAGGGCTTTCCAACAAGTATTTATTTGTTGAAATCCGATGTCGTTTGCTATTTTAAATAATTCGCTGAAGTAGGTGCGATGTGCCTAGGCGCTGTGCGCCAGTCTTGTGCGTGGCGTGCGTGCGTTATGTCCGCGTTGTGGAGCCGTCTGGTGTTAATATTTCAGGTGCGGTGCTGGTATGCTCAGGAGAGTTTAGTGGTAGCTGTGATGCTACAACTTGGTGCTATTTTTGGTGAAATCATTTGTTTTGATTCTGGTGATATAGTATTTATTTTAAATACTTGTTATGGTGAGTTGGTGCATAATCATGGTGTCGCATTGTCATATGCATGTTTTGGTGATATAGGCTCTGCCTCTGGTGTTTATTGGTGATATGCCCGTCGTGGCTCATTTTGGTGATCGGTACCGCATGCATATGCCCACTGGAGGGGTTGCATATCATCCCATTGTCTATGAATGTTATAATTTTGGTGGTTCACTGTCAAATGGATTTTTCCTTTGGTATCTGGTGCTGTGATATGGTGTAATTGTATTGTGTTGCTGTAGTTACCTGATTCTAGCATATTTTTATCATCTGCTTATTATCTCTGTTAGACTCACCCCTTCTGCTTGGAATGTTGCTCTCATGCGGCAACGCTGCAGGTGATCGCTAGTGCTCGTGGAGGAATTGCTAGGTTTTGCTTCCTCTCTCGTTTGGGTCTGTGTCAGCTCTGATATGTAGCACCGGGGAGTCGTTAGTTATCGTTTTGAACTATTATTTTAGTTATTGGAAATTGTTTTAATTTATTTTGGAGATGTCTTTAATTGTTAATTCTGGAGATGTTTAAACTGGTTAATATTTCCGCTGCTTGGTGATTTCTTTTATATAAATTATTTTGGAGATTTTCCTTTTTTTAAAATGGTGAAAAATGTAGCGCCCTTCGAGGTGACTCTGATAATTGTCTATTTAATTGTAATAGTAAAAGGGGGGTGTTACATTAGTGGTATCAGAGCAGTTCGGTCTGTCCGGCCAAGTTGTCGAGTCGTCGAGTCGAGTAACACTTGAGTAATTGTTACTCGTTTCTGATTATAGTTTCTGTTGCAGTGTTAGGTTGAGAAGGCAGGACGGAACGATGCTGCACTCGCTGCTGCTTTGCAGGCTGTGGCTCAAGCTGTGGAGAATAACCCAGGTGCTGCTGGTGATGTTGGGTCGCGCAGTTTGGCTACGTTTCAGAGGGAGAATCCTCCTACCTTTAAGGGCAAGTATAACCCTGATGGTGCTTTGGCGTGGCTGAAAGAGATGGAGAGAATCTTTCGTGTTATGGATTGCTCTGAGGCGCAGAAAGTCAGGTATGGTACTCATATGCTGGCAGAGGAGGCTGATGACTGGTGGTTGGAGGTGAGGCAGAGGTTGGCGACTGTGAATGAAGAGGTCACTTGGGCTGTGTTCAGCAGAGAATTTCTGAGAAAGTATTATCCTGAAGATGTCCGTGGGAAGAAAGAGATTGAGTTTCTGGAGCTGAAGCAGGGTAATATGTCGGTGACTGAGTATGCTGCCAAGTTCATTGAATTGGCGAAGTTCTATCCACATTATGGTGAGGCTGGTGCTGAATTCTCCAAATGCATCAAGTTTGAAAATGGGTTGCGGGCTGATATCATGAAGGCGATAGGGTATCAGAAAATTCGGGTGTTCTCGGAGTTGATTGACAGCTGCAGAATCTTCGAGGAAGACAGTAATGCTCATTCTAGAGTCATGAGGGATAGGCAGAAGAATTTCTCGAGTCGTGGGAAGCCGTATGAGGTTCCAGCTGGTAAGGGCAATCAGAGAACTGCTGTGGGTAAGAGACCTAGTGGGGGAGATGCTGCTGCTAGTGTGGTATGTTACAAGTGTGGTAAACCCGGTCATAAGCGTCCTGACTGTCCAGGTGATGTGAAGAAGTGCTACAAGTGTGGTAAAGAGGGTCATATGGCGTCTAGCTGTGATCGAAAGGATGTGTTATGCTACAACTGTGGTGAGGGTGGTCATATCAGCACTCAGTGTCCTAAACCGAAGAAAGAAAGGTCCGTTGGGAAGGTGTTCGCTCTGGCGGGGTCAGATGCAGTGAATGAGATCAGAGGTACATGCTATATTAATAATTCTCCTCTTATTGCTATTATTGATACTGGTGCTACCCATTGTTTTATTGCTACGGCATGTGTTGAGAAATTAGATCTTGTTTTATCTTCTATGTTGAGGGAGATGGTTATCGATACTCCGGCTAAGGGTTCGGTGACTACCTCGGTGGTTTGTGCTAAATGCCCTTTATCGATATTCGGTAATGATTTTCTCGTTGACTTGATTTGTTTGCCGCTGAGCGGAATGGATGTTATTCTAGGTATGGACTGGTTAGTTGATAACCATGTTCATATCAACTGTCATGAAAGGTCTGTGAGTTTCTTTTCTCCTGAAGAGGAAGAGTCTGGTTTGTTGTCTGCTGGTCAGTTGCATAGGGTAATGAGGGAAGACGTCCAGTTGTTTTCATTAATGGCGTCATTGTCTGCTGAGAGCCAAGCGAAGGTTGATGAGTTGCAGGTGGTGCGAGAGTTTTCTGAGGTTTTTCCCGACGAGATTCCGGATGTACCACCAGAGAGAGAGGTTGAGTTTGCTATTGATCTGGTACCTGATACTAAACCTGTGTCTATGGCACCGTATAGAATGTCTGCATCTGAATTGTCAGAACTGAAGAAGCAACTCGAGGATCTGCTTGAAAAGAAATTTGTGAGGCCAAGTGTGTCGCCGTGGGGAGCTCCAGTGTTGTTGGTGAAAAAGAAAGATGGTAGTATGAGGTTGTGCGTAGACTATCGGCAGCTGAATAAGGTGACTATTAAGAATAAGTATCCGCTTCCGAGGATTGATGACTTAATGGATCAGTTGGTGGGTGCTCAGGTGTTCAGTAAAATAGATTTGAGATCGGGTTATCATCAGATCAAGGTGAAAGACGAAGACATTCAGAAGACAGCTTTCAGAACCCGTTATGGGCATTATGAGTATTCCGTGATGCCTTTCGGTGTGACTAATGCGCCGGGAGTGTTCATGGAGTACACGAATCGTATCTTTCGTGAGTATCTGGATCGGTTTGTGGTGGTATTCATTGACGACATCCTAATTTATTCTAAGTCAGAAGAGGAGCATGCAGAACATCTGAGATTGGTATTGGAAATTCTGAGGGACAGGATATTATATGCGAAGCTGTCTAAGTGTGAGTTTTGGTTGAAGGAGGTTAGCTTTCTGGGTCATGTTATTTCGGGGAATGGAATTGCCGTGGATCCGTCTAAGGTTGATGCCGTGTTACAATGGGAGTCTCCGAAGTCAGTTACTGAGATTAGAAGTTTTCTGGGTCTGGCAGGTTACTATAGGAGGTTTATAGAAGGATTTTCGAAGTTGGCAATTCCGTTGACTCAGTTGACTTGCAAGGGTAAAGCTTTCATATGGGATGACTGTTGTGAAGAGAGCTTCAAAGAATTGAAGAAGAGGTTGACGACGTCTCCTGTTCTGACGTTGCCTAATCCGGAAGAGTCGTTTGTGGTGTATTGTGATGCTTCCAAGATGGGGTTGGGAGGTGTGCTTATGCAGAATGGTAAGGTAGTTGCCTATGCGTCGAGACAGTTGAGGACTCATGAGAAGAACTACCCTACCCATGATTTAGAACTTGCTGCAGTTGTGTTCGCGTTGAAAATTTGGAGACATTATCTGTATGGTTCGAGGTTTGAGGTGTTCAGTGATCATAAGGGTTTGCAGTATCTGTTTGATCAGAAAGAGTTGAATATGAGACAGCGCAGATGGTTGGAGTTGCTGAAAGACTATGACTTTAGCTTGAACTATCATCCGGGAAAGGCTAATGTGGTAGCTGACGCTTTAAGTCGAAAGACGTTGCATATGTCAGCAATGATGGTTAGAGAACTCGAATTAATTGAGCAGTTCAGGGATATGAGTTTGGTTTGTGAAGTGACGCCTCAGAGTGTCAGATTGGGGATGTTGAAGATTGATAATGAATTCATGGCTAGCATTCGAGAAGCTCAGAAGTTAGATGTTAAATTAGTTGACCTGATGGTTGGGATTGATCAATCCGAGAATAAAGACTTTGAGTTGGATGCGCAGAATGTATTGAAGTACCGTGGAAGAATCTGCATTCCTGATGATGAGGAGATGAAAAGAGCAATTTTAGAAGAAGGTCATAGGAGTAAGTTGAGTATCCATCCGGGAGCTACAAAGATGTATCAGGATCTGAAGAAGATGTTTTGGTGGCCTGGTATGAAGCGTGATGTGGCGCAGTTTGTGTATTCCTGCTTGACTTGTCAGAAATCGAAGGTTGAGCATCAGAAGCCTGCTGGGTTGATGCAACCGTTGGAGATTCCGGAATGGAAGTGGGATAGTATTTCTATGGATTTCGTGATAGGGTTACCTAATACTGTGAGGGGGCACGATTCGATTTGGGTGATTGTGGATAGATTGACGAAGTCTGCTCATTTTATTCCTATCAATATCACGTATCCGGTGTCGAGATTGGTAGAGATTTATATTCAGGTGATTGTGAAGTTGCATGGTGTTCCTTTGTGCATTGTGTCTGACAGAGATCCTAGGTTCACTTCTGATTTCTGGAAGAGTTTGCATGAAGCGTTGGGTTCTAAATTGAGGTTGAGTTCAGCTTATCATCCTCAAACTGATGGACAGACAGAGAGGACCATTCAGTCGTTGGAAGACTTGTTGAGATCTTGTGTTCTTGAGCAGGGAGGTGCGTGGGATACTCACCTTCCGTTGATCGAGTTTACTTATAACAATAGTTACCATTCTAGCATCGGGATGGCACCGTTCGAGGCATTGTATGGTCGGAGATGTAGGACTCCGTTGTGTTGGCATGAATCTGGGGAGAGTATTGTTCTTGGACCCGAGGTTGTTCGAGAGACTACTGAAAAGGTGAAATTGATCCGTGAGAAAATGAAAGCGTCGCAGAGTAGACAGAAGAGCTATCATGATAAGAGAAGGAAGGATTTAGAATTCCAAGCTGGTGATCATGTGTTTTTGAGAGTCACGCCTATGGCTGGTGTTGGGCGTGCATTGAAGACAAAGAAGTTGACTCCTCGTTTCATTGGACCGTATCAGATCACTGAGAGAATTGGTAATGTTGCTTATAGGGTGGCCTTGCCGCCTAAACTTTCGAATTTGCACGATGTATTTCATGTGTCGCAACTTCGGAAGTATATTTCGGATCCGTCCCATGTGATTCCGATGGATGATGTGCATGTGCGGGATAATCTCACTGTGGAGACAATGCCTGTGCGAATTGAAGATCGTGAAGTGAAGACTTCACGTGGCAAAGAGATAAACCTGGTGAAAGTGGTCTGGTTAGGAGCTGCTGGTGAAAGCATGACATGGGAGTTGGAGAGCAAGATGCGAGAGTCCTATCCGGAGCTGTTTGAATCAGGTATGTTTTCGAGGACGAAAGATTCTAAGTGGGGGAGGGTTGTAACACCCCGGAAATAATTTAATTAAAATAGTTGATTGAATTATTAAAATAATTTGGAGGCGGGATATAGATAAATTAAAAGGTTAATATTTTATATGCGTAGGAGGTGAAACGAGTAAAGGAGGTGGTGACGTAGAGAGCCCAGTGTTTACTGAGCCCTCAACTTAAACCCTGGGGGTTTAAGCCAAACCCTCATTCGCAGCAAGCAAAAGAAAAATGAAAGTGAGAGTGAGAGAGAGAGCACGCGGCGCAAAGAGGGAGAGAAGAGGAGGGTTTCGCGAAGAATTTCAAAAGGAGATCGTTCGTGTTGCTGTGGTTTTGTTCGTGTCTCGTTCGTCGTGTTCCGGAGCTTACGTTATTCGAGGTAAGGGTGGGCTTAACCTTGATAATGGGTTGATGATAATTATGTGTGGGTAGTCTAGGGCTTTGTTGAATTGTTCGTGTTGTTGCATATCGTGTTTTCGTTGAGATTGGTGCTTTGATGATTATTGCACGTTATTGTGATTTGTTTCGTTATTTGTTGTTGCGTGATTGTTGTATCACGATGATGGTGTTGTTATTGTTCGTGTTTTTTTTGTTGCTGTGCGTGGTTGATTGTTGTTGTCGCGTTGTCGAATTGTCGTTTTTGTTGTGGTGGTTGCGGTGTCGTTGCCGTTAGGGTTAGGTGTTTGGCAATTTAGCGATTCTGGACACAGGTTCGGTTTTTCTAAAACTGGCGCTGTTTGGTTGATCCAAAAATTATGAGGTTGATTGTTTTTGAAAATAGACTTAACGCCGGTCTTTTTGGCACTGGTTTCGTTAAATTCGGAGTTGTATAGCTCGAGTTATAGGCGATACAAGTTAGGTTAAAATTCTGGAAACGATTTGGGTATAGATTCGGTATTTCCATGACTGGGAACGTTGTATTGACCGAAAAATTATGTGGTTTATTTTTCTGGAAAATAGACTTAATGCTTGTTAATTTGGCACTGGTTTGGTTGCGTTTAGAGTTGTGTAGCTCGAGATATGAATTCCACAAGTTAGAGTAAGATTCTGGAAACAATCTGGACACAGGGTCAGTGTTTTGGTTACCACGTTTTCAAAAGAACTCCTTTTCGAACGAATCCAATTTCTTTGAAAACTAGACAAAATTTGCCCCAGTTTATGCACAAGTTTCATGCAATTTGATTGAGTTTTGGTCACTTTGGAATTGCTTGAATTTGAAGGACAGAAACTGTCCTCTTTTGCAACTAGCCTGTGTGCTTTTCGAAAACTGTACCTATTGGACACTCTCCTTCAAAAACTGAACTTAGGGATGATAACCAGACCCATAGGGCTTTCCAACAAGTATTTATTTGTTGAAATCCGATGTCGTTTGCTATTTTAAATAATTCGCTGAAGTAGGTGCGATGTGCCTAGGCGCTGTGCGCCAGTCTTGTGCGTGGCGTGCGTGCGTTATGTCCGCGTTGTGGAGCCGTCTGGTGTTAATATTTCAGGTGCGGTGCTGGTATGCTCAGGAGAGTTTAGTGGTAGCTGTGATGCTACAACTTGGTGCTATTTTTGGTGAAATCATTTGTTTTGATTCTGGTGATATAGTATTTATTTTAAATACTTGTTATGGTGAGTTGGTGCATAATCATGGTGTCGCATTGTCATATGCATGTTTTGGTGATATAGGCTCTGCCTCTGGTGTTTATTGGTGATATGCCCGTCGTGGCTCATTTTGGTGATCGGTACCGCATGCATATGCCCACTGGAGGGGTTGCATATCATCCCATTGTCTATGAATGTTATAATTTTGGTGGTTCACTGTCAAATGGATTTTTCCTTTGGTATCTGGTGCTGTGATATGGTGTAATTGTATTGTGTTGCTGTAGTTACCTGATTCTAGCATATTTTTATCATCTGCTTATTATCTCTGTTAGACTCACCCCTTCTGCTTGGAATGTTGCTCTCATGCGGCAACGCTGCAGGTGATCGCTAGTGCTCGTGGAGGAATTGCTAGGTTTTGCTTCCTCTCTCGTTTGGGTCTGTGTCAGCTCTGATATGTAGCACCGGGGAGTCGTTAGTTATCGTTTTGAACTATTATTTTAGTTATTGGAAATTGTTTTAATTTATTTTGGAGATGTCTTTAATTGTTAATTCTGGAGATGTTTAAACTGGTTAATATTTCCGCTGCTTGGTGATTTCTTTTATATAAATTATTTTGGAGATTTTCCTTTTTTTAAAATGGTGAAAAATGTAGCGCCCTTCGAGGTGACTCTGATAATTGTCTATTTAATTGTAATAGTAAAAGGGGGGAGTTACACCAAGTGATGAAGAAATGTAAGAATTTGGGTGAATTAAAGGCAAGGATTAAAAGTGCAAGGTCAAAGGAGCAAAATCAAACAAATGGAGCCAAGTATCAGGTGTTCACGCACGGTCCGTGTGCATTTCAAGCAGGGTCCGTGCATCCTGTTCGCAAATTTCAAAAGAAATAAGGAAAAGCACAGAAGGCAACGCACGATCTGTGCGCCCCCACAAGCATGATCTTTGCGTGTGTTACGCAGCTCAGAATTTCAACAGTTCATGCAGCGCACGATCCGTGCGCCCTTCAAGCACGATTCGTGCGCCCTGTTACTGCTAAGAACTCCAAAAGCTTAACATAGTGCATGGTCCGTGCCCTCCGAAGCACGATCTGCGCGCCTTCTGCTGAATTGAGAGATGTTACAAAACTCTTCCCATTCTTTTCATTATGGATTGTAATTCGAATTTAAGTTCCTGTCTACTGATTCTAGGCTATAAATAGGACCTCAATTCAGTTGTAATCTTACCTTTGCATACTTGAAAATTACACTCAAAGTTATCTAAGTTCTTGCTTCCATTTTAAGTTCTTGTTTTACTTATTTCCTTTACTTTTTTGTTCTTTATTTTTCTGTCATTTACATTCTAGCACTTTACAATTTCAGTCCTTTATTGCTTTATTTACATTCTTGTCATTTACATTCTGTTATTTACTTTATTGTTATTTACCTTTATGTCATTCTCTTCTACTCCCTTGTCTACTATGATCATGTGTGAGTAGACTTCTTTAGTCTTGGTGTTCCGGCCTGACCCTAAGCATCACAAGATTTGGGCCAAGCTCAATTCCGCATTTAGAGATATCCGGTGCTCAATATGCTAGTCGACATCCGCATCCAACGGTCAGGATTCGCACACCCGTATCCGACGCTTCAGGTACGACACTTCTGTCTATAAATAGAGGTTCAACCCTCCGTTCCAAGGTATGCTATTCATTATGCTCTTATTTCCTCGTATGTTCCTTCTTTAATCTATATTGACTTGAGCGTCGGAGTGTTTGCAGGTACCCCAGCTATTTGAAGGTGGCAGCCCAAAACTTGGCGACCTTGGCACAAGCTTGGAAATCGTCTAAGGTGATGTTTTCCCTCTCTTCACCTTTCTTTCCTTCTGTTTTTTGAAAGTGCCAGGGTTGGTGCTACCTTTGCCGGCCTTGAGCAACTCCACGTGGCCTCGCTTTGGACCACTCTTAGAAGCCGACCCCAAGACCAACATTTGGGGATTGTCAGAGGCGACCTTCTCCTTAGAGGATGGGGATGGAGTAGCAACAGTACTGGGCCCGACACCCGATGCCGGACCAACTTTCTTCTTCTTCTCGACAGTCTTGTCCGGCTTATTCACCCTCACGGACATATCAACAGTAGACTCATTTAGGATGGCGTCGAGATCGTCCATCTCACCTGCAAAATGAAAAGATCTGGTCAGAACAAACATCAAAGTAATCCCGGGGTTGACCCGTTCCACAACAAAGTATCAAGGTGCGATATCTAAATCAAGTACAGGAGTCAAAGTATCTCTTCAATTTGGCCTCGGAGTCAGCCAGGGCATTTAACATTGAGCCGCAGTGGAACTTCGGGTCTCTCTTAGCCACCTCTCTGTAACCACGATTTCCCGGCATAGGACTTGGTCCCGATTGCTTCCCCATCACGGACAAAATGTTCCTTAGACATCTTCTGAGGTGCTCCATCACCAACTCAAACCCATGCATGAATCCCCAACCGTTCGGTAACAATTGTGAGGGGGGCACGTGCAGATGCCGCAGAACTTCCTTTTGAAAATCACTTAAGGGGATTCGAACTCCCATGGTCTCTAACGTAGCTCCATAAAAGAAGAAGCCGAGGCCGTCGTGCTTGGTACACACCGGAATGTCATCGACTCCTAGCAATTTCCAGCGCTGATCGGCGGGTGCAGCGATATTCTCTCATAAAAGGATACGGGCTTCTCTGGCCTGAACCTCAGAAATGTTGCAGATTTTCATGTTCCTCATGTTCTTCCATTACGACAGCAGGTTTCCGGCTCTGCGAACTCACTTTGGGATTCTCTTCTACCGTGCCCTCGGACGATTGTTTAGTCATCATCTCCCTGGCCGATCCCGAAGCAGCTGACCTCATAGACGAATTAGCGTATGAGAAAAAAGCAGCGATGGGGCTCCCTTCGGGGCCGGCACTGGATAGCCTTCTACCGACTTCTTCAAGATCGGCTTCCCAGGGGGCATGAAAGGCCGCGTCTCCTCACTTTTCGATCGAACCATTATCTGCAAGGGGAGGGCGACACCATCACTATCTAAATCTAGAAGCATTGATCTGGGCCTTTGAAAGCTTGAGACTGGTCCATCTCCTCCCCATGAGACACGCATTGGCGACAGCTACCACAACGGCAGTGTCGGCCGCGTAAAAAGGTATTTTTAATTAAAAAAACTAGAACTATATGAGTAAGAACTAACCTCAGTTACAGAAGTTCCTGAGCTCGGGTTGAATGACGATCTCAGACGACGAAAAATCAATCTCTCCCCACCAAGAAGTTCTAGGATGCACGATGAAGTTGAACTCGGCACGGTGGTCGGAAATGAGCACGATCTCAGATCACTCAGCGGTCACATAGAATCTATGTCAACAAAGAGGCAAAGTGGTCAATGAATCATCATCTCGCCTTATATAGGGTCAAGACACGAAGCATCACGCCCCTTCAATGCGTCCCATCAGAGCAGCATGACAGGACTCCCTCAATCTTCCCAAACGTCATGTCTCTGTTCCCAAACTCGTAAGATGACACGTGGCGCAGCAATCCTCTTAAGGCCGTTCTAATCAAGCCGAGGCTTACCTCATCCTTCGTTTGACCTCGACTTGGGGGCCACTGTTCCGTCCTGGCCAAGAGCATCACAAGATTTGGGCCAAGCCCAATTCCGCATTTAGAGATATCCGGTGCTCAACATGCTAGTCGAAAGCCGCATCCAACTGTTAGGATTCGCACACCCGTATCCGACGCTTCAGGTACGACACTTCTGTCTATAAATAGAGGTTCAACCCTCTGTTCCAAGGTATGCTATTCATTATGCTCTTATTTCCTCGTATGTTCCTTCTTTAATCTAGACTGACTTGAGCGTCAGAATGTTTGTAGGTACCCCCACTCGACGCGGGTATGGAATCTACCTCGGACAATCCGAGGCCCATCTTCAAGTGTCCGAAGCTCACCTTTATCTTCACTCGCTCAGAACGTATCCACAAGATCTTCAGAAGTACTCATCAAATAGTACCCCGGACATGATCATATCCGAGTCCGAGTACCGAACACTTGGGATTGTGGGACAAAATCCAATGATGGGTCCCTAAACAAATCCAAGACTAAACTCTATCTTATTAAAACTTGATTTTTAATCTAACTCTATCGTACTAATTTTATAAAACAAATATCAAACGAAGTACCGATAGGTGAAGTTTGATACTGGAACAAATGGGATTAGACAAGGCAAAGAAAAGCATGAGAATAGCTTTGCTAGTCTTGAGACAATAAGGTTGTGCTTAATGGGTCTCTGCAATGATCACCCATGAGAATAGGCTTGATCATTGTTTCGAGACACATTCTCGTATTCCGAAGAGAAACTTGAATTACACCAAAAGAATACCTTGTCCTTAAAAACAATTTCAAAATATGATAGAGGATAGTTAAGGGATTGTTTAAATTCCGTCAATGTGATTTAACCATAATCCCAAGGCATCTTTTATATTTTGAATTTTAATCAACAAAAATACTGCTTTTTATCAAATTATTCCCTTTCAGCTAATCAACATCAAAAACTAGATTGGTAATCATATTTTTCTCCCTGTGGATCGATACTTTCTATTACGCGATAAGACCGTATACTTGAGGCGTATCAAGTTTTTGGCGCCGTTGCCGTGGAGTAGTTATATTGATCGACTTTTTGGTAACGGTTAGATTGGAAATTTTTCTTTTATTTTGTTACTTATTCTCTTGTTCTTTGAATACGAAGAGTCCACAGTCTCGGAGGAAGATACCTTCATAGAAGAAGAAGAAAATTGCGCAATAACCAAGAAATGGCTGCAAATCAAAATCGCGCTACGCCTTAAATGGCAGAGCTGCATGCAATTATTGTGCACCCCACTATTGATACAAATAATTTTGAGCTAAAACCTTCTATGCTTTCTATGGTCCAGCAGAACCAATTTTCCGGTACTGCTACTGATGACCCAAATCTTCATCTCTCCATTTTTCTTGAATATTGTGGTACTTTGAAATTGAATGGAGTGACTCTTGAAGCTATATGGCTAAAACTTTTCCCTTTCTCATTAAGGGACAGAGCCGGAGCTTGGTTTCACTCATTGCCTAATGGGTCTGTCACAACTTGGGATCAACTAAGGCAAGCATTCCTTGCTAGATTCTTTCCCTATAGCAAAACTGCACAATTGAGGAATCAAATTACTCGATTCACTCAAAACGATGGGGAATCTCTTTATGATGCTTGGGAGCATTTCAAGGATATGCTAAGGGTTTGCCCCCATCATGGACTAGAGAAATGGTTGATCATCCACACTTTTTACAATGGTTTGCTGTACACCACAAAAAATGACCGTAGATGCTGCTGCGGGTGCAGCACTAATGAACAAGAATATTGAAGAGGCTTATGCACTGATTGAGGACATGGCGCAGAACCACTACCAATGGAAAAGTAAGAGAGCCGTCACTGCTACACCTCCCTCAAAGAAAGAGCCAGGTAAGTATGAAGTTTCTGCTCTTGACCATTTAGCTTCTAAGGTGGACGCAATTTTCCAAAAATTTGAAAAACTAATTGTTAGTGCTGTCTCACCTTCTTCTACCCCTTCTGTACCTCCTTGTGAAATTTGTGGTGATGTTGGTCACACTGGTGTTGAATGTCAAATAGGGGTGTCTGCTAATGGTTCTGATACTTATAATTCTCGATGGAGGAATCATCCAAATTTTTCATATAAAAATCCTCCAGCCAATCCCTCTTTCCAACTAGCAGCAAGAACACCCCTTGGTTTTCAAAATAATCAAAGAGCTCCTCAAAAATCCAATTTGGAAACTTTATTAGAAAATTTTGTGATAACACAAACAAAGCAAAATGAAGAGTTTAAAAACCAAACGGGATTTTTGAATGACACTCTTATAAAATTGACATCAAAAGTGGACTCTATTTCTACTCACAACAAAATGTTGGAAACTCAAATTTCCCAAGTAGCTCAACAAGTTACTTCATCCTCTAGGTCCTCTGGAATTTTTCCCGGGTAGCCTGAACCAAATCCTAAATTCCAATTAAATGTTGTCACCCTTAGGAGTGGAAAACAATTAGAGGAACCAAAAGAAACTAATGAGAAAAATGTGAGTGAGGAAGAAGAACCACAAAATGAGAGGGTTGAGGTTAAGATAGAAAAAGAAAAAGAAACACCTTATGTACCACCACCACCATGCAAGCCAATATACTATTCCCACAAAGGTTTGCCAAATCAAAGCTAGATGAGCAGTTTAAAAAATTTGTTGATTTGTTAAAAAAGCTCTACATTAAAGTTTCAGTCTCAAATGCCATCTTATGCAAAGTTTTTGAAAGAAATTTTATCTAAGAAAAGAAAGATAGATGACAATGAGACAGTATCTCTAACTGAAGAATGTAGTGCTATTATTCAAAACAAACTGCCTCCAAAGCTTAAAGATCCTGACAGCTGCCTTGTGTCATTGGAAGTGAGACTATTGAGAGAGCCATGTGCGATTTAGGAGCCAATGTGAGCTCGATGCCCTTATCCCTTTGTGAGAGGTTAGGCATAGGAGAGTTGAAACCTACCAATATGACATTACAATTGGCTGACCGTTCCACTAAACATCCGGCTGGTATTCTTGAGGATATTCCTATCAAAGTAGGAGAAATTTTTATTCCAACAGATTTTGTTGTGATGGAAATGGAGGAGGACTCCCAAGTTTCAATTCTTTTGAGGAGACCTTTCCTTGCTACTGCAGGTGCCATAATTGATGTCAAGCATTGTAAGTTGGCATTCAATGTAGGTGAAGAAAAGATTGAGTTTGAATTTGCTAATTTGATGAAGAGTCCTTCAATTCAGGACTCTTGTTGTATGATTGATGTTATTGACCATTGTGTGAAAGAGTGCTCTTTAGCATCATCTTCATGCGATGGTTTGGAAGTATGCTTGATTAACAGTGCAGGTGAAAATTTAACTGGAGGTGCCCAAGTCTATGCTCAAATGCTGGATGAAAATCCTCCTATAAAAGACTTGGGTATTGAAGACTTGGTTGAAGGAAGTTCTGATTCTCTTCCAAAAGGAGCTCCAAAGGTGGAGCTAAAGCCTCTCCTGTAACACCCCCCTTACGTATTCTACCATTCTAATTAATAAAATCAGAGTTGGAAAATTTCTTTTTAAAACTCAACCATCACAAGGGAGATATCACATTTTCGTCGTTTCAAAAACCAAACATCACATAATGAAATCATCAACATAAAGTAGTACGATACATAGCACATAATCGGGACGAACCCTCACAATACACCTGTCATGACATAACAGTCGGATATACAACTCGCAGCGGAAATAAATACATATCTCATACATATGTATAATACATCACCAAAGTACACTGTCTAATAACAGTACAAAATACAACTCCTAAAGTGTTTCGCCCCCCGGGTGCTACGTATCAGAGCATGACACCAAAAACCGGAAATAAGGAAGGTAGAACCTTCACTCGCTATCACCTGCAGGTTGCCGACATAAGAAGCAACACGAAAGCAGAAGGGTGAGTCTCTAACATATAATAGAATATGTGATAATCAAATATGATAGAGAAAAACACAATTAAAACACCAATCTACCATAAACCGGCGCACCACAACAATTCACAATACATAACTCAGCTACACCAATAAACATCACCAAATGCGTATGTATATGCATGCAAATGCAACCCAACACCAAGGGCATATGCATGTGGATCCATTCATCACCTAAAAATAAGCCTTGAGGGCATTTATCACCAAAGTGGCCGAAGCCTAGACCGCAGCCTCTTCATCACCAAAATGCACATGATTTATGCGACACCATGAACCATGTAGAACACACACCAAAATCACCAAAATCAGCACCACTCATCATCACCAATCATTGTTTCATCACCAATAATTATTTTATCACCAATAATTATTTTATCATCACCAAAATCACCAACACCACTCCACTTTACAGCTCTAAGGCTCACACCGATATTTTTGACAAATTATAAGTCCAACCGTGGATAAACACCCACACTTGAGTTTTACAACTCAAACAGTACACACCGGCACACTAAACCGGCAAATCCGGCAAAACTGCACTCCGGCAGCTCCGGCAGCCCCGGGCAACACACTAGGCCCCACACCTAGTCAACATCACTGGCAAAACTGCCAGACAGCTCCCTTGAATACAGCACACAGCACTGGCGCACCTGAGCAACGCTGCCAGGGCGCCTGCACTTTGGCACAAAATTTGGGCAGCACACACAAAGTTGGCGCCCAGCACAAGGGCTCCAGGCAGCGTGCACCAACCAACTTGGGCACGGTGCCCGCGCCCAAACCACCGCGAACCCAGGGGCCACTCTTGGCCCCGGCCCTAGTACTCCCTCTCTCCTAGATGCGCCACAAGGGTCCACCATCATTGGGGCCCTGGCTCGCCACTTGGGCCCATGCCCAAATTGACAAAAAATCACAAAAACAGGATTCTGGCGCCTAGACACAGGGCTCCAAACAGCTCTGGCAACCAACTTGGGCACGGTGCCCGCGTCCCAAACCACTCGTGCATTTTGGACAAACTCTTGAACCGCCCCTTTTACTAACCCTATACTAGGTGCGCCACTAGTACTCATCAAACACTAGGTGCGGCAATGGGCCCCACCACCATGGGCCCTCTGCCTCGCCACTTGGGCCCATGCCCAAGTTGGCTAAAAATCACATTTTTGGCGCCTAGCACACTACCCACACCAAGCCACACTTCACCAAACCTAACCATTCCAACTTCAACTTCACCACCAATTCTAACCTTCAACAACCACAATTTCAACACCAATAACAACATCAATATCACCATATTCAATCATCAAATTTCATATCCGATTCACATAAGATTTCACCAACTCATTGAGACATTTTCACAAACACATAATGTGCAATTTTTGACAACTTTTTATTTCAACAAAACAACACCAAAACCACACCCAAATTAGTTCAAAGACATCACCAAACAATCAATTCTCATATTCAATCAACAAAATTCATTCAACCACATCAAAAACCCCTAAAACCCTATTCTAACATATTGAAAACACAAACCCTATTATAGGTTAGGAGAGCCCCCTTACCTTGAATTCCTTGAAGAAAATAAGCCCTAATCCAAGCAATTCCTCTTGAAAAATCAACAAAATCCCTTCCCTTTCTCTTCTTCTTGCTACGTCCTCTTCTCTCCCTTTTCTCTCTTTTCTTTGTTTCTTACTTTGATAAAAAAAAATGAAAGGAAACAACACTAAGTCACTTAGTCAAATATGATGACTAAGTCTTCAAATTCAATTTGACTTCTATGTCTTCAAAGTAACTTTGATTACCTTATGGGCCTAAAATGATTATGGGCCTTTGGGCTTAATACCCACACCTCTTCAAACTTGCATTCCAACTCCTAAACCAATAAGTTAACATATCAATTAACTTAATTATAATTAAAATGTCGTAAACCCTAATAATCAATTAAATAAATAACTGAATTATTTTGGGGTGTTACAACTCTCCCCCACTTAGAATATTTCGTCCTCGAAATACATACCTGAATCAAATAACTCCTGGTATGCTTCCCGCATCTTGGTCTCCAACTCCCAAGTGATACTCTCTCCGGTAGCTCCTAACCAAACTACCTTCACCAAATGGATCTCTTTTCCTCTTAAAGTTTTCACCTCACGATCTTCGATCCGCACCGGCATAGTCTCAACAGTGAGATTCTCTCTCACTTGCACATAACCCGATCTCAAGTCAATCTTGCTAAACACTTGTGCACCCACCAATTGATCCATCAAGTCATCAATTCTTGGAAGCGGATACTTGTTCTTAATTGTCACTTTGTTCAATTGCCGATAATCAACACATAACCTCATACTCCCATCCTTCTTCTTCACAAGCAACACCGGAGCACCCCACGGAGATACACTAGGTCTCACAAACTTCTTTTCAAGCAACTCCTCAAGCTGCTTCTTCAACTCAGACAACTCCGATGCAGACATTCTATAAGGTGCCATTGACGCAGGCCTAGTGCCAGGTACCAGATCAATAGAAAACTCCACTTCCCTCTCTGGTGGTACATCCGGAATCTCATCAGGAAAGACCTCAGGAAACTCCCGTACCACCGGCAACTCATCAATCTTTGCTTGACTCTCAGCAGATAATGATTCCATCACAGCAAACAACTGAGCTTCTCCCCTCATTGCTTTCATCAACTGACCCCCAGACAACAAGACAGTTTCTTCCTCCATCGGAGAAGAGAAACTAACAGACCGATCACAACAATTGATATGAACATGGTTATGCACCAACCAGTCCATACCCAAGATAACATCCATCCCCACTAAAGGAAGACAAATCAGATCAACAATAAAATCTTTGCCGAAAACCGACAAAGGACACTTAGCACACATAAGAGAAGTAGTTACCGAACCCTTAGCTGGAGTATCGATAACCATATCTCTCATCATGGAAGACAACTCAAGATGCAACTTTTCAACACATACCGCAGCAATAAATGAATGTGTAGCACCAGTATCAACTATAGCAATCAGAGGAATACCTTCAATGAAGCACGTACCTGAAATCTCATTGGTCACCTCTGACCCAGCAAGAGCAAACACCTTTCCACTTGCTTTCTCCTTCTTTGGTTTAGTGCATTTGGTACTAATGTGACCCACCTCACCACAATTGTAGCAAACCACATCCTTGCGGTCACAATCAGCAGCCAGGTGACCTCCTCTGCCACACTTGAAACACTTTCTCTCATCAAAACTACACTCATAACTCTTATGACCAGGCCTACCACACTTGTAGCACACAACATTAGCAGGAGCATCTCCCCCACTTGGTTTCTTGCCAGAACCAACAGCAGCTTTCTGTTTACCTTTCCCACCGGACACATCATAAGGTTTACTACGATTCTGAAACTGTCCCCTCTTCTCTTTCACAATCTTATAAGAGGTATTGCTATCCTCTTCAAAGATTCTGCAACTATCCACCAAATCAGCAAACCTACGGATCCTCTGGTAGCTAATTGCCTTTTTAATATCATGCCTCAATCCACTTTCAAATTTGATGCATTTAGAGAATTCAGCATCAGCACCATTGTAATGCGGGTGGAACTTAACCAATTCCTCAAACTTGGCTGCATACTCAGATACAGACTTATTTCCCTGAGTCAAGTTCAGAAATTCCATCTCTTTCTTTCCCCGAACATCCTCCGGGAAGTACTTCCTCAAAAACTCTCTCTTGAAGACATTCCAAGAGAGCTCCTCACCGGCATCCTCAAGCCTCTGCAGAGTTCCCAACCACCAATCATCAGCCTCCTCAGCTAACTGGTGAGCACCGAATCGAACCTTCTGAGCTGGAGTGCAATCCATAACTCGGAAGATCCTCTCTATCTCTTTCAGCCACACAAGAGCTCCATCAGGGTCATACCGCCCCTTGAAGACAGGCGGGTTCTCCTTTTGGAACGTAGCTAAACCACGAGCTGCAGCATTCCCCTCAGCACCTACAGCATCTGCCATTGCTTGCATAGCAGCAGCTAAAGCAGCATCATTCCTCCCAGCCATCTCAACAAGTCACTGAAACAAAATCAGTTAGAACGAGCAACAAGACTCGAGAATTAAAAGACTCAAGACTCAACAACTTGGTCACACAGACTGAACTGCTCTGATACCACTAATGTAACACCCCCCTTACGTATTCTACCATTCTAATTAATAAAATCAGAGTTGGAAAATTTCTTTTTAAAACTCAACCATCACAAGGGAGATATCACATTTTCGTCGTTTCAAAAACCAAACATCACATAATGAAATCATCAACATAAAGTAGTACGATACATAGCACATAATCGGGACGAACCCTCACAATACACCTGTCATGACATAACAGTCGGATATACAACTCGCAGCGGAAATAAATACATATCTCATACATATGTATAATACATCACCAAAGTACACTGTCTAATAACAGTACAAAATACAACTCCTAAAGTGTTTCGCCCCCCGGGTGCTACGTATCAGAGCATGACACCAAAAACCGGAAATAAGGAAGGTAGAACCTTCACTCGCTATCACCTGCAGGTTGCCGACATAAGAAGCAACACGAAAGCAGAAGGGTGAGTCTCTAACATATAATAGAATATGTGATAATCAAATATGATAGAGAAAAACACAATTAAAACACCAATCTACCATAAACCGGCACACCACAACAATTCACAATACATAACTCAGCTACACCAATAAACATCACCAAATGCGTATGTATATGCATGCAAATGCAACCCAACACCAAGGGCATATGCATGTGGATCCATTCATCACCTAAAAATAAGCCTTGAGGGCATTTATCACCAAAGTGGCCGAAGCCTAGACCGCAGCCTCTTCATCACCAAAATGCACATGATTTATGCGACACCATGAACCATGTAGAACACACACCAAAATCACCAAAATCAGCACCACTCATCATCACCAATCATTGTTTCATCACCAATAATTATTTTATCACCAATAATTATTTTATCATCACCAAAATCACCAACACCACTCCACTTTACAGCTCTAAGGCTCACACCGATATTTTTGACAAATTATAAGTCCAACCGTGGATAAACACCCACACTTGAGTTTTACAACTCAAACAGTACACACCGGCACACTAAACCGGCAAATCCGGCAAAACTGCACTCCGGCAGCTCCGGCAGCCCCGGGCAACAAACTAGGCCCCACACCTAGTCAACATCACTGGCAAAACTGCCAGACAGCTCCCTTGAATACAGCACACAGCACTGGCGCACCTGAGCAACGCTGCCAGGGCGCCTGCACTTTGGCACAAAATTTGGGCAGCACACACAAAGTTGGCGCCCAGCACAAGGGCTCCAGGCAGCGTGCACCAACCAACTTGGGCACGGTGCCCGCGCCCAAACCACCGCGAACCCAGGGGCCACTCTTGGCCCCGGCCCTAGTACTCCCTCTCTCCTAGATGCGCCACAAGGGTCCACCATCATTGGGGCCCTGGCTCGCCACTTGGGCCCATGCCCAAATTGACAAAAAATCACAAAAACAGGATTCTGGCGCCTAGACACAGGGCTCCAAACAGCTCTGGCAACCAACTTGGGCACGGTGCCCGCGTCCCAAACCACTCGTGCATTTTGGACAAACTCTTGAACCGCCCCTTTTACTAACCCTATACTAGGTGCGCCACTAGTACTCATCAAACACTAGGTGCGGCAATGGGCCCCACCACCATGGGCCCTCTGCCTCGCCACTTGGGCCCATGCCCAAGTTGGCTAAAAATCACATTTTTGGCGCCTAGCACACTGCCCACACCAAGCCACACTTCACCAAACCTAACCATTCCAACTTCAACTTCACCACCAATTCTAACCTTCAACAACCACAATTTCAACACCAATAACAACATCAATATCACCATATTCAATCATCAAATTTCATATCCGATTCACATAAGATTTCACCAACTCATTGAGACATTTTCACAAACACATAATGTGCAATTTTTGACAACTTTTTATTTCAACAAAACAACACCAAAACCACACCCAAATTAGTTCAAAGACATCACCAAACAATCAATTCTCATATTCAATCAACAAAATTCATTCAACCACATCAAAAACCCCTAAAACCCTATTCTAACATATTGAAAACACAAACCCTATTATAGGTTAGGAGAGCCCCCTTACCTTGAATTCCTTGAAGAAAATAAGCCCTAATCCAAGCAATTCCTCTTGAAAAATCAACAAAATCCCTTCCCTTTCTCTTCTTCTTGCTACGTCCTCTTCTCTCCCTTTTCTCTCTTTTCTTTGTTTCTTACTTTGATAAAAAAAAATGAAAGGAAACAACACTAAGTCACTTAGTCAAATATGATGACTAAGTCTTCAAATTCAATTTGACTTCTATGTCTTCAAAGTAACTTTGATTACCTTATGGGCCTAAAATGATTATGGGCCTTTGGGCTTAATACCCACACCTCTTCAAACTTGCATTCCAACTCCTAAACCAATAAGTTAACATATCAATTAACTTAATTATAATTAAAATGTCGTAAACCCTAATAATCAATTAAATAAATAACTGAATTATTTTGGGGTGTTACATCTCCCATCATCTCTAAGGTATGAATTTCTTGGCTTAGACTCTACTTTTCCTGTTATTATAAATGCAAACCTAGATGAGGTTGAAACAAATAAGCTCTTTAGTATTCTTAAGAAATATCCTAAAGCCATAGGGTATACTATTGAGGATATTAAGGGAATAAAATCCCTCATTGTGTATGCATAGGATATTGCTTGAAGAGGACTATTAACCATCAATTGAGCATCAATGGAGATTAAATCCTAATGTGAAAGAAGTTGTGAAAAAAGAAGTTCTCAAACTCCTTGATTCTGGGGTAATTTACCCCATTTCTGATAGCAAATGGGTTAGTCCTGTTCAAGTGGTTCCTAAAAAGCGAGGCATAACAGTTGTCAAAAATGAAAATGAAGTGACTAAGTTAAACAAGAAAGGGGGGTTTGAATTGTGTACCCCTTTTTAAAATCTCTTCTAACCTGCAACCTTCTTAACAGTTCATTCTCAAGCTTAACTTGGAGAGAAGACGGTTAGAGTTAGTTATGGAAGCAAGTTATACGTGTAAACCCTTAAGAACTAATACTAGTACTATTTGTAAGATAAGTATAAATTATGCAAGAGATGAGTAGGTTGAATGGTGCAGTGTGTGTTTAAAACTGTCTAGAGAAGGTTGGGAAGTCTAACCTTCTCATGGTTTAGAAAACAGTGTTTAGTGAAATGCAATATCAATAACAATTATGGAAAGCAATATAAAGAACACAGAGGAGTTATAGAGGCTCACCCAACAATGGCTACTTCCTCTCTTCACTTCCAAGTGAGTATTTCCATTACTCTCCAAATAGCTATTACACTTTGCTTTTGATCACACACAAAAGACTTACACCAATACTAGCTTCTGATCATACACAGGAGCCTAGCACACACCACTTTCTTTTGATCTCCACACAAAAGCCAAGTGCTCTCTTACACAGCTTCACCAAGCTAGATTCACCTACTAAGAAACTCTCTTCTAGTTTCCTAAAGGTTTCTCTTTTCTTTTCTCACCAACACTCACCTCTCAATCTAGGTAGTTTGATGGAATGTTCACACAAACAATTACAACAGTGGTTTTTGGGGTTTTGGGATATTTAAGAGTTTGATACAAAGTAGATACACTGTAAACACAATGGTACTAAACCCTAAACAAGGTAGCACACACTCAAGAAGATGATCCCAGATCTGAACTTGAAGAAGCTTTGAGTATGGGATGAGAAGGTTGAATTGCTTTGAGAAGCTTGACTTTGTGAAGGTGGAAATTAACTCTCATGCATATGAACTTCAGAGTGGGTCCTTTAAATAGCCAAGGATGATGAATATAGCCGTGAGAAACTTGTTGAGAGCCGTGTCCATAGGAGTAACTTGAAGAAAGTACCAAAGATGACAGCCTTTGAACCTTCTCAAGTGTGGCTTTATGTTTTATCTGAAAAGTTGAACTGTCTCCAGCTGGATATGTACTCCTCTAGTTGCCTTTTCAATAGCTATGGCATAGGTTGTATCCGTTGGCCAGCCTAGAGCTATTTTAAAGGAACCTTCTCAAGCTTCCTAGTAGGCACAAACACTTCAATCATAGAAAGGGAATAATCATGCATTTCCTTCTTTATTGCTTGAGACTTTTCACCATATTTAACACAAGATGTCATCATTTAATTCAGGTGAAAACCATCCCAGAGAAGTTGATGTGTTTTGGTTGAAGTTGATATGGTTTCCAACAACCATCTCAACATTCATTTAAGCTTCAAATCAACCTTCTTCAAGCATGAACTTATGCTTCTAAGGTGTTTGTGAGTCAACCTTCTTTTGACTTTTGGTCAACCTTCTGTTGACTTTTGGTCAACCTTCTATTGACTTTTTGGTCAACCGTCGGTAGACTTGGTCAAACCTTCTGTTGACTTGGTTTAAGCTTCTCATGTTTAACCTTCTCAAGGCTTTAACTACCCTTGAATAATACCAATTTGTTGAACCAAGGTAGAGCCTTATTTTTCCTTGTTAAGACACCTGTTCTTATCACTTGGCAAACATGTTAGATCGCACTTCAATAGAAAACTTAAATCTTACTTCGTTTGTTATCATCAAAACATAGAATGAGATTCTTATTACAACAGAAAAAATGAGTCTATTGCTACTAGAACTGTTACGGGATGGAGAATGTGCATCGATTATAGGAAGCTTAACAAAGCAACCCGTAAAGATCATTTTCCCCTTCCCTTCATTGATCAAATGTTAGAAAGGTTGGCAAGGAATTCACATTTTTGCTACTTGGATGGGTATTCTGGATTTTTTCAAATACCTATTCATCCAAATGACCAAGAAAAAACAACTTTCACTTGTCCTTTCGGCAGTTTTGCTTATCGAAGAATGCCTTTTGGTCTTTGCAATGCCCCTGCCACCTTTCAACGTTGCATGATGTCAGTTTTTTCTATTTTGTTGAAGAGATCATGGAAGATTTTATGGATGATTTTTCAGTCCATGGGTCTAGCTTTGATAGCTGTTTAGCCAACCTAGAAAAAGTTTTGGAAAGGTGTGAAAAAGTAAACCTTTTTCTGAATTGGGAAAAGTGTCACTTTATGTAAAGAGAAGGTATAGTACATGGACACTTAATTTCTGAACGAGGTATTGAGGTGCACAAAGAAAAAATCGAAATCATTGAAGTTTCTTGGGTCATGCGGGTTTCTACTGCCGGTTTATCAAAGATTTCTCCAAGAGTTCTATACCACTAACAAGCTTGCTCCTTGAGGATGCATCTTTTGTGTTTGATGATTTGTGTTAAGCAGCTTTTGGAAGGTTACAAGAAGCCTTGATCACTGCCCCAATCATGCAAGCACTCGATTGGAGCCTTCCATTAGAAATCATGTGTGACGCAAGTGACTACGCAGTTGGGGCAGTGCTTGGACAGAAGAAGGAAAAGAAAATGCATGCCATTTACTATGTAAGCAGAACTATGGATGAAGCTCAGGTAAACTATGCCACAACTGAAAAAGAATTGTTGGCGGTAGTCTTTGCCATTGACAAGTTCATGCAGTATTTAGTAGGATCCAAAATCATCATTTATAGGGATCACTCGGCAATCAAATATTTGTTAAACAAGAAAGATGCTAAGCCGAGGTTGATCCGGTGGATCCTACTTCTCCAAGAGTATGACCTCGAGATCAAGGACAAGAAAGGCACCGAAAATGTGGTGACCGACCATTTGTCAAGATTACAGGAAAATAATGAGAATGAGCTACCACTAGATGACTCCTTCTCGGAAGATCAGCTATCTCATTGGTGCAAGTTGAAGCACCGTGGTACGTAGACTTTGTGAACTATCTCGTAGCTGGTGTGCTGCCTCTGGACTTGAACTACCAGCAGAAGAAGAAATTCTTCCATCATATAAAGCACTATTATTGGGATGAGCCCTACCTCTTCAAAAGGGGATCAGATGGTATTTTCAGAAGGTGCATTCCGGAGGACGAGGTAAGTAACATTTTAATGTTTTGTCATTCTTCATCTTATGGTGGCCACGCCAGTTCTCCAAAGACTGCTTTTAAGATTCTTCATTCTGGTTAACGCACTGGGAGTATTTCCAAAAGGAACGAAATGCCCTTAAACAACATTCTGGAGGTTCAAATTTTCGGCGGCTAGGGAGTTGATTTTATGGGTCCATCTTGGTCTTCTTTCGGAAATCAATGTATCCTACTTGCAGTTGACAATGTGTCTAAGTGGATCGAAGCCATTGCTTCTCCAACAAACGATGCACAAGTTGTAATAAAGCTTTTCGAAAAGATAATTTTTCCCAGATTTGGGGTCCCAAGAGTGGTTATAAGTGAATGTACATAGATGCTGCTGGAGAAATACCTCAAGAGGTGTCGGTCCAAGAGAGAGAAGAGGAGATGGCTGAGCAGGATATGCAGAATGATCCTGATTTTAATATGCAGGAGTGGTTTGCCTAGATTCAAGGAGAGCAACTGAGTTGCAGATCATCATAGAAGAACAGCTGAGTCAGAGTCAACAGATGGGACGTATGACAGACATACTCCAGTCCCTGATGCAGCACTTTGGCATCGACCAGGCACCTTCGCCTGGACAGCTTTGAGCATTGTGAGATTTCTTAACCCTTTCATGTGTTTATTATTGCAATACATTGAGGACAATGTCTACTCCAAGCATGGGGGTTCTTTACCCTTTTTCTTTATTGTACTTTTCATTTTAGTTTGTTTTGTTCTGTTTTGAAGTCTATTTGCATTTTGTAGTTAGTATTATCCCATGTCTTGAGTTACTGCTGATGTTATTATGCAAGTTGAGTGTGAAAATTTCCAGCACTTATTAATAGTTGCGTTGAAAAAAGAAAAGAAAAAAATGGAGTTAGTCTTTTTAGAACCACAAAAATGACTTGTATGACAGACCTGTGTTTGAATATGACTGTGAGATGGTTATGCTGGAAACTGAAAATTAGCAATACACATGCTTGATACTTTCTGTGAACCAAACCACTAAATGTGAGTTCTAGAGCCTTCACAAGGGGATGTTACTAAAATCATATATTTTGTACCCCTTTTCCTTTGCTGAAAAATGTTTTACGTCTTGCGAAAGAATTCGGGGATTTAGGAATCTTTTTCAGGCCTCAGAGTTAGTTGTTTGTTAATTATTTCCCTCTAGTTGCCCCCTTGAGCCTATAATTTTTATTCTTTTGGCACCCAGAAATATTTTTTTGTTTTTGTGGTAACCTTGGAATTGGATTGGAGCAACTATTGGAAATTGCAAATTTTGTCCAATGTCTAAATTGTTTATCTTATGGACATAAAGCTGGTTATTGTGGATATAAATTCCTTTTTCCTCCTAAAAAGAGAAAAGATCAAAAAGGAGGAAAGAGGCAAATCAAAGGAAGAAAAAGCCTAAGAAAAAGGAAATTAAAAGAGAGTCCACTCAAAGAAAAGAAACAAAATCAAAAGAGTGGACTCAAGTGAAAAATGAAGGAAGGAAGAAGAATGAAATTTGGAATTTTGGGTGAAAATTTGCAAACTCTATTTTTTATTTCAAAGGTTGCTTTGATTGATTTTATTTTTAGCCCTTTGTTTTTCCCTTCTTTCTTTTACCCTACGTAACTCTAATACAACAAGGCCCCATTATAACCCATGAAACCCCAATCTTTCGCATGAATGTGAACTTTCTAGTGAAGAATCGGTCAATTTACAAGCCTATGGCAATGTGCGTTTTGATAAACTTGAGTGCATAATTTCCCAAGTCCTTAAACACTCAGAGAGAGATGGTGAGCGAGTGCCTTATTCACAAAATTCTATTTTTCAGGTCATCAGCCTCTAATTGGGCAACCAGCTAACATCTCATTTGTAATACTATCCTATGTCTGTCATATGTTTCTGTTTTTGTTCCTTTATTTGGCTATCTTTGTTGTTGCATTTTTTTGAGGATGCCTCTATTAATTTGTGCTGATTATTTTGTTTGTTCTTGCTTGAGGAATTTGATAAGTCTTAATTTAGTTAGTTTTTAGTATAAATTTAGTGTGTTTTTAGTGTGTTTGATAAGTATTTGAATTAAATAAAAATTGTGGAATTTTAGTTCTACTTTGGAGCTATTTTACTAAAAAGTGTTAGTTTTCATTTTCAGGACCAAATGATGAAGAAATGGAAGAATTTGGGTGAATTAAAGGCAAGGATTAAAAGTGCAAGGTCTAAGGAGCCAAATCAAGCAAATGAAGCCAAGTATCAGGTGTTCACGCACGGTCCGTGTGCATTTCAAGCATGGTCCGTGCGTCTTGTTCGCAAATTTCAAAAGAAATAAGGAAAAGCACAGAAGGCAACGCACGATCCGTGCGCCCCCACAGGCACGATCCGTGCGTGTATTACGCAGCTCAGAATTTCAACAGTTCATGCAGCGCACGATTTGTGCGCCTTACAAGCACGATCCGTGCGCCCTGTTATTGCTAAGAACACCAAAAGTTTTGCATAGCGCACGATCCGTGCGCCTCCTAAGCACTATCTGTGCGCCTTCTGCTGAATTGAGAGATGTTACAAAACTCTTCCCATTCTTTTCATTATGGATCGTAATTCGAATTTAAGTCCTTGTCTACTGATTCTAGGCTATAAATAGGACCTCAATTCAGTTGTAATCTTACCTTGGCATACTTGAAAATTGCACTCAAAGTTATCTAATTTCTTGCTTCCATTTTAAGTTCTTGTTTTACTTATTTCCTTTACTTAATTTCTTGTTCTTTATTTTTCTGTCATTTACATTCTAGCACTTTACAGTTTCAGTCCTTTATTGCTTTATTTACATTCTTGTCATTTACATTCTGTTATTTACTTTATTGTTATTTACCTTTATGTCATTCTCTTCTACTCCCTTGTCTACTATGACATGTGTGAGTAGACTTTTTTAGTCTTGGGATTGTGGGACACAATCCAATGATGGGTCCCTAAACAAATCCAAGACTAAACTCTATCTTATTAAAACTTGATTTTTAATCTAATTCCATCGTACTAATTTTATAAAACAAATACTAAACGAAGTACTGATAGGTGAAGTTTGATATTGGAACAAATGGGATTAGACAAGGCAAAGCAAAGCATGGGAATAGCTTTGCTAGTCTTGGGACAATAAGGTTGTGCTTAATGTGTCTCTGCGGTGATCAACCATGAGAATAGGCTTGATCGTTGTTTCGAGACACATTCTCGTATTCCGAAAGGAAACTTGAATTACACCAAAAGAATACCTTGTCCTTAAAAACAATTTCAAAATAAGATAGAGGATAGTTAAGGGATTGTTTAAATTCCGTCAATGTGACTTAACCATAATCCCAAGGCGTCTTTTATATTCTGAATTTTAATCAACAAAAATACTGCTTTTTATCAAATTATTCCCTTTCAGCTAATCAACATCAAAAACTAGATTGGTAATCATATTTTACTCCTTGTGGATCGATACTTTCTATTACGCGATAACTGTATACTTGCGACGTATCAATCGCTCCGCATAAAGAAAGGCTATCAGCCACACGCTCCTAGGCTATATGTTCGAAGGGCTAGGGAGCTGGCACTGAACCACGGGTCGCGACCTCCTGAGGATCTATTTCAAAATTCAACTCTTGCTCAAAAGTATCCTCGGCAGATTTATGCAAGGGCAGATTGCCCATACATGTCACACCTTCCCTCGGAGAGGAACTGGCGTTCGCCATTCAGGCACAACACAAAAAGGATTCGCCTCGGATACCAGATGTTCAACGTCGGCCCACCGAAAAATGCTTCCTTTGGGGCATTCAAGACTTGGGAGAAATCAGGGACTGAAGGACGAACAATGCACGAAGGGCAATACCTCTCACCTATTTATAAGTACATGAAACCTGGCAGGCGAAGGGATACCACAAAACCCAAGGAAATTAGTGCGCAAGTACTAAAATCAATGCAGTCATATATGACGAAACGCTCCGCTCCCATCAAAATCTTACGTCTCCCTGATACCTCATAATACGGACTATCCAACGGACGTATCCAAGTCAAAATGAATGACATTCCCTCACGTCGCAGAAGATTTCATCCGACCCTGAGAAATGTAGGAAAATCTGACACTGACCTGACAATCAAGCCGAGGCCGCACTACCGTGACCGACCTCGACATGGGGGCAACTGTTCCGGACTAGGCCAAGGCCCAATCCGCTTGGCAAATGGCCCAAATTGCTAATAGATCCAGCCCAACAAAGGGATCTCCACGAAGAAACACGGATCACCGGATCAGATCATCTCGCCCCGATCCGACGGTTCGGAACCAGACAAAACCCGTAGAGCTCCCGGACCCGCATCTATAAATATGGAACTACCCCACGAAATCAGGTAAGCTTCTTTCACTTGTACTTCTCACTGGCTTCTGACTGCTGACTTTGGCATTAGAGTGTCTGCAGGTACCCACTTCTTCCGAGTCCAACCTCGGGAGTCGGCGACGTTGGCAGAGACAACCTCAGAAGATTCTGACGCTGAAGACGCTCTTCCGAGCTCAAGCCAAGGAGAAAACTACACAGAGACATCCAGCAACGACTATTGACTCAAGGATCCGAGATTCGAAGTCACATACTGAACAATTAGTAAAAGAGAAGAATAGATTGCATATTACTAAAAGATAATAAAAATGAGAAGGTGTAAACGCAAGAAATATTGTGTGTAAGCAAAAAATATTTATTAGTAAAGAAAGAAATGAGGAGTTAAATATGTGGAACAAGGAGGAAGGTGGACTTGGTATTAAAAATTTAGGGTTGTTTAATATTGCTCTTTTGGCGAAGTGGAAATGGTGTATTTTGTCAAATGAGGGAGCCATTTGGAGAGATATTCTTTCTCATAGATACAGTAATTTATTCTCCTTTTTATTGAGTGGTTCATCAAAATCGGGTGGAAGGTTTGATTGTTTGTGGTGGTGCGATCTTTGGTGCGTGGGTAATGGTCAGGTGGCAGTGGGGTGGTTTGAGGCTTGTATGAGAAGGGGGTTGGGCGATGGACGAGGTGTTGATTTTTGGCACCATCATTGGATTGGGCAGCAACCTTTGAAATTGGAATTTGTCAATGTTTTTGCCGGTTGTCTAAACCATAGTGTGAAGGTAGCGAAGCTAAGTTTCAGGAGCAACAATGAATGGCATTGGAACACCCCTTGGAATAATCTAGAGGGTTTGCAAAACATTGAGGAGGTCAGAGTTCAAAGCAAGGTTTTGAGGGATGTTCGTGTGACTAGTGGCATCACGCATTCATGGTGTTGCACTTTAGAATCTAGCAAAAGTTTCAGCGTTAAATCTTGTTATAAGCACATTTTGACTATTGGTTTGGGGGCAGCTTAGGATTATAACAGGTTCGGTGAAGTTAATGTTGGACTATATGATAACCTTAGGGGGGGGGGGGGGGGGGGGGGGGGTGAATAAGGTTATATGCTAAAAATTAAATCTTTTTGGATTTTCGAAAAGTTAACGATGCAAGTTTAAATCGAATGCGGAAAAGATGATTTAAACTATATACAATACCTAAGCAAGCTATAACAATGGCAGGAACAGTTACAGTGATATTGAAAGCTAAGTACAGTAATATCAAAAGCAAAGATAATTAACACGCATAAAGTAAAAGCAAAGAAAAGATAAGAGATAGGAGTACACCGTGATTTTTACGAGGTTCGGGATAAAAGCCCTACGTCCTCGGCCATCGGCTTTGCAACCTTCGGACTTGATAATAACCACTATATGAGAAGAACTTCTTCAACGTCTTACAAGCAAGCAACTTCCCTATAGCTACCACACCAATCTCAATTTTCCCCAAATTGAGAACCCAAGCTCCCCGCTAAGGATTTCGCTACAATTCAATCTCCCTGATTGAATTACCCAAGAAAACTTCCCAGGATTTCACAACAACCAAGTAGATGATTACAACTGAAATCTAGGATCCAATCACTCAAGCAACATAACACGATGTAGTTGAGAGAAATGAGAGATTTTGAAACCCTAGATGAAGAACGTGAAAAAGAGAATGTGACGGTGAGTGTTTGTGTTCTTTTCTTTTTGATTTGTGTGTTGTGTTCTGAACAATCGTGAAAACCCAATCCTATTTATAGGGATTGTAAAAATATGACCGTTGAAGCACTTTTTAACACAATTGTGATAAGTGAGAAATCGATTGATTGCTTAAAAGAAAGAGAAGAGAAATTGATTTAGTGCTTCCAAAAACACAAGATAGAAATCGATTTTGTGCTTGAGGAAGAAGGAAGGAAATCGATTCCTTACATCCAAAAGTAAGTGGAAAATCGATTTAGCTCTTTAAAATAACAAGCCATCAATCGATTGTTTTCTTTTCAAAATAAATTCCTTTTGGAAAACAAGCAAGATAGAAATCGATTATTGGCTTTAAAAGAATAGAAGGGAAATCAATTTTTGGCTTTAAAATAAGGATAGAAATCGATTCTCTCCTTAAAGAAAGGAGCCATCAGTCGATTTTGATTCTCAATAACAACAAGCCATCAATCGATTGTTTTCTTTCCAAAACAAATTACCAAATCGATTTTCCTCTCTAAATTGAAGCACAAAATCGATTTCCCTCTTTAAAGAAGGAAGCAACAAATCGATTTTACACTTTTAAAAACAACATGTCATGATTCAAAACCTTTCTTTAAAAACAACTTGTGCCTAACTTATTTAATCATGCTTTTATATAAAAGATTTTAACAAAATAGTTCTATTTTAAAAAATCATCTCTCAACTACATAAGTCATAAAGTTTAAGTGATAGGATCTTACACGCGTCCTATGCAAAGAAAAATAACACATAAGTCTTGAACGCTTCAGTAGTTTCTCCTTCGAGCTTCTACACTTTAAGATATCATATCATGCTAAACGCTTTGGTTCATTGCCCTGTGCTTTGGTTCTTGCCCTGCGCATTTGGTTCATTGCCCTGTGCTTTGGTTCAACTATAACCATTAGTAAACAGATTGTAATTTGTTATCATTCAAAACAAAGAGTGTTTGACCTTGGTTCAACAGTTAAAGCTCTTTGGAAGACTTCTATCCCTTCAAATATTCTGATTTTTAGATGGGGAAATCTTAATGACTCTTTACCGGTTCGTGATTTGCTTCTTAGACGTCATGTTATTAATTTGGAGGAAGCAGTTGTTTGTGCATTTTGTCATGAGTGTAGGAAAGATGCGCATCATTTGTTTCTCGACTGTAGATTTGCGAAGTTTATTTGGCGTGAGATTGAAGTTTGGCTTGATGTTCAAATGCTTCACTCGCATACCATAACACATCATTTCCTTCAATTTGGCGACTTATGTGAGGGCAAAAAAATAAAGAGGGTGAAATAGTGGACAAAATTTCCTTGGGAATAAAGAGGGACGACTCTTGGTTTGCTTGCTGAAGGTTACTTTAGCTTTCCTTGGTTGTTTTGTAACCATTCTTCCACTTAGGTGTATTAAAAAGCCACTAGAAATTGTTGTTAGTTATTTGTGGCCTTTGTATTGCCTTGTATTGAATCATCCCATCGTTATCCTTTCCTATATATAGGGGAGAAATTTATAAGAATAACAACTAAGAATTCAGAATTTTAAGAAATAATACATTGTGTATTGTTTTTGAGAGTATGTCTGTATTTTGTTCTTTATTGAACCAAGTTTTCTTGTGGCGATCATTCCCTATGCTTATCACTTCTTCTTTCTCTCAATGAATTAAGAGTGCGGTGCCATCCCATTTCTTATCTTCTCCATATTTTCCTTATTTCTTCTTTCTTGTTCTTATCTTTTATTTTTCCAATTAAGTTTACGCGTATATTCCTAGCTCCATATCAACTCATCCAAGCCACTTTCCAACACTTAAATGCTCATTTCCTACAAAACACGACATACCAAATGCAATTATCCAAATCTACATAAAAGATTAAACAAACCTAAAGAACTCATGACTAATTAAACTAAAAATTCATGAATAAAAAAAATGAAAATATGAGGCAAATATGGGCACATCAAATTACCCCAAGCTTAAAACTTTGCTTGTACTCAAGCAACCACTATGGCCAAAGAAAGAAGAGGAACCAGTAGACACAATGAGTAACGAACCCGATATAAAATCACAACAAGCAATAGGCGTAGGCTTTTCAAGAGTAATAGAGGTAATCTATATCAAGTCCAATTAGAAGCTTAGGTTCCTTGAGATCATGTTTCACACCAGTAAGGACACTCTCCTATCCACTCTCAAAGGTGTCTAAGGGTAAAGTGATTCGCTCAAGTTCCTTCAATAAAAATGCTCTACCATAAGCTTGACTATCAACCAACTCTCCACTGTGTTATTTGAAAGCACATCCAAATCACAAGGTCTTTTCAGGGTTGTAATGGGGCCAAGGGTAATAGATAACAAGTAGGAGTAACAAAGAAAGAGATATTCATAGGGCTATACAACATCTTTAATCAATTATGGTTAGCCTTTTAGAACTTCTGCAAATTCTAAGTTCACAAACATTATGCTTAACATACACAATAATGACCAACCAGTTTGGGCACTTGGTCATAGTGTATGTCCTCTTCATACAATGATCCACTCTTGGTCCTTTTTTTTTCCTTTTTTTCAATTTCTTCGCGCCAAAACAACATTATTGGAGGTACACAATAAGAAGAGAGGATCATCATTTTTTTTATTTTTTTTACGACCACATTGCTCATTTGTATTTTACGAGGCACCCCAAATATATTTTTCCAATCAATTTGGGTTTCAAGAATGAAAATTAGGATTACACTCAAAGTGGGCAACTAGTGGTAACATGTAGACAAGAACTATGGGGCCTGAAAGAAATACCTAAGTGTATTTATCATTTTCAGATATGCCGACAAATTTATTCAGCCTTAAAAAGGTTTCAAGTCAAGTTCTAGAGAGAAAAATCAGAGAGGAACAACACTCAGCAAGAAGAAGAGGGGTATCAATCAAGATGTAATATAAACCCCTATATCAGCCCAAAACTCACATTTATAGCTCAATAAGTGAGAAACACAAAATCGGGAATTTATGCTAATCATCAACTTGCTAAAGATCACCTCTATATTCGGAGATAAATAACCTTGTAGCCCATCACAAGAAAACAAAATTGGGTTTCAAACCATTGATTCCTTAAAGGTTCCAAAAAGAATTGGCATAAAGTTTTTATGAGAGGACAACATATACAATGCGGGTAAAAATATGCTACAATGCAAAATTAACAAAACTAAAATATGATGATTTACAAAACTAAATGAAAAATGCCGAAAATTATAAAACGTCCTACCCAAAACTTAAAATTTACATTGTCCCTAATGTAAATAAATAAGCTTAAGCGGGGATGAAAAAGAAAGACCTTGATGTAACCAATTTATTCAAGCTAGAAACATGCAATAGAAATGTGAGAAACCACCTGGATCCCATAGCTTGCGGTAGAAAGACCAATGTGTGCTCCCATCATGATACATTCCTTCGAGTTCCCATACCTTGGTAAAGAAAAGCCTAGTGATGGTGAACATGTAAGAGCTTCCTCCCGATCCCATGGCTTGAAGCATGGTGACTGTAAAAGGCTGGAGAATTATGATGGCCTCTTCTACCGCAAATGACAACCTTTTCTTTTGACCTCTTCAAGCATTGATTTTCCATTAAGCACATGAGGCACAACTTTTGGTGTTGACTTTGATGCATACACATATTTATCCAATCCATCATACTTAACCAAATCAACAATCTCTTGTCCATCGCTAGACATGGAAGGAAATCCTACCTTATAATCTTCTATCACCACTTCATCTTCAATAAAGTTCACCCCTGAAATAACGTTCTCTATTGATTCATGAGGCTCTTCCCTAACAGTTTTCAACATTCCACAACTTGCATCTCTAATTGCAGCTTCATTTCATTAATTTGCAAAGCATGTTTTGCAGAATATTTTCCAACTCGCCTTTTTAATCTTTCAAGTTGAGCTCTCATTTCTGAAGTTTGGTGCTCTATGCTCTATATTACAAGTTGTGCATCTATCTCCCAAAGAAATCCCAACACATCGGGACTCAATTTAATGTCGAGTGGTGGTCATAGCATCAAAGATGACAATAAAGATTCATGTTCCTCCTTTGTATATATCTTTCTTTTCTCATTCACAATACAATTAAAAACAATATTGTCAATTTAATATTGATGAATAGGATTTCCTATATAGTAGTCCATATGATGCACCACCTAGCAAGAACAAAACTCAAAAGAAAACCGGTCAAAGCAACAAAATAAACAAACATCAACAAACTATTGTTTTATCTTTTGCAAATGCTGAAAAAAATAAAATACTTAATTTTACTGAATTAATAATTTAGTTGATAATCAAATAAAACACAATCCCCGATAGAACAATCCAAGTGTAAGATTTTCGTCAAGTAGTAAAAAGATCGAATCCACGGGGACTGTGATTATTGAGTATCAACTAATTATAATCTAATTAAATTAAGAAAGAACAAAATTTGATGAATTTGAAGAGAAATTGTAATAACAAAATAGTGAAAAATCAATTAGAATCTAAAATTGCAAGAAAATAGAGTTTGTTGTTATAAGATAAAAAAGGGATCCTAGGATTGAGATCTCCACAAGGATTATTTATTGTTTATGATTGCAGTTAATTTCCCATTTATTAATTTTGATTCTCTTTGAAGGTTAATTTATCCTCAGAAAGTTAATGTTCTCTCTCATTTAACAAAAATCGTGCTTAATTGAAATAATTCCTACTTTCGTGGTAACTGAATTCAAACTAAACCCATTAAGCTCTATGATAATTCATGGTTACTCGAAAGGTCAAACCACTTTCGTTATTAGGTTCTCAAATTCAATCCGCATAGATCTAACAATTAGGTTCACCTCTCATTTAACAAAAATCGTGCTTAATTGAAATAATTCCTACTTTCGTGGTAACTGAATTCAAACTAAACCCATTAAGCTCTATGATAATTCATGGTTACTCGAAAGGTCAAACCACTTTCGTTATTAGGTTCTCAAATTCAATCCGCATAGATCTAACAATTAGGTTCACCTCTCATTTCTTCCCTAATCATCTATGAAATGAAAAGAAGTGGCCAACAAATGCACAAGAATAAAACACAATAAGGATAGAATCGAAGCGCGATCAAAATCAATAAAAGGGGAAAATAGGCAATTCATTCTCATAAACATACCAACGGATGTACCCAATCAAAGAAATAGAAAACTACTCAATAATATCAAAATAATAGTCCATGGAAAAGGTTAAGAAACATTCAAACCAGAATTTTTGAGAAGAAAAGAAGATGAAGATTCTTGATCCTTGCCTCTAAAGCTTCTCTCTAATGTGAAGTTAAGAACACCCTAGGCAAGTATTTCTAATTTCTAATTTCTAGTTATACTTAGGCAAAAAAAGGGCCCAAAAAGCCAAAAAAAACTAGGTTAAAAAATGTTAAAATCGAAACTGCAGTGCAGGGTGTGGCGTGAAACACACTCAGGTGGTGTTTCACAACAACACTTAAAATTTCCACAGCAGAGTGTGGCGCGAAACACATACACACCCTACTGGTGGAACTATCTGTTTGTCTCTTTTTCATCCAACTTCTTCCAAAATGACTCCTAGCTCCATTATCAACTCATCAAAGCCATTTTGCAACACTAAAATGCACATTTCCTACAAAACACAACATATCAAATGCAATTATCCAAATCGACATAAAAGATTAAAGAAAGCTAAAGAACTCCCGACTAGTTAAACTAAAAATGCATCAATAAAACAATGAAAATATGATGCAAATATGGACACATCGGAGAGTTTCCCTCTTAGCTCTCCATGGCTGTCGCAGCCAGCTCTGGAAAGAGTTGTACCATCCACCTCCGACGACGTTTGGCCAAGTTAAGGTCATTTTTTAGCTTGTCTCTTCTTCCTCCTACCTTACCCTCTACATGCATGTCCTCATTTGTCACTACAATCAAAATATTAAAATTATTGCCAACCTCTTCACGTGATCTAGAGGTGGGGTTTGAAGAATGCCTTGCCAAATATTATTTGGGAACAATTATGAAAGTATTCCTTGCTCTTTGCAACACATTAACCAACGTTGATAGTAGGTAACAAGAGTTTGTTATGGTAGGGGCTTCAGATATTTATTTATATGGTGAAGATATGTTTGAAGTGTTTTTAGGAACAGATTAGTGCTTTGCTATCATTTAGATCTAGAAATTACGGTTCCTGGTTGAATTGTACGGATCCAGGAAGTGATAAACAGATGTGGGAACCAATCTAAATGATATTTCCAGTAGGAATCTGTAATGAACAATGAAGCTTTGGTCAAAGAGTCAACTGGGGAAAGAATAACGAATCAGCAAGACAGGTCGGTGCCAAGTCATGAGGCGCCAAATGCTGAGAACAGGCGCGTCAGCAATAGGGCGCGTAAGATGAGTACCAAGTTGGAAGAATTTGTACATAAGTAGTGGGAATTGTGGGAATGGGGTTTTTGATGATTTTGTTGAGATTTATTCTCTCTCTCTCTCTCCTCTATCTGTACTCACTCTCTTCTGTCTGTTATTCCTTTCTCTGTTCCTGCTTGTACAGAAGTATTGATTCACACTGAATGCAATAATACAGTACTTTTTTATCTTAATTCTTAGCTTGTGTGTGTGAATTGAAGTACTATTGCAGAATCTGTCTTTGGAGAAAAGGAACTTGTGTGGAGCGGGAAAAGTTTTACCCTTTCCCATAGACGGCACCAATGTTCCGATCTATTTCCCAGGAGAGAAACGACCGAACATAAGACTGATAGTAAGAATCGTATAAAGAATATGATTGGAAACTCGAGGATCCTTTCCATTGGCCTCAAAGGAAAATATTTATAATACAATTGTGTTTATTACTAATAAATGGTTATTATAACCATTATGGCCGTTATACAATTGAAGTACTAATAAATGGTTTATTACAATTGTAAGAGAGATATTAGTGACTCTCTAATAACTGCGTTGACCACCATAATGGAGGTCATGCCGAGTAGATATGAGCGGGAATATAGTAGCCGATCGGTCAGTCTCACATGGTCGAGCTCCTAAGTATACCGGCCGGTCCGGTTGGGAACAGTAACCTTGAAACTTTGCAATGTCACTAACATAATATAGATTTGTTGTTAATTATTTCTGTTCTTTGCACGGATCAGTTCCTTTTATCTTGTTCATCGGACAAAATCCTGGACCTGAAGGTTAGTTTCTCATGATTTGTTGATAAGAATTTTTTGTAATTATTCACTTTTGTTGGTTTGATTGTTTTGATTTTTGCAGGTATGGTTCACTGCAGAAAGTGGAAACTTGGAAGTGACTTATACCCATAATTAAGAACATGTACGTGTGAATTTATTTTTCCCTGCATAGTTAGTTTTGTTTTTTTGGTTGATTTTCCCTTTGGAAAGTTTATGTTTCATAATTGTAGCGAATCTACTCCTTCCATCAAAGATCCAACAGCTGTCCTTTGCAACTATACTTATATCACAATGTACATGTTTTTTTATGACGAAACCACCTGTACATGTTTTAGAAATTTTATAAACCTTAATCTAGTTTCTGATCAGAATGGCTTAAATGAATGTTATGACTTCTATGTTTTAAATTTATGTGCTATTATTTGTTTGCTCTTTTAATTTAAGAGATTCCGTATAAATTCTGTTTGAAATGAGGTGCATGGAAACAAAATTCAATTTTGTGAACTTGTTAGCTTCTTCTAACAATGCTTCAGATATGGAAACTCAAGAGGGCTGGGACGGTGGCCAGCTTGTCTCTTGAGTGTTATTTTATTGATGTTAGGAAGAAAAGTTACACAGATGCTCTAAGCACCCAGCAACAATCTTAGTCTAATACTCAATGAATGAATCCTCCCTTGGTCATAACTCCCCCTTTTATAATGTCCAGAGAGTTAGAGCTTTGGTGGTTACAAGATAAGATCCTAACTACATCCTAACTAACTAATAACTATTCTAACAGATTTAACTGAAATAACAGACATAACAAATACAATTGAAATAACAAATACAGTCAGTTCTCTTGTTCTATTCTACTCTTATTTCTCCTAAAATATGTCTTCACTGGCCTAACAATGCCTTCCCCGTTAGGAACAGCCTTGTCCTCAAGGCTGATGACTGGAAACTGTCTCTGGATGACTGCAGTGTCATCCCAGGTTGCCTCTTCTTCTGGTTGCTCTTTCCACTTGACCAATATTTGCTCTAGGTATTCTCCATGGATTGTTGTTGTTCTTCTATCTAGGATGTACTTTGGGGTGAAGTTAGCCGCAGGTACTTGTAAATCCTCAGGGAGGTGTTCTTCTACTGGGTGGTCCCCCACAGCTAATTTGAGTTGTGAAACATGAAAAACTGGATGGATTCTAGCAGTGGGGGGTAGTTGGAGTTGAAATGCCACAGCTTCCACTTGTTTGATGACTGGAAAGGGCCCATAATAGCGAGCTGCCAGTTTGGGATGTAATTTGGTTGGCATAGAACTTTGCCTGTGGGGTCTGATCTTTAGAAACACTTTGTCACCAACCTTGATATTAGATGTCCTCCTTTGAGCATTAGCATATTTGCTCATCTGTTCCTGAGCATGTTGTAAATGCAATTTTAACTGTTTTAGAGCTTCATCCCTAGAGGTAAGTAAGGTCTTGGGCTACAGCTTCCACCAGAGCCTCACCAGGGATGTATTTAGCAATTGATGGAGATGGACGCCCATAAACTACTTCAAAAGGGGTGCACTTGACTGACTTTTGATAGCTAGTATTGTACCAATACTCTGGCAGGGTAAAAACTCCAACCACCCTTTTGGTTTCTCTGCACAGAAGCACCTCAAGTATGTTTCCAAGACTATATTGAGTACTTCAGCTTGTCCATCAGATTGAGGGTGGTATGCAGTGCTCATCTTGAGCTTAGTGCCTTGCAATTTAAACAGCTCCTGCAAAAAAAACTGAGGAAAGTAGTGTGTCTATCACTGACAATGGAGAGAGGGATGCCATGGTGTTTCATCACCTCCTTAACAAAAACTCCAGCCAGAGACTTGGCAGTGAAAGGGTGTTTAATTGGAATAAAGTGGCCATACTTACTTAACCTGTCCACTACCACCAGTATAACATCATACCCTTTAATTTTAGGTAAATGAGTGATGAAATCCATACTTACCTCTTCCCGAATAGCATTAGGTATGGGTAGATGTTGTAGAAGACCAGCTGGAGAGCAGGCTTGGTACTTGCTTCTTTGGCATATTTGGCAGGAAGCCACATAGTTGGTGACTGTACCCTTCATGCCAACCCAGTACAGGGATTGTGCTATTCTCCTGTAGGTTCTGAACTCCCCAGAGTGGCCTCCAGTAGGTGTAGCATGATATTCTTCCAGCTACAGAGGGATCCATTTGGAGTTTGCTGAGATGACTAACCTTCCCTTATAGTATAGCCTACCCTGTTCTAAGGTGAAATGCCCATGAGAGTTAGGATTGGCCTCCAATTCTTCCTTGATCTTCTTTAATGACTCATCTTGCAAAACCTCTTCATCAATTGATGGTGTATCCTGCCAAAAATTCCTACTGATAACCTTCAGCTCAGACTCTTCAAACAGTCTAGAGAGAGCATCAGCCACCTTGTTGGTGGTTCCCTTCTTGTACAAACCTCAAAATCGTACCCTAGGAGTTTTGCCCTGTTGATTTTGAGAGACAATCCTCTGCTCTAGCAGAAATATCAGGCTCTTGTGGTCAGTGTATACTAAAAATTTTCTTCCAATTAAGTAGGGCCTCCAATGTTGGATGGCTAGAACTAGTGCCATCAGCTCCTTCTCTTATGTGCATTTAGTGAGTGATTGGTCAGACAGTGCCTTGCTGCAATAAGCTATTGGTCTCTTATTTTGGGTCAGCACAGCTCCAATACCCAATCCAGATGTGTCACATTCAATAGTGAAGGTCTTCTCAAAGTCTGGCAGTGTTAATACTGGTGCAGTAGTGACTGCCTGCTGGAGCTGCTGAAAGGCTAGAGTGATCTCATCAGTCCACTCAAACTGTCCCTTCTTCAATAACTGTGTGAGAGGTCTTGCTATGTGCCCATAATTGTAAACAAACCTCCTATAGTATCCAGTTAGGCCTAAGAATCCTCTTAGAGCCTTGATTGATTTAGGAACTGGCCAGTTTAATATAGATTCCACCTTCTGTGGATCCATGGCAACTCCTTTTCTGCTAATTACTTGCCCCAGATATCTAACCTCCTTCCTTCCAAAATCACATTTTTTTATTAGCATAAAGTTGGTGCTGTGATAGTGTACCTAGCACCTGTCTCAAGTGTGACATATGCTCTTCCCATGATTGGCTATAGATTAGAATGTCATCAGAGAAAAAAATACGAATTTCTTTAGATATGGTTGTCAGGTGGAGTTCATAGCACTTTGGAATGTGGCAGGGGCTTTTGTGAGCCCAAAGGGCATCACCAAGGACTCATTATGCCCTTGATTTGTCCTAAAAGCAATTTTAGGAATGTCCTCCTCATTCATTCTGATTTGGTGATAGCCTGCCCTTAGGTCAACCTTAGAGAAGTAGCAGGCTGCATGCAATTCATCCAGAAGCTCCTCAATTACGGGAATAGGAAATTTATCTGGTATTGTAGCCTTGTTGAGGGCCCTGTAGTCCACACAAAACCTCCAACTGCCATCTTTTTTTCTTACCAGTATCACAGGGCTAGAGTAGGGGCTGTTGCTGGGTCTAATTATACCAGATTTGAGCATCTCCCCTACTTGTTTTTCTATCTCATTTTTTTGCAGTTGAGGGTACCTATATGGCCTAACATTCACAGGTCCCACCCCCTCTTTAATTGGTATTCTGTGATCCACTTCTCTTGGAGGAGGTAACCCCCCAGGCTCTTTAAATACTTCCTGAAATTCAATGAGTACTTGGTCAATGTCTTGCTGCCTCATGTCATCATCAATAGCATTTAGTGTGAAGGTTGCCCTTTCATAGCTGTGTGGTGAATTCCACATGCTAGCAATGCCCTCCACTTCACTTACATTTAACATGTTTTGAGGGGATATGAGAAAATTTCCCAAGCTGGGGTCCCCTTTGATCACAACAGGGCCTTGTGGAGATTGGAACTTCATTGTAAGGTCCTTCAAGTTGGCCTGCACATCCCCCAGTGTTGCTAACCAAGAGATCCCCAAAATCGAATCCACCCCTCCAAGTTCAAAGATGAGTGTGTCAACAGAGCAATTGTAGTCGCCAATCTTCACCTTTACTCCCTTGCACTTACCCATCATGTTCTTCCTCTCACCGTCTCCCAGTCTTACCCTGAACACCCCTTTACTGTCAAAACTCAGACCCAAATTCTCAACCAATTCCCTTGAGATGAAATTGTGAGTTGCCCCACTGTCAATCAGGACCAGAACCCACACTCCATTAATGATTGCAAGTAATTTCATGGTTTTGGGTTGAGAGAGACCTTTGGAGGTCATATGCAACAGTTCTATTACATTCAACTCCTCTTCATCTGAGCCAGAGTTCTGTTCTTCTTGGTTTTCAGCAACTTTGACATCCCCTTCTTCTGTGATTTCCTCATCAACACCCAAAATCACTACGCGCAAACTACTCTCTGGACATTTGTTCCCAGGTCCAAAGGGTCCTCCACACGCAAAGCACAGATTCTCTCATCGCCGTCGTGCGTGCTCTGCATTGGGTAAAAAACGGGTCCCTCCTGTCCGGAATTTCCCTGTGGGCGTCGCAGCCTTGCCGTCGTTTCTTGAAGTGGACGAAGAGTTGGGTGTTATCAGGTCGCTTATTGGTTCTCGGGTCATCGCGCAACCCGTTTCTTGCTACGATGTCGTTTCCTCTATAGCGCGTCCCATTGTAACGATTGAACGAGTTTCCCGTGCTCTTGGACTCTCTGTGTGCCTCTTCTATCCTCCGTGCCATGGCTAGAGCCTTCACCAGCTTCTTGGGATCTTGAATTCTTACCTGATCCCTAATTGCCTTGCGCAGTCCACCCAGAAAATACCCCAAGATGATGTCTTCTGGTGTTCCCTTAGCTTGTGCAAGAAGGAGTTCGAAATCACGAATATAGTCACCTATCATGCCGCGTTGCTTAATGGTTGATAATCGTTCATACACCGTGCCTTGGGCGCAATCCCCAAATCTTTCTAACAGAGCTTCTGTCAAGTTGCACC
>OY754307.1:38273585-38436085 GCA_963573325.1 Astragalus glycyphyllos
GAGAAAGTGGAACATGCACTGAACATCCAAAAGTTCTAAGATGGAAAATAGTAGGTTCTTGACCATAAACTAACTGTAAAGGGGAGGAGTCGTGATAACTTGTTGGCCTAATGCGAATCAATGTTGCAGCATGCAAAATTGCATGTCCCCAAGTGGAAATGGGAAGTTTGCAGCTCATTAGAATCGGTCTTGCAATTAACTTTATACGCTTAATAAATGATTCTGCAAATCCATTCTATGTATGAACATGTGGTATATGATGTTCAATGTCAATTCCAATGGAGGCACAATATTTATTAAATGCTTGAGATGAAAACTCAGCAGCGTTGTCAAGACGTATTTTCTTGGCAGGATAATCAGGGAAGTGGGCTCTTGTTCGGATTAGTTGAGCTAGCAATCTCGCAAATGCTTGGTTGCGAGTTGACAACAAACAAACATGTGACCATTTAGTCGATGCATCAATTAAAACCATAAAATATCTAAATGGTCCACATGGTGGGTGTATTGGCCCACAAATCATCTTGTATATGCTCTAAAAAGTTGATAGATTCATTTCTATATTTTGTTGGTGATGGTCTAATTATCAACTTCCCTTGTGAACAAGAAGTGCATGAGAAATTATTGGATTGAAGAATCTTCTGGTTCTTCAATTGATGACCACATGAGTATTCAATTATTTTTCGCATCATTATGAATCCGGGATGGCCCAGCCGGTCATGCCAAACAACAAATTTTTTGTGATTTGTAAACGTCTGGTTTACAACAATGTGTGCTTCAATTGCGCTGATATAAGTGTAGTACAGATCACTAAAGGAAAAGGTAGGCAGCTTTTCCACTACACTTATTTTTTCCAAAGTATGTCTTGTTATATAGAGATATTCAATATCCCCTTCATCTCTTGTTTCAATATAATATCCATTTAGACGGATATCGTTGAAACTTAATAAATTCCTACTAGACTTAGGGGAATATAATGCATTCTAAATGCGTAAATTTGTTCCCCGAGATAACAGCATATTAGCTCTTCCGGAGCCTTCAATTATTTTTGAATAGCCGGATATAGTACTAACGTCGGTTTCTCGCTTTACTAAATATGAGAAATATTTTGCATCCTTTAAAATTGTATGGGTAGTTCCGCTATCGACGAGACACATAACTCCATTATTGATGCTAGTGTCAATACTCATTCTATCCAAAGAAAAAAATATGATAAAAGAGAAGCATGAGAAAGAATAACAACTTTATGATTGAAGTATTCGAATATAATATATGGAAGTTGAAAACACACTTAAATATCAAGCTTTATTATTATTAGCATAGGAAATTCTAAACATTTTATTATTATAGGAAATTCAAAGACACTCTCAAATTTTATTGGAATATTTAGGAAAATCTACTTCTTTACTATACTTCCATCCACAATGAGGTGATCAATATTTCCATCAGAGTCAGAAAATAAATCAGCAACATCCAAATGGGTAACATCTATATTACCATCATCTTCATAAGCAAAATTTGTCTGAATCCTTTTATCTTCATTTTTAAGTGATTTTTGATAGAGATCAACAAGAAGTTTTGGTGTACAACAGGTACGGCTCCAATGACCTTTGCCTCCACAACGGTACCAAATATTTCCATTATTTTTGCTACTCTGCGCACCATTGTCATTCTTTTCAACTTTTTTCCACTTCTGGTGAAAAGATGTGTTCTTGTAATTTCCACTACGATTATGATTAAGACCGTGACCACGACTATAGTCACAACCACGACCATGGCCACGGCCACGGCCACGACCACGAGTTTGCCCATAGTGTTCGTGTGTTGCAACATTCACTTCTGGGAATGGAGTCGTGTCGGTGGGACGAGCTTCATGATTTTTCATCAAAAGTTCATTATTTTGCTCCGCCACAAGAAGGCAAGAAATCAAGTCAGAGTATTTCTGAAAGCCTTTTTCTCGATATTGCTGCTGCAGGAGCACATTGGATGCATGAAAAGTGGAGAATGTTTTTTCTAACATATCTTCATCAGTCACTTTTTCTCCACATAATTTCAATTGAGAAGTGATTCTAAACACCGCAGAATTATATGCAGTTACACTTTTAAAATTTTGTAAGCGCAAATGCATCCATTCATAACGAACTTTTGGGAGGATAATAGATTTTTGGTGTTCGTATCTTTCTTTTAAATTGTTTCAAAGTACATGTGGGTCTTTTACCGTAAGGTATTCATTTTTAAGGTCCTTGTGGAGATGGTGGCGAAGGAAAATCATGGCTTTTGCCTTTTGTTGATTAGTTGTTTTATTTCCTTCCTTAATGGTATCTCCATGACCTTCCGCATTTAAATGGATTTCAGCATCTAGAGCCCAAGGCAATTAATTCTTTCCCGAAATCTCAAAAGCCTCAAAATCAAGTTTCGTAAGGTTCGACATATTTAGAACTATCATGAAATTGTAAAATCATACAAATTAGATCAAGTATAAGATTATGTAGAAAACCAAAAACTAAATATTTCTAGGAAGAAGCCAAGAAGCCGAGGGGAGACACTGAAGCACATTATAAATAGATGCACGGGATAAAATGCGGATCAGGTCAGAAACAAATAGATGCAGATCAGCACCTCATTTTCAGTCACAAAACAACGACTATGATGTAATTCTGCTGTGAAATGCAGCCGCAACGCAGTGAAGGACATGTCCGTTCATGGAATACGCCACTGTTGACCACGTAGTATACATAACAAATACTAGTAGACTATGAAAACTCCATGCATGTATTCTTATGATATTCAGTTGTGATTAAACAAAGGAAAAACAAAAATATTATTAGCAGCATTATAAAAACAGTGACTGATATATCAAGAGAAAGAATACTTACTTAGATTGGTAGAACTTCATGCTGATAACGTGTTATAAAATAAGCAAGATTATTATACCATAAGCAAGACTATATCAAAAGATGAACAAGAGAATGAGAAGAGAGAAAATGTAATTCTTTGTATTTCTCTTCAAGTGTATCTACACATAGGAGATATCCCATTTATAGGGAAGAAGGGAAGTGAAAGATCACCCTATGAATAGCCACTAACAACTCATTACAAAGGGAGTAATTAGAACTAGAAGTGGAAGAGAAGATGAAGGGGAATGGACATCCATATTTTTCATAACAAAATTGTAATAGTAATTATTTCAACTATACTAGGCGGGCCTAGTTAATTTAATACACACATAAAGGAATTTGGGGGTGTTATACCTAGATTTTTCTCTAAGCCGTAAATCACACAAATAAAATAAAACAATTTCTAAAACATGTTCTAATAATAATTTTAGAAAAAGTGGGGTGGTACATTACCACCCCCCTTACAGAAATTTTGTCCGCGAAATTTATTATACTTGCAAAAAGATGTAGATACTGCTGACGGATATTTCCTCACGCTCCCAAGTAGTATCTCCAGTTACATCGTCCCATATTACCCTTACTAACAGAATATGTTTTCCACGTAGTTCTTTAACTTTACGGTCTGCAATCCGTACAGGTAAAGTCTGTAACACCCCAATTCTACCCAATAATACTATAAATCAGAGTGCGGAATTTTCAACATAAATATTGGAGTGCTACACTTACTTCCCAACACAAACAATATAATTCATTCATGGTAAATTCAATTTGAAGCAATCTTAACAATCCTTGTCCATTTGACAACTCAAATCAACAATTTGCTTAATAGAGATAACTTCGAGTTCAACAAATATTGCAACCTAAATGATAAAGGAAAAAAAACAGCGTTCAATCCCCCCGAGTGTTACGTATCAGAGTGACGACACCGACTCAACTAAGGAAGGATCACCGCCTTCATTCGCGACTACCTGCACGTTACCACATAGGGGTAACATTCAAACAGAAGGGGTGAGATATCGAACTATATAAGAGCAATTATGAAGAACAATATGATAGGTCAGATACTATAGAATTACACATATCATCAATAAAATCCTCAATAGAGTCATCAATAGAATCATCGAAGTGCAATGCGGAATGCGACTCAACTGTGCATATGCATGTGGTACCATTGGAGCAAAACTCCCGTCGTAAAAATCGTCGTTGCCAGTAAATAGTGGCTCACAGGGCATAGCCCTCATCGTTCACGTCGTAAAGCAAATACAAAGGTATGCGACACAATGTGAATGTACAAGTAACGCTAATCACAGTCACGCAATCGCACGACAACAACACCAAAACGTCATGGCGGCCATAGGCCTACAATTTACTATCTTTGCCAATAAATAGAGGCAAATCAACTTTTACAACTTCACCTGCAATTTACCACATTTTCGACAAGGTAGTCAACGCAACAATTAACCACAACGGCAACTGTGGCAACAATATTGACAAAGCAGCAACATCAACAACGCAAAACAGCAAGAATAGCAACAACACAGCAACAAAACGTAACAGCAATGACAACAATAACAGCAAAACCGCAACAGCTTTAACAGCAAAACATCAACAGCATTAACAGCAAAACAGCAACAGCATTATCAGCAAAACAGCAACAGCATTAACAGCAAAACAGCAACAGCATTACATCAAAACAGTAACAACATTAACGTAACCATCAATTCAATTACGAAAATTATTTATAATTCTTACTAACGAGTTATCTATATTCCTATCATTTTTTTTATTATAATAGTGAAAACCTTAATCCAACAAAATTACAATTCGATTTAATTAGAACTAACGACATAGGAATTCAAGCACACACGGTCAATTCATCAAACATTTCTCATACGATATATATATATATATATATATATATAACTACGCAACATACACAGAGGCAGTCAATAATAAACCCCAAACCCCGCATACGATCCCTCATATACGCTATTATAGAATTCGAACCCACCCTTACCTCAACTATGGTGGCGCAAACTCCCTCCTAGCCTCGTTCCTCGATTCTCCGAATACGGCGACTCCTATGCGATAGTAACGACGCGTGACGATCACGAACGTAGAGAATTGCAATGAAAATCAACCCTCCCAATCCAATCCTAGGCTAGAGCTCTTGAAAATTGAGGCCTTTGTGTAACTTAGAAGTGAGAGGAAGAAGGAGAAGAAGGGAAAAGAGGGCGGCTGCGCAAACAGACCAGCCCTAGCGCATATTTGCGCTATATTTATAAGGAGGAGTGGCGCACAAGCGCCTTCCTGCGCAAGCTGCGCACTGGACACGCTGCTAGGGTTGCGTGAGCGCTGCGCACTTGCGGTGCTAAGCCCAATGCTATTTTTAACTGGTCCACGACACGTGATTATCATCTAACTCATTTTCAACATAGCTACTACGCTCATAATTTCAATTCTTACAATTATCCTACGGCAATCCAACTTCGAAGTAATTTGATTAAATTTTAGGGCGTTACAACTCTCCCCCACTTAGAATATTTTCGTCCTCGAAAATTTACCTGATTCGAACAACTCGGGATAGGACTCCCGCATCTTGCTTTCCAACTCCCATGTCATGCTCTCTCCGGCAGCTCCTAACCAGACTACTTTCACCAAGGCGATCTCTTTGCCCCTTAGAGTCTTCGTCTCACGGTCCGCGATTCGTACAGGCATCGTCTCCACAGTGAGATTATCCCGTACTTGCACATCATCCATATGAATTACATGAGATGGATCTGGAATATACTTCCGAAGTTGTGACACATGGAACACATCATGCAAATTCGAAAGATTAGGCGGTAAGGCCACTCTGTAAGCTACATTCCCAACTCTTTCCGTGATCTGATACGGACCAATGAATCGAGGAGTAAGCTTCTTAGATTTCAAAGCACGTCCAACACCGGTCACAGGGGTGACTCTCAAAAACACATGATCACCAGCTTGAAATTCCAAATCCTTCCTTCGCTTATCATGGTAACTCTTCTGTCTACTTTGTGAAGCTTTCATCTTTTCACGAATCAACTCCACTTTCTCAGTCGTTTTTCGAACAATTTCAGGTCCAAGCACTATACTCTCTCCAGATTCATACCAACACAAAGGGGTTCTACACCTTCGACCATACAACGCTTCGAAAGGTGCCATCCCAATACTAGAATGATAACTGTTATTATAGGTAAACTCTATCAACGAGATATGGGTATCCCACGAACCTCCTTGCTCAAGAATACACGCTCCCAACAAATCCTCCAGCGATTGAATAGTCCTCTCTGTCTGACCATCCGTCTGAGGGTGATACGCTGAGCTCAATCTCAACTTAGAACCCAACGCCTCTTGCAAACTCTTCCAGAAATCAGAAGTGAACCTAGGATCTCTATCCGAAACGATACACATAGGAGCACCATGCAACTTTACAATCTTTTGGAGGTAAATCTCAGCCAACTTCGGTACTGGATACGTGATATTAATAGGTATAAAATGAGCCGACTTCGTCAGCCTGTCAACAATCACCCAAATCGCATCATGCCCGCTCACAGTATTAGGCAGCCCCGTCACAAAGTCCATTGAAATGCTATCCCATTTCCATTCCGGAATCTCTAAAGGTTGCATCAACCCCGCAGGCTTCTGATGTTCAACTTTTGACTTCTGACAAGTTAAACATGCATACACGAATTGCGCTACATCGCGCTTCATCCCAGGCCACCAGAACCATCTTCTCAAGTCTTGATACATTTTCGTAGCTCTTGGATGAATACTCAACTTACTTCTATGACTCTCTTCGAGAATTGCTTTCTTCATTTCCGCATCGTCAGGAATGCAGATTCTATTATGGTATCTCAACATACCTTGCGCATCCAACTCAAAATCGTTATTCTCAGACTGCCCGATTCCTACCGTCGAATCTACCAGTTTAACATCTAGTTTCTGAGCTTCTCTGATGCTATCTAAAAAGTCATTATTAATCTCCAACATCCCCAACATAACACTCTGAGGTGTCACTTCGCAAATCAAACTCATATCTCTGAACTGCTCAATCAATTCAAACTCCCTGACCATCATTGCCGACATCTGCAAGGTCTTTCGGCTCAAAGCATCAGCCACGACATTAGCTTTCCCTGGATGATAATTCAAACTGAAATCATAGTCTTTTAGCAACTCCAACCACCTCCGCTGTCTCATATTCAGTTCCTTTTGATCAAACAAGTACTGCAAACCCTTATGGTTGCTAAATACTTCAAATCTAGAACCATAAAGATAATGCCTCCAAATTTTCAGCGCAAAAACAACTGCAGCAAGTTCTAAATCGTGCGTAGGATAGTTCTTCTCATGAGTCCTCAATTGCCTCGATGCATAAGCAACTACCTTACCATTCTGCATAAGCACACCTCCTAAACCCATCTTGGAAGCATCACGGTACACCACAAAGGACTCTCCCGGATTAGGCAACGTCAAGATAGGAGACGTCGCCAATCTCTTCTTCAATTCGGTGAAACTCTCTTCGCAACGAGCGTCCCATATAAAGGCTTGACCTTTGCAGGTCAGCTGAGTTAAAGGAAATGCCAACTTAGAAAAGCCTTCAATGAACCTTCTATAGTAGCCAGCTAATCCCAAAAAACTTCTAATCTCGGTAACCGACTTTGGAGTCTCCCATTGCAATACAGCATCGACTTTAGATGGATCCACCGCAATGCCGCTACCAGAAATAACGTGACCAAGAAAACTCACCTCCTTCAGCCAAAATTCGCACTTAGACAACTTTGCATATAACTTCTTGTCCCTTAAGACCTCCAATACCAATCTCAAGTGCTCTGCATGCTCTTCTTCTGTCTTAGAGTAAATCAAAATATCATCGATGAATACTACCACAAACCGATCCAAATAAGCATGAAACACACGGTTCATGTACTCCATGAATACTCCCGGCGCGTTAGTAACACCGAAAGGCATCACCGAATACTCATAATGCCCGTACCGAGTTCTAAAAGCCGTCTTCTGAATATCCTCATCTTTCACTTTAATCTGATGGTAGCCCGATCTCAAATCAATCTTACTGAATACTTGAGCACCCACCAATTGATCCATCAAATCGTCTATTCTTGGGAGTGGATACTTGTTCTTAATCGTCACTTTATTCAACTGTCTATAAACAACACAAAGCCTCATACTTCCATCCTTCTTCTTCACTAGCAACACTGGAGCTCCCCACGGTGATACACTCGGCCTCACAAACTTCTTTTCAAGTAGATCCTCAAGTTGCTTCTTCAATTCGGATAATTCAGATGCTGACATCCTGTAAGGTGCCATAGAAACAGGTTTGGTACTAGGTACAAGATCAATAGCAAATTCAACTTCCCTCTCTGGTGGTACACTTGGAATCTCATCAGGGAAAACTTCAGGAAATTCGCGCACCACCTGCAACTCATCAATTATGGCTTGATTCTTAACAGATAGCGATGCCATCAGCGAGAATAGCTGAACTTCTTCCCGCATCAACTTCTGCAACTGTCCAGCAGAAAACAAACCAGCCTCCTCCTCTTCGGGAGTGGAGAAACTCACAGACTTGCTAAAACAATTAATATGAACATAGTTATATTCTAACCAGTCCATCCCTAGGATCACATCCAATCAGCTTAACGGCAGACAAATCAGATCAACAATAAATTCTCTGTCGAAAATCGACAAAGGGCACTTAGAACACACAAGAGAAGTAGTCACCGACCCCTTAGCTGGAGTATCGACAACCATCTCCCTATTCATAGAAGACAACACAAGACCCAATCTTTTAACACATTCCGCAGCAATAAAACAATGAGTAGCACCAGTATCAATAATAGCTATTAGAGGAACACCATTAATGAAACATGTACCTCCAATAAATCCGTCGTTCTCAATAGTCTGTGTCCCTGCCAGAGCGAACACTCTTCCACTAACTCTTTCTTTCTTTGGCTTCTGACATTGATTACTAATATGCCCTTCTTCGCCACAATTGAAACAGACCTGCTCCTTGTGCTTGCACTCGGATGATTCGTGCCCAGTCTTACCACAACGAAAGCACCTCTTCGCCTCAACCTTGCACACGTTACTCTTATGACCAGGTTTGCCACATTTGTAACATACAATACCAGCAGGGGCGTCTCCCCCACTAGTTCTCTTACCATCAAAACTTTTCTGCTTACCTTTACCAACTGGAGCATCATACGGCTTACCACGAGTCTGCTGCTTGCTCCTCTTCTCATTAATGATCTTATAGTGAGCATCGTTGTCCTCCTCATAGATCCTGCAACTGTCAATCAAATCGGAGAAAACACGGATCTTCTGATACCCAATTGCCTTTTTGATCTCAGGTCGCAGCCCATTCTCAAACTTGATGCACTTTGAAAATTCAGCAGTTGCTTCATTGTAGTGCGGATAAAATTTGGCCAACTCCACAAACTTAGCAGCATATTCAGTAACTGACAGGTTCCCTTGCTTCAGCTCAAGAAACTCAATTTCTTTCTTACCCCGAACATCCTCAGGGTAATACTTCCTCAAAAACTCCCTACGGAACACAACCCAAGTGATCTCTTCACCTGCAGCTTCCAATCTCTGACGTGTATCTAACCACCAATCGTCAGCCTCTTCTGACAGCATATGAGTACCATAACGAACCTTCTGCGCTAGAGTGCAATCCATCACACGGAAGATTCTCTCAATCTCCTTCAACCAAGCCAATGCTCCATCAGGATCATACTTACCCTTGAAAGTGGGCGGATTCTCCCTTTGGAAAGTCGCCAAACTGCGAGATCCGGCATTCTCACCAGCGTTCTGTTGATTCTCCAATGCCTGAGCCATAGCGCCCAAAGCAGCAGCAATAGCAGCATCATTCCGTCCGGCCATTTCAGCTTATCCCTACAACACAAATTAAAGTTTAGAACGAATAACAATACTTGATTGTTAATCGAAGCGATGATTTGTCTCAAAACAGCCCCTTTTATGCTCACTACCATGTGAATCAAAATTGAAATATTGTTGTTGAGCATTCAATTCTTGCATAAAGTAAAAACTCCAATGGTCCACGCAAAAGTGGAATTTTTTTTTCTTTCAAAAAAATAAAAACACTAAACAAAAATTGTGAAACTAAAAACAACAAAGAGAACACATTACAAACACAAAATACAATACGAAATAGAAAAAAAAATTGCTCAAAAATAGAACACACCAAAAACTAACTAAACTTACTAACTAAACAATAGAAAATAACTATCACAATCCCCGGCAACGGCGCCAAAAACTTGTTGTGTGAAAACAGTATGTGCAAGTATACACAATCGTAACAAGTAATAAAGAGTAAGTAGAGATCGTTCCCACGAGGACTGTTGAGTTCTTTTCTATATTTAATTAGCAAGTAAGCTAGTAAGTAAAACAAAGTAAAATAACAAGTTGTAGAACTTAGTTTTATCAACAAACAGTAATTAAGATAAATGATTAGTAGAAATCCAGAATGAGAGTAAGTTGGGAATGCTTTCACTATGCAAATTCATAATAATGCTCAAAATGCTATGCTAAGTGCTGCAGCACTAGGTGCTTCCGCAATTGTGCATTATGTCTAATGCTTAACACTAGGCTTTAGTCTCCCCAAATTATGTCTAATTCGGAAGAGATTATTTCCCTAGGCTACTGGAGAACAAGCAGCATTACACCTAAGTGTTTTACCTCATGGCTTATGCCTCTCCTATGTCTAGGACTCAAGCAAGGAACAACTATATGTCTATAGTGCAACATACCATGTCATCTTGTGAGATATAAATACAAACCATTCCTGTGAATGTATTTCTACTTAGATTAGACGGCCAACCCTTAGCTAAGATGGATGTAGTAAAACACACAAGATAAAGTGCTCAACACAATAACATAAGCATCAAGAACATTAAGACTTCATTACATAGATCTAAACATCCCAACTAAGAGTATTTAGCTCATGATGAGCAAACAACACAAGAAATACAACTCAAACATAAATGTTAAAGCCATAATACCGAAAATAAAAGGAAGAAAGATACTAAGAAGAGGTAGACTGAAGATTGGCTCCAAGAACAGTAGCATGGAGGTTCAGATCAGCTCCCAAATCCACGAAAATCTCCAAGTAAATCAACTCGTGTATTGCTGCAGCATCACTCCCATCAACAGAATTTCTACCTTTTATTGTGAAAATGGAGCTTGGAACGAAAATGGAGAGAAAGGCTGTGTCTAACCCTAGCCTCCTTTCTGAACCAGCCTCCTAAATAAGGAAGATGAGCTCCCTTTTATAGAGCTAGGGTTTAGTGATTAAAGAAATGTCATTTGGAGGCTCTTTTTGTCCTTATGTGTGCCTAGGAGTACAAGTGACCACATAGATGGAATATTCTTGGCATAACAGTACCCATTCACTGCTACAGGACGTGCCTGTCCTTTTTGACAGCTAGCAGGCGCTGAAATCCGTGTGACAACATTTTCTCTCTCATTTGTCGCAGAAATGCAATGCTGCGGCACCTATTGCTAAGAAAGCATAAATAACTCTATATAAAATAGAGGTATCACACCCCCAAACTTAAACCATTGCTTGTCCTCAAGCAATGACGCTTGACAAAGACAAACAAACACGAGCAAGGCAATATCCAGCTGCACAAATTGATTCAAACAGATTTTCAAAGATGTTCAAGTTGGGCATGAACTTTCAGATTCTCAATCACTCATATACACCTTAAGTTCATCAAGATTCAAATAATTGCATACTGCTCAAGGTGTGTGTGTGATCACTAGGCTCAGTTCAGTCCTTAGCAAGTTTCAAAAGTTCTCCTAGCCTTGAAAAGCATGGCTTTCTTTTAGTTATGCCAAAGATTTTTCAAAAAGTAGGGTAGACTAACAATTTCCACAAAAGAACAGGGGTATAAGCATGACAAAGGGCTTTGATGTAGCAATCCAGAACTCTAGGTCAGTGCACTTATTACAAAGGGACATAACAGTGCTGCTGCAGCATTACAGACTAACAAAGACTCTTTGTAAAGACATTTAACTGTTATTGTACTGCATTGCTCTTATTCTTGAATTTCCTTTTGATAGCATTTTTTTTCTTTTTTTCAACTTTTTTTTTTCAATTTCTTTTTCTCTCTTTTTTTTTTGCATTGATGATTGGGCAATTACAGCACATTACACTTATTTACAGACACTGGTGCTTTATAACATAGCACCTTACATTCAGACTTCATTCACATTCCTAAAACTATGTGCACATGACCTAATTCCATTCATTCTTGCTTTGCCTTAGTATATCTCAAAGAACCCCCAAACTTAGTTTCATAAGCTACCCTAAGTTTTTAGTAGAAATTTGGCACAACCTTGGTCTACCAAAATCTAACTTCAGCATCAAATTGTTTCTAGCTTACTAATTTCCTACCTAAACCTAGAGTATGAGTGTGGGAACAATAGCAATCTAATCATCAATCAAAACCAGGCTATCCTCACTCAAACTCACCATAATCATCATTAAGTCAGCCCAAAAAGAAGCATAATCTATTACTAATTTGAACAAAAGATACAACTAAACATGCCTTTTAAAAACAAATAACACAAGGTCCTCTCCCCAACTTAAGACTCAGCAGTGTCCCCACTACTCATGCAAATACTATAGGGAGAGACCTTAGACATAATTAAAACAAAAATTAGACACTAAACACAGAAACATGAAAACAATTCTAAACAGCTGTTGGATGCTATTACAGATGCTACAACATCCAGCAGGATTATTGAGAGAGAACTAGGTAGAAAATAACAATTAAAAACAACTAACAACACATAAACAACTAAACACCAAAGAGAAAGTGATAACTAGAAGGGAAGACAACTAATCAAACATTAAACAAAACTAAACAACAAAAGAGAAAGGGTTAACTAGAAGGGACCCCTGGTTTGTTTCTGGCATGGACTCTTGTAGCTTGGTGCTTCAGCAACTGCCGATGCTGCAGCATCAGGTGCTACCACATCTCAGTTTAAGCTCACTTTTGCAAAAAGCATGTTGCATGGAATATTTGGCCAATGGAGGATCTGGTGTAGGAGGAGGGACCTAATCATCTGGTAAAGCAGAGTCAGGTTTCTCCATAATAGAATCAGATATCCTTGGCCTCTTTTTGTCCACCAATTTGTTTATTACAACTTTCTTTGCTGCTGCAGCAGATGCTGCAGCTTTGCCTTTTGACACTGTTGCTGTAGCACTACCTGTGACAGCATTCACACTCTGCATTTCAGCTTCCAATTGCCTTGGTGTTTTCTCTTTGGAAGGTTGAGTTTTGGACGGATTTTTCTTTGGTGAGGAAGGTTGTTTGGTTGATAGAGACTTGTGGAATGGATTGTTTTGGGTGGAGGGGATGGTTTTGGAATATGGATGAATTGTTTGCTTTAAGGTGTGGTGGATGAAGGGTAAATAACGAAGGGTTGTAACTGTGAGAAGTAGGCTTTTGTGGTGGAGAAGGTGTTTTGGGTGGACGGATTGTTCTTTGGTTGGTGATTGTTTAGGTGAAGGTGTGGTGGAAAGGTTTTGAGTGGGTGGTGATTGGGGAAAAGATTTCTAACAAGGTAAAATGTTGAGATAGAGAAAACACACTGCCAATTAACAGAAGTGACTGCCAAATATGCCACAATTGCATTTGAAATTCCATTTTGATCACATGCTCAACACTTCGGCAACAGGTGCTGCAACACATGGTGCTGCAGCAACAAAATTCTGCATAATTGACAGGACAAACCACGGGACCACTTATTCATACCTGAAAAGGTAAAAACCGAAACACACAAAACACAATTAGTCTTAAAAGTCTGGGTTGCCTCCCAGTAGCGCTTAATTTATAGTCTTTAGCTAGACTTGACATTCAAAACTCAAGTTAGGGTGGATAATAGGACAAAAAGAAAATATCATTCTTCCGCTTTCTCCTTTTGGTCAGAAATCCCATGTATTTGGCATGTGGAAGCAAGTGTTCCCATGCCCCAATCAATAAGCATTTGGGATAGGAGTTCCCCTTTTCTTGAAAAAATTGAAGCTCATTTAGCGGAGGACTCTTTCCTTCAATTACCAAGGGTTGAACCTTAATTGTCACATGACTCTTTTCATACCTCAACCTTGGCTTTTCTTCCTTGTCACTATTTTTAAATTTTTCTTGTTCTACCACTACACAATTTTTTTGTTTTTCTTCCACTACTTCCAAATGACCACATTCAAGTTCACACTCTACACTCATTTTTTTCTTTTGCTCAACCACATATTCAATACAACTTTCTTCTTGTAGATGCTCCATAATAGTCCTAATGTGAGCCTCTATATTCTTACATGAAGCTTCAAAGTTGTCATGATAATTATCTTCTTTTAGATCAATCACTTTTTCAATACAACTCTCCTCTTTTATATGCTCCATAATTGTCTTAAAGTGAGCATCTATATTCTTACATGATACTTGAAAGTTGTCACTATCCACTTTGATATCCTCAAGTGATTGAGCTACAAATTCTTGGAAGTTGGAGATGGTCTCATGGAATCCTTCGGTTTGAGCTTGACAACTTGGATCTTGCTCACACACAAAGTTTTCCATGCCACAATCAATATTTTGGGCTGTCATAGGCATGAAATTGGTCTCATAACAGCCCCTTTCAAATTTTTCACGCTCCACCTTCATAGATTCAATGGATTGAGCTAAGAGTTCTTTTAAACTAGAGCTTCCCTCATGTAATCCTTTGGTCTGAGTTTGGAAACATTGATTTGTCTCAAAACAGCCCCTTTTATGCTCACTACCATGTGAATCAAAATTGAAATATTGTTGTTGAGCATTCAATTCTTGCATAAAGTAAAAACTCCAATGGTCCACGCAAAAGTGGAATTTTTTTTTCTTTCAAAAAAATAAAAACACTAAACAAAAATTGTGAAACTAAAAACAACAAAGAGAACACATTACAAACACAAAATACAATACGAAATAGAAAAAAAAATTGCTCAAAAATAGAACACACCAAAAACTAACTAAACTTACTAACTAAACAATAGAAAATAACTATCACAATCCCCGGCAACGGCGCCAAAAACTTGTTGTGTGAAAACAGTATGTGCAAGTATACACAATCGTAACAAGTAATAAAGAGTAAGTAGAGATCGTTCCCACGAGGACTGTTGAGTTCTTTTCTATATTTAATTAGCAAGTAAGCTAGTAAGTAAAACAAAGTAAAATAACAAGTTGTAGAACTTAGTTTTATCAACAAACAGTAATTAAGATAAATGATTAGTAGAAATCCAGAATGAGAGTAAGTTGGGAATGCTTTCACTATGCAAATTCATAATAATGCTCAAAATGCTATGCTAAGTGCTGCAGCACTAGGTGCTTCCGCAATTGTGCATTATGTCTAATGCTTAACACTAGGCTTTAGTCTCCCCAAATTATGTCTAATTCGGAAGAGATTATTTCCCTAGGCTACTGGAGAACAAGCAGCATTACACCTAAGTGTTTTACCTCATGGCTTATGCCTCTCCTATGTCTAGGACTCAAGCAAGGAACAACTATATGTCTATAGTGCAACATACCATGTCATCTTGTGAGATATAAATACAAACCATTCCTGTGAATGTATTTCTACTTAGATTAGACGGCCAACCCTTAGCTAAGATGGATGTAGTAAAACACACAAGATAAAGTGCTCAACACAATAACATAAGCATCAAGAACATTAAGACTTCATTACATAGATCTAAACATCCCAACTAAGAGTATTTAGCTCATGATGAGCAAACAACACAAGAAATACAACTCAAACATAAATGTTAAAGCCATAATACCGAAAATAAAAGGAAGAAAGATACTAAGAAGAGGTAGACTGAAGATTGGCTCCAAGAACAGTAGCATGGAGGTTCAGATCAGCTCCCAAATCCACGAAAATCTCCAAGTAAATCAACTCGTGTATTGCTGCAGCATCACTCCCATCAACAGAATTTCTACCTTTTATTGTGAAAATGGAGCTTGGAACGAAAATGGAGAGAAAGGCTATGTCTAACCCTAGCCTCCTTTCTGAACCAGCCTCCTAAATGAGGAAGATGAGCTCCCTTTTATAGAGCTAGGGTTTAGTGATTAAAGAAATGTCATTTGGAGGCTCTTTTTGTCCTTATGTGTGCCTAGGAGGACAAGTGACCACATAGATGGAATATTCTTGGCATAACAGTACCCATTCACTGCTACAGGACGTGCCTGTCCTTTTTGACAGCTAGCAGGCGCTGAAATCCGTGTGACAACATTTTCTCTCTCATTTGTCGCAGAAATGCAATGCTGCGGCACCTATTGCTGCAGCAATGAAGTACACACATAAAAGCACAAGATGGGGCACCAAAGTGCCAAATGACTCCAAACCATAATTAAATCTTCTTTTACACTAAACAACATATTTTAACTAATTAAAGACAATATTACTTTAGAACTCACAACAATTTAAGCTAAGAAAGCATAAATAAATCTATATAAAATAGAGGTATCAACTACCTGCACGTTACCACATAGGGGTAACATTCAAACAGAAGGGGTGAGATATCGAACTATATAAGAGCATGTATGAAGAACAATATGATAGGTCAGGTACTATAGAATTACACATATCATCAATAAAATCCTCAATAGAGACATCAATAAAATCATCGAAGTGCAATGCGGAATGCGACTCAACTGTGCATATGCATGTGGTACCATTGGAGCAAAACTCCCGTCGTAAAAATCGTCGTTCCCAGTAAATAGTGGCTCACAGGGCATAGCCCTCATCGTTCACGTCGTAAAGCAAATGCAAAGGTATGCGACACAATGTGAATGTACAAGTAACGCTAATCACAGTCATGCAATCGCACGACAACAACACCAAAACGTCATGGCGGCCATAGGCCTACAATTTACTATCTTTGCCAATAAATAGAGGCAAATCAACTTTTACAACTTCACCTGCAATTTACCACATTTTCGACAAGGTATTCAACGCAACAATTAACCACAACGGCAACTGTGGCAACAATATTGACAAAGCAGCAACATCAACAGCGCAAAACAACAAGAATAGCAACAACACAGCAGCAAAACGTAACAGCAATGACAACAATAACAGCAAAACCGCAACAGCTTTAACAGCAAAACATCAACAGCATTAACAGCAAAACAGCAACAGCATTATCAGCAAAACAGCAACAGCATTAACAGCAAAACAGCAACAGCATTACATCAAAACAGTAACAGCATTAACGTAACCATCAATTCAATTACGAACATTATTTATATTTCTTACTAACGAGTTATCTATATTCCTATCATTTTTTTTTTATTATAATAGTGAAAACCTTAATCCAACAAAATTACAATTCGATTTAATTAGAACTAACGACATAGGAATTCAAGCACACACGATCAATTCATCAAACATTTCTCATACGATATATATATATACATATAACTACGCAACATACACAGAGGCAGTCTATAATAAACCCCAAACCCCGCATACGATCCCTCATATACGCTATTATAGAATTCGAACCCACCCTTACCTCAACTATGGTGGCGCAAACTCCCTCCTAGCCTCGTTCCTCGATTCTCCGAATACGGCGACTCCCCTGCGATAGTAACGACGCGTTACGATCACGAACGTAGAGAATTGCAATGAAAATCAACCCTCCCAATCCAATCCTAGGCTAGAGCTCTTGAAAATTGAGGCCTTTGTGTAACTTAGAAGTGAGAGGAAGAAGGAGAAGAAGGGAAAAGAGGCGGCTGCGCAAAAAGACCAGCCCTAGCGCATATTTGCGCTATATTTATAAGGAGGAGTGGCGCACAAGTGCCTTCCTGCGCAAGCTGCGCACTGGACACGCTGCTAGGGTTGCGTGAGCGCTGCGTACTCGCGGTGCTAAGCCCAATGCTATTTTTAACTGGCCCACGACACGTGATTATCATCTAACTCATTTTCAACATAGCTACTACGCTCATAATTTCAATTCTTACAATTATCCTACGGCAATCAAACTTCGAAGTAATTTGATTAAATTTTAGGGCGTTACAAAGTCTCGTATTCAAGATTATCTCTCAACTGTATTGACTCGGGCTCAATTACATGTGATGCATCAGGGTAATATTTACGAAGCTATGAAACATGAAAGACATCATTGAGATTTGACAAACTAGGTGGTAAAGCAAAGTGATAGGCTACTGGACCAATTTAGCGGAGAATCTGAAATGGGCCAATAAACCTAGAAGTAAGCTTCCTAGTCTTAATTGCACGACCAATGTCAGTCTTAGTGGTTACTCTCAAAAAAAACATGATCTCCCTCCTGGAACTCTAAAGGTCTCCTTCTCTTGTTACTATAGCTATTTTGCTATCTTGTGCAATCTTCATCTTTTCTCTTATAATCTTAACCTGCTCTGTTGTTTGTTGCACAAAATCTGATCCAAGAATCTGAGAATCTCCTATCTCAAACCAACACAATAGTGTTCTGCACTTCCTTCCATATAACGCCTCATAGGGTGCCATTCTTATGCTAGAGTGGAAACTATTATTATAGGTAAACTCAACCAAATGATGGAAATCATCCCAACTACCTGGAATACACAAGCTCTTAGGAGGTCTTCTAATGATTGGATCGTCCTTTCAGACTGACCATCCATTTGTGGATGATAAGCCGAACTCATTCTTAACTTAGTTCCCTTTGCTTCATGTAACTTGTGCCAAAACTTTGAGGTGAACCTAGGGTCTCGATCACTGATAATACTAGCAGGCACTCCTTGGAAGCTCACTATATCCCTAACATAGATTTGTGCTAATTTCTCTAAACTGAAACTCTGCTTGATTGGGATAAAATGAGCACTCTTAGTAAGTCTATCACTGATAACCCAAATAGCATCAAATTTCTTCTGAGTTCTAGATAAACCTACTACAAAATCCATAGCAATGCTATCCCACTTCCATTCTGGAATACCTAAGGATTGTAACATCCCTGCTGGTTTCTGATGTTCAATCTTAGCCTTCTGACAAACTAGGCAAGACAACACATACTCCGCTATTTTCTTTTTCATGCCAGGCCACCAAAACATCTTTTTCAAATATTGATACATCTTAGTAGCACCTGGATGAAAACTCAACCTACTTTTGTGACCTTAATCAAGAATCATCTTATATTTATTAGTAGGAATGCAAACTCTATCACCAAACCTAAGCACACCATCTGTACCAACCCTAAAATCTGACTCCTATCCTTCTCCTATTCTCGTTCTTAAACCTTGCAGATGTTTGTAACATCTCTAGTTTTGTTAATTTCGAATTAAGGAATTAATGAGTGATTTATTATTCGAAGTGAAACATAAATCAAGATACGAATATGGGATAGTCGAGAAAGCATTATATATTGGCTAAGTCACAAGATTAAAATGCCTTAGGATATGAACTATGTGGTAATTTGGAGAGAAATTGGGTTAAAAAGAGAGTTTAAGTGAAAATTGGAACTAAGGGGTATTTTGGTCATTGTCCTCATTAAAAACCCTTAAATGGGATTATTTCTTCATTCTTAAGATATAGAAGCAAAGGAAGAAAGAAGAATAGAGAGAGAGTAGAGAAAGAAAACGTGAAGAAGGAGGAGAAGAGGTGGAGACCCAAGTTCAAGTTCTTTTTGTAGGTAAGACTTCCATAGTCCATTCTCTTCCATTTTTGATTTCCTTTTCATTGATGCAAGTTTGAAAAGCTAATTCCTTCTATTTCTCCTTTCCTCTTTTCAAACCCTAGAGAGTTTTATCTTGATTAAGTTGAAATCTTGTTGTGTTTGTGGTTGTATTGGAAACCATGGATAGATTTTTGTCAAAAATTGAAGTTTTGGCACATTGGATGCTATCCCAAAGTTCTAAAGAGCTCAAAGCTTGATTTGGAAGGCTTATTGGAATTTTTTGGGGTTGTTGATTTCAAAGGAGAAGCTATAATTTTAGTTTGGAAGCGATTTGATCATTTACGGGGATTGTTCGAGTAGTTACGGTAGATCGTTTTTTGTGTGACGACGTGAATTCTCGATATTTCGTCAAACCGGTGAGTTTTACTCACGTTTAGGGAATTTACAGTTTAAATTGATTGTGTTGAAATTCTGGAATTGATTGTTGTTTTGGTTCCGAAAGGGTTTGAGTCAAAAACCGAATTTTAGAAAAACATCGTTTACGGTTTAATTTTCCAATTATACTTTGATTGGGATGTGAAGTTTGGTTTGATTGTGATTGTTTGGACTGGAATGTGTTGTGAAATTTTCTGTTTTTCAGTTGGAATTGGTTCGGGTTTCGGTTTGGAATTGATCGGAATCGCGAAACGGACGAAATGGAGTTAAAATGCTGTTTCTGTACAGGTAGCACGGACCGTGCGCCTCAAAGGCACGAACCGTGCGTCCCGTAGACAGAAACTTACACAAATTTTTTTACAGGTAGCACGGACCGTGCGCCCCAGGGGCACGGACCGTGCGTTGCTCTCGGGTTCAAAATGCTGTTTTGTCGTTTCGTCACTCCTTTTTGTTCCAAATCACTTCTAAACCTTTTCTCAACCAATTGGGATGATATTTACTTTATAAAAACAAGATTTTAACATGTTCAAACTTGATTTTTCAGAAATGTTTTGGAACTTATCAATGTTTCGAAAAACTGAGTCTAGCCACGTGTGAGAACTTATGTTTTTCAATGCGGGTATGATATATAAATTATATCGAATTGAGGTGACGACCTCCAGATGTTAGCATATTAGGAGAGGGAAGTCATGAGCCATTATCCTAGGCCCCCTGATGTTTATTATGATTTTGCCTTTAAGAGTTGTACACTTATCGGCCTGATGTTGGGGTTCACTCAAGCTTCCTTGGGTTGTTGGTGATGTGCTAGAACTAATAAAATTTTATTGTAATTCTTTTATTGAATTACCAGATGTTTTTGCAATTCATTTATAGAATTGCCAGATGATTTTATAATTCATATTGAATTATCAGTTAAAGAGGAACATTGTATTTAAACCGTGAGCGTAATTAGGGGTCACAGTAAAACTCACTGAGATGTGTTATCTCACCCTATCAATTGTTGTTTTTTTTACAGAGAAACAGGGGAAGAAGAAATCAAAACGGCACGATTAGATGACATGTGCTTGATGATGTTGAAGACTTGTTGTCTTTATTCTGTTTAAATTTCCCTGTTACTTTATGTCAGGGTTATGTAACTTATATTTATATGAGTTGTATAAACCTTTTTCCGCTTCTCTGCTTTTGGATATTGAACAAATAGGTATGGTTGTATTCTAAGTTACTAACCGATGAAGTTTAAGATAGGTGGATTTGGTTGTATTACCATCGAAAGATTTTAGTATGTTCAATACCTTAACAGAGATTATGTCCTCTGATGTATTCAAGTTGTGCATTCTAGTATATCTACATGTTAGAAATATTGGGGTGTTACAATGTTCATCTTCCAACTGCTTCTCAAGGACCATCCCCAAAAAGTCACTAGACACTGTAGTCATGCCTAAGTGAATTTTGCCCGCTCCGAAGTTCACATTCAAACTTAGATCTCTAAAATCTTCTATCAACTCAAATTCTTTCACCATCATTACTCAAGGCATCAGCGACTACAGTTTCCTTCCCTGGATGTTACTGCAGATCAAAATCATAATCGTTTAAGAACTCCATCCATCTTCTTTGCCTCATGTTCAACTCCTTCTGGTGAAACAGATACTTCAAACTCTTGTGGTCACTAAACATAGTGAACCGAGCTCCATAGAGATGACGCCTCCAAATATTTAATGCAAAGACTAAGAAGCCAATTCTAAGTCATGGGTGGGGTAATTCCTCTCATGAAATTTTAACTGCCTTGAAGCATAAGCAACAACCTTCTTCTCTTGCATCAGCACACAACCTAATCCATGATAAGACGCATCACAGTAAAAGACAAAATGACCTAAGGGATCTGGCAAAACCAACACTGGGGAACTAGTCAATCTTCTCTTCAATTTCGAGAAACTAGCCTCACACTCTTTTTTCCAGTCAAATGTCTTACCCTTCCTCGTTAATTGCGTCATAGGCATTACAATCTTCGAGAAACCTTCTATGAACTGTCTGTAGTATCCTGCAAGCCCAAGAAAACTAAGAACCTCACTTACATTTCGTGGACTCTCCCACTTTAACACTACATCAACTTTATAAGGAACAACAACAATCCCTTCTTTTTTGATCACATGCCCTAAGAACTGAACCTCTTCCAACCAGAACTCACATTTAGACAACTTTGCATAAAGTTGTCGGTCCTTCAAGGTTTGCAAAACAATTCTAAGATGTCTTCATGTTCCTCTTTACTAGAAGAATAAATGAGAATATCATCTTAGAACACCACCACAAGGCATAACCAAATACTCATAATGACCATATCCAAATACTCATAATGACCATATCTAGACCTAAAGGCTGTTTTTAGGATATCTTCCTTCTTAACTCTAACCTGGTGATAACCAAATCTCAAATCAATCTTTGAAAATATCGAAGCTCCTTTCAATTGATCCATCAAGTCATCTATTCTAGGCAAAGGGTATTTATTTTTCATGGTCGCTTTGTTTAACTGACGATAGTCCACACATAACCTAGATGATCCATCTTTCTTCTTAACAAATAGGATCGGAGCTTCCCAAGATGAAACACTAGGCCTAATAAACTCCTTACTCATCAAATCATCTAATTGTTTCTTCAACTCAGCTAGTTCAACTTGTGACATTCTATAAGGGGATATAGAAATAGGCCCTGTACCGGGTACCAAGTCAATATCAAACTCAACCTCTTTTTTTGGTGGTAGTCTAGGAACATATTCAGGAAAAACTTCTGGAAAATCCCTTACTATAGGCAAAGCATCAATATCAGGATAATCCTTTACTTCCATAGAGCATAACATCATGTATTTCTGAGTCAATCCACTTTTTTCAACTGTACCCTCAATGCCTGCAAAACACTAGTAGGCTTTGAAAAAGATAATATCTAAGTCATGAAGAGGAAGAATAACAAGGTCTACAAGGAACTGTCTGTTCTCTAGGGTGATGGGACATTTCAGGCAAACAGAGTGAGTTACAAGTTGTTTATTCGTAGGAGTAGAAACTATTAGTTGGCATGGCAGTTTAGACACAAGTAAACACAAATGATCCACACATGCATTTGAGATAAAAGAATGAGTAGCCCCTAAATTAAACAATACAGACAAGAGAGAACGTGAAACTAAACACATACCTTGTATCAGATCTGCTGACTGTGAGGCCTCAATACCCCACGCAGTAAACACAAGACTCGTAGCTTGGGGCCTGAAAGCTAGTGCTCCTACACCCTGTGCTCTTTGTCCATTACCGATGCCTCTGCCTGCACCACGACCTCCTACTGGTCCATCTCCATGACCTATTCTGATTGGTCTCTCCCCCTGTTTGGGTCCTTTAGAACAATCTCTAGCCATGTGACCAGCTTGGCCACACCGCTAGCACAAACCCTCAACCTCGCGAGGACAATCCCTAATCAAATGGATCCCATCACAAAAGTAACACTTCAAGGCTAGCTGCCTAAAACCACCTCCAACTCCTACTCCTGTAATATGTTGTGCTGGTCTAGTGTAAGGTCCACCTCTACCTAGCTGAAACCTACTATCGCTGTCTCTCTGAATAGGTCCTCCTCTTTGAGAACCTGGTTTACCCTGTCCTCCAGAACTAACATGACCTCGGCGGGAGTGAATGCTCTCCACTTCCATACATCTCTCTACTAACTCCGGAAACTTTACCAAGTGCAATGGAGCTATTGCCCTTTGAATCTCATGTTTCAGCCCATCTGGAACCTCCGACACTTCCACTCATCCCTCGCGGAAGCAACTGATAAAACTCATAATATTTGAGAAGATTCTCAAATTTCCTAGCATACTCACCCACTATCATACCTCCCTGCCTCAAGCGGTCAAATTCTCTCTCATTTTCCCTCTTAGTCAACCTTGGAAAATACTTCTCTAAGAAGCATTCCCTAAATAGATCCCATGTAATGATATGTCCCTCCTCTTCTAAGAGCCTAGACTTTCCTTTCCACCAATTCTCAGTATCACCTGCCAACATAAAGGCCCCAAATCCAACTTTCCTATCCTCCCGACAACGCATCACATAAAAGGTCTTCTCCAATTCCTGAATCCAATGTTCAGCTCCTTCTGGATCAAAATCACCCTTGAACTGAGGTGGCTTCCCTTTTAAGAAAGCTCTGAGCCCTGTATCAGCTTGTGTAGCTTCGCATTTTTGTTGCTGGCGAAGTTGGTGATCCCAAGTCAATTGCAGAATTTGAGCATTCTGTTGGGTCTGCTGTAATACCACAGCAGCTAAATCTCTCACCGACTTCATTGTCTCAATGCTGTCAGCCTGTCCCTCACCAAGGGCGAGGTTCACAGGCTCCTCACGCCTCACATTGGCTCTGGAACCCCTACTCTAGCTCTGATCCCTTAAGAGAAATAATGATCTCCTGAAACAATGATTAAACATTCATATGATAAAGGAAAACACAAGCTTTATGCATTTATCTTATGAATAATATCTAACAAGGATTAGCCCGTTTAAAGGCTCACATAGACTCTCTACCCTATTCTATACATGGTTAGCATCCAATGTGGACCTAACTCGACTCAGGCAGTATGACCCTAACTCACTGTCTGATCTGAATCAAACTGCTCTGATACCACTTAATGAGACGACCCTCGTCCCCATCAAAGTTACCCTTTACACTTAATTTCTTAATCTCAAAATGGAAAAATTTAAAACTTTTCATAATCATATAACTTAACACACTTCACAACATAAAGACATAATTTAAAGAGTTTTACAAAATATATGGCAATACTACAGCCACTCAAAATATATCAGATTATTACAATCCGATGAAACATAGAGACATAAAACAAAGCCAGCTAAATAGAAAATATAATGAGACTCAATAGACTGATACACTGGCTAAACAAAACCCAAGTTCTCTTAATTGAGACACCTGACTTCTTCTTCATATTGCACCGGTATTCTCAGTGCCTTCAACGTCCATAATGGATTCCTCTGCGACATGTGGCTCTTCAACTGAATCTAAGCATTACAACAAATATACAAAAGAAAAACACGTAGGGGTAAGATACTTGTACGAGTCAGAAAAATGGGAAGATAAGGTAAAGCTCAATTTAAACATGTCACAAGCACATCAAATCAAATTATTCTTATTTTCAATTCTTTAGTAATATATTATATTCCAGACTCTGACTATGAGTATGTGTCAATATTATATGCTAACCCTGGCCATATCCTAATGCCACTAACGTCTCTACTATACTTCGCAAACGCCACTCGACTGTCACAATGGAGTCCGAGTGTTATAAGTCGTTCCCTGCCTAAAATTGATCAGAGTAATCTAAACCTAACATTACCCTATCCGGCCGATATAGATATGTCCTGCTAAGGACCAGGCCCGGTACTTGACCTCGTGTGTCCGATACCACACGGCTGTGGACTTACAACACAAATGCAGACTAGATGATTCTGTTTGATTACAATTTACTGTATTCCTTACTCATCTTGTTGATCAATACCTTGTACTATCTCTTCTACAACAGTTAAATATTCATTCCACTTTATATATTTATAGTCTTAATTCACTTTCCACACCTAAATTCTTTATGCACATCCTAAGTTTATTTTCTTCATAATTCGAGTCTTGTCATATTTTATAAATTCATGCTTTCAATATAGATAGATAAATAAATAAATAAATAAGTAAATAAGGCATTTAAGTAATTCAACAAATAATCATATAAGGCATGAAAATATTTTACAACACTTAATACCATCAAACAAATCAAAAAGGCAACACAATTAACCTCATTAGAAATATCTCAATCATTCAACAAAATAAATCACACATACAATTAAATCACAATATAGAAATTTCCTATGCCTTAACTGGTCCTCGACGGCCTAAACTTCACTTGACTTTAACTCCAGCGAGTGGTCAAATGATCTTTAGGTATCGCTGACTCTTTAACTCTAGCAGAGCTTGGGTCACTCTACACATATTTAAATTAAAACTTTACGCTTATTATCCCGTCGAATACGGTATCTTGCTCCCACCTGAAAAATAACATGAACGCAATACTAGCTCTGATAATACCGACACGTACTCGAACACTTCGGTTTGATGGTTGATGGTTTTGAATGAGGGAATAAATGGATGCTTTGATATCAAATGGGCATGTCAGTTGACACACAAACTGAAGTTGAGAGGGAGAGAAAGAACTACTCTTATATATTATAAAGTGAATAGAGGTGTCGGGGATAGCAAAATGATTTGCCTATGGTTTGAATGTCTATAATAAATATTTATATGAAAGCAAAGTGTATTGAGAAGAGAAAAGAGAAACCTATAGCAACGAGGGAATGGAGAGGTCTCTTTCCTTCTCACTATTTTTTTTCACGACATGGAGAGGTGAAAGAATGGCTATTTATAGCCTAAGTTCATGGCTCCATATTATTATAAAATTCTATAGCAAGTTGACAACTGGATCCTATAGCAAGTTGGCAAGTTGATCATATAGCAAGTTGGCAAGTTGAATGTTTGGTCCATTGAGGTCTTTCCATATCATCTTAGTATAGTCTCTATAATTAAATGTAATGCCACTTGATTCTGATCAAAATAATATTAATAATAATAATAATAATAATAATAACTGTTCTGGATTGGGCCATCGGCCCAATCCATGCCGAGACCAAGGCCGGCCCATGAAAGGAAATAAAGAATAATTACAACCGACTAGATCAACGGCTCAGATCAGACGGTACGAGATCCTACGGCCGATCGCAATTTCCTGATGCTATAAATAGAGACCTTACCCCAGCCCACAAGTACACACTTTTTACTCATACCGTTACTCAGCTCACTTTCTACCACACTGACTTGGGCTTTGGAGTGTCATTGCAGGTACAACCCCGGCAGAGTTCTGCACACGACCAATAATTCAACAAAATGACTCAACACCTCGACAGGCCATTCAGATTGACCTTGAGGTAGAGTTCATTGGCGACCACAGTGGGAGCCCGCGCGCAATCCCACCTCATTCATCATGCCTCCGTAACGAAGACTGCAGGCGGCTCCACGTCTGCAGAGTGTCGCTTCGATTCCTAAACAGCCACCATCTGCTCAAGAAGAACCATCAGTAGGGGCTCGACACATATGTGTTGTTCAGCGGCAAGACCGGCTTACTAGAATCACAACGGTGCAGGCGAACACCACACGTGATTCACCTCAACACAACAATGACTCTCCCGCATAGCGAGCAAAAGAAGAGGGTGACAAATATCTGGGCAGCAAAAAATGTAGAGGACGACAAATCGCCATGGTAATCACCAGAGGAGACCATACAAACGGGTGGGAGACTAGAAAGTCCATGAGAAAAATGTGGAAGGAAATCATGAGCATCGCTTCAACGTCTATCCCCAGAGTTCAATCAAGGAGACCACCTACTTCCTTCGGAAACAAGGACCTGCCCGATGGAAAACGAACAAGCAAATCCCACTGCTGGTAATAGCTGTAATGGCCAACGTAGAAGTAACGAGAATCTTTACTCCTTAAAATCATTTTCAAAAACCTCCTCGACATACTGAGGATATCCCAGGATGACCTGAGGCACTACCGGGGAATAGTTTTAACTGGTTTCAACGGATCATCCACTACACCGATTGGGCGCATAGAATTAATGGTTTCTTTCGGCGACGATAACCCAATGTAGGACGGTAAAGACAGATTTCTTGGTGCTATCGTGTAAATCAATATACCAATGTATCATTGGCCGGTCCACCCTAGGGCGGCTCGGGGCAGTCGCCTCGACGGTCCACCTTAAGATGAAATTCTACTCAGACGTGGGCGAGGTGGTCACGCTCGCGGCCGACCTCCCCCCAACAGAAAGGGCATTCTATATGAGCTTGAAGGAGAAAGGAGAGTTAGAAATGATTGAAGCGGTTAACCCAAGGAACCAAGTCAACATGACCGACCCGGATGCCCGGTACGACCCAGATAGTGAAAAAGAAGAAGAAGAGGACGATCTTTTAACTCGAGTGTTAAAGAAAAGAATTAAAATACCAGAGCTGGACGGAGAGCTCACTCGGATCTAGCTAGGGGACGATCCCGACAAAACCATTAAGATCGAGAATGACCTCCTGGAAGAGGTACAAGATCAACTCATCCAAGTCCTGAGAGAGCACACCGATTTGTTCGCATGGAGTGCGGCTGACATGCCCGGAATTCCATCTGAGGTTGCGTGCCATCACTTGGCTATTGACCCATCCGCCAAGTGGGTCGCTCAAAGAAGACGGGTTCAGAATGAAGAGAAGGCTCACGCAGCCGCAAAAGAGGTCCAAGATCTGTTAGAGGTCAACTTCATAAAAGAAATCAAGTATACAATATGTTTGTCTAACGTTGTCCTGGTCAAAAAAGGGAATGGAAAATGGCGCATGTGCGTAGACTACACCGACCTCAATCGGGCATGCCCTAAAGACGCCTTCTCGGTTCCTAGTGTTAATCAACTTGTAGACAGTGCAAGCGGGTACTGATTGCTATCATTCTTAGATGCATACTCAAGATACAATCAGATCACCTGGCACCCACCTGACCAAGAAAAAACGACGTTCATGACAAAAAAAAGGCAATTAATGCTATCAAGTTTTGTCGTTAGGTTTAAAGAATGCGGGAACGACCTACCAGAGACCGATGAACAAGGTTTTCCAAGGCCAAATAAGCAGGGTGGTAGAGGTCTACCTGGACGACATGATTGTCAAAAGTAAAGGGGATCACGACCATGTGGCCGATATAAGAGAAGTATTTGCAGAAGCCCGCAAAAACTCATTCAGACTCAACCCTGAGAAATGTTCATTTGGAGTCAAGGCGGGCAAGTTCTTAGTTTTCTACCTAACAAAAAGGGGAACTAAAGCAAACCCGGACAAAAGCCGAGCAGTGACAGAAATGAGACCGCCCACTACCAAGAAAGAAGGAGGCGAAATTCGAATGGTGGCCACACTCTCACGTTTCATTGCCAAAGCTGCCAACAAATCGCTTCCACTCTTCAAGCTGCTGAAGAAGGAGGCGAAATTCGAATGGTCGCCCGAGTGTGTATAAGCGTTAGATCAGTTGAAGACCGCTCTACTACAACCTCCCATTTATTTTGTCAGCAAGGCCCTTCAAGGTCCAGAACTCGGATACCAGAAAATTGAAAAACTGGCTCTAGCCTCGGTGGTGGCCACTAGAAGATTAAGGACATACTTCGTCGCCCATCAGGTCGTTCTACGTACCGATCAGCCCATACATCAAATCCTCCACAGCAAGTTGGATTGTCAGAATTTGGCATCAAGTATGAGTCTAGGTCGACCGCTAAAGTGTAGATCTTAGCCGACTTCCTCACTGAAATGACCCCGGTCCCTGAGGAGATAACACCACCAGTTTGGACTTTATACGTAAGTGGCTCCTCCTACAACAAAGGGAGCGGGGGTTGGCTTGATCCTCGAAAATCTTGAAGGAACGACCATTGAAGTTTCCCTGGAATTCTCATTCCCTACCTCCAACAACCAGGACGAGTACAAGGCATGCATTGTCGGACTTTTACTCGACCCTGAATTCAAAGTGAAAAGATTGAAGCTGCACTCAGACTCCCTCTTAGCGGTGTCACAGATCAAAGAGTTGTTCAGCACAAATGATGTGATCTTGTAAAGCTAACTAGCCAGGGTGAGAGAGTTACTTGGACTATTTGTGAACGCAGAGGTAGTACACGTCTCGAGATTAGAAAATACTAGGGCGGACATACTGTCAAAATTGGCCAGGACAGAAAATCTTGGAAATCATAGGAGTGTTATTCAAAAAGTCTTACCACAGCCCAGTGTGCGGTTAAAAGTCGCTCTAAAACCAGATGTTAGTCTCATCAACCTTGAGGAGAGTTGGATCGATCCCATCCTCAAGTACATTAAGGTTGGTGAAGAACCAAACGATCCGAAGAAAGCAGCCTTGGTTCGAAGGCGAGCATCGTCTTACTCGATCATTGAAGGGAAACTCTTCTGAAGAGGATTTTCCATGCCGCTCTTGAAGTGTCTCCCACATGAAGAAGCAGATTACGTCTTAAGGGAGATACACGAGGGGATATGTGGAAACCACCTAGGAGGTCGAGCTTTGGCAAAAAAGGCACTAAGAGCAGGTTACTATCGGCCCACGATGCAAGTGACAAGTGTCAGATACATGCCACACCATGGCCAGTCGCTTGGTCGGGAATCGATCTCTTGGACCCCTTTTCGATCGCTCCAGGACAGCTAAAATACCTAAGAGTTGCGGTAGATTATTTTACCAAGTGGGTAGAGGCTGAACCTTTGGCGACGATCACATCCAGAAATTGTTTGAAGTTTTTTAAGAAAAATATTTTAGTACGATTTGGGATCCCTGAAGTGGTAGTTTCAAACAATGGCATCCAGTTCATAGACAAAAAGTTTCAAGAAGCCATGGCCGAATTTGGGGTGAAGCAATGCTTCACCTCAACTGAACATCCACAAACAAACGGACAAGCAAAGGCCCGCTCACCCGTCAATAAAGAAGAGGCATTTTTCTTCATTAACTGTGTTCAAATCTATGTTCACGCCCATGACACACGGCCTGCAAAGCGAGTTAAAATCAAACCGAGTTTGCTAAACTGCTAGTAGGATTTAAGGTACTTAATCGAATTAAGCTACAAAAAGAAGCGACCTAAGAAATGGTCGCACCTCCAGGGGCGAGTTCGATTTGGATAGGAATCTGGTAAACTGCCCAAGGATGGTAGCGCGCAATTACGAATAAACGAAATCGTTAAAAGAATAAAGGACAATCACGAATTAAAAGCAATCATTAAGCATCAATATAAACCGCTCATAAAAGGAGATATAGATCATACCAATGAAAGATAACAAGTAAAACATCGAATAAAGTTTCCCGGAGATAGGCAGGGTTCTTTAAAGTTTATGATACAACAAAAAGGCAGTTTAGCAAAGAGACGAGCGAGTCGTGAGCCTGTGCAAGGCCTTTAGTAGTGGGTTGGAGAGCGGACATAGCATCTTGAAGTTTTTTCTTCGTTGACTCCAGTTCTTTCTGCATCTCTGTGATATGGTCATAAGCTCGTTTTAGCTTATCACTTTTATCTAAGTTATCACCTTCCAACCATAAGTTCATAGCGAGAAGGGGCTTACCTGCTGTCCGCTCTGCCTCCCCATTTTTTAGGTGGGCGATCTGACGAGAGGCCACTTTGGCCACTTCGGCCATGAAAAGGAGGGGGTCTTCACAAAAACGCTCCATATCCGAATCAGAGAGGTCATCCAAATTAAGAGTAGGAGACGATCTTTTCTGAGTTTCCCTCCCCTTCACCACCTTTTTTGGTGGGAGGAGGGTCGACTTCAGTATCTTGAGCACTAGTCCCATCAGCTTGGTGGGGGCGGTCCCTTTTCCTTCCAGAGTGGGGAACGAGCATAGTCACGTCATCCCTCTTATCATCACCAGAGTGTGTTTCCTTCCCGTCCAAGGTAGGAACGGTGACAGAAGGGGAGAAGGCGAGTTGAGGTTTCTTTCCTTTCCTCACGTTTCTCATCAGAGCCCCATATCCAATGTTAGTCATCTTGGCTACAAAAAAAGGGAAGAACGGTTAGAGACACTTCAAACTTTTTAACTATAAAGAAAAGAACAGTAAAAAGAAACATGCAACGATCGATCGCACCAAGTTTTTTTTTGAACTCAACATTGTTCCTAGCCCGCGTTAGCTTATAACACTGGATTCTTCCCTCGTCCATCCAACTAACCATATTCTCCAGAAGTTCAAGTGTTTCTGAATCATGTTCACCAAGTTGACTCCTGGTCCTATAAGTGATGGGAGTGCGGTTATAGTGAGAATATGTCCACGCAATGGGGAACTTCATATTGGGCACTCTGCCTTGGTCGTTCAAGGAGCCAACTACTTTACGAGCCTCACACAAACAGGCACAATCCACACATAAGCATGTTTCCTGGGTTTCAAGGATTCACAATAGGCTTCGAAAAACTTGTGATCTTGGTGACCCTTAATACTCAAATGTTCCCATCGGGTCCTATTACTCTTGAGCTCAGGATGTCTGCGCATCTCAAAAAGCGGGAAGAAGAGAGCATGAGAACATTCCCGCCCCATCACTCTCATCAGTCGATCAAACTGGTGTGAGGAAAAGTGATGTGCAAGTGTACACAGTCTACAACAAGTAGTATAAGAAAAATGAGATTGTACCCACAGGGATTGGATTAATTCTTATGGTTTGCATACATAGAGAGATTAGTGTTAAGTAACCAAGTAACAAACAATAATTGATGGTGTAGAAACAGAAAGTAAACAAGATATGTAAGATGAGTGTGTGAATAAGTGAGAATGATAGTTGGAATGCTCTTTACCAAATAAGTCACTTTCAATAGTATTGTGTTATATAAGATGCAGGTGAACTGGATGCTGTTGCATTAGAATTGTGCTTTTCAGTCACTGTCTTCAGGAATTCATTACATGTTCTTATGTCTAAGATTCTAAATAAGTTTGCCCTTGTATTTTAAGTACCCACAGTATCACCCTATGGACTATGCTATCCTATGTCTAGGTTTTAGCATGGAATTAAGAAAGTTTCCTTTATTAAACACTTATCCACATTGGTTCTTGAGTTCTAATTATAAACCATGTCTGTATTTATAACTCTACTTATTCTAAGTGATCAACCTCAAAATAAGTTTGAAAGAAGTATCATGCAAGAACTAAAATGCACACATCAACAGATAAACACAATAACTTAATCAAAAGATCATTATAAGGTTAAAGCATCCCAACTAAATGAGTTTAGCTCATGCTAGACATTACAAGGCATATATAAACAGAATAGATCATATTCATATATTTGATATCACAAAACGAAAACAACAAGGTAAGAATTACACGGTTGGAGTTCCTTTGCATTAAATTGCCAAGCAATGCAGAGGCATTCACTTCACTGCATTCAGCCAGCACTACGTGGGTGTGTAGAAGTAAAGAAAGAAGTTGCTAATTCCTTTCTTTCCTTCTTACAAGAGAATGAGAAACTAATTCTAAAATTATCTATCTTAGTATTTGGTATGTTTTACAAATGAGAAGTGAAGGTCTTTATATAGGCTTCCAAAGTGAGCTTTCCTTCATGAGGGGGTTTACTTGATGGTGAAAATAGGGTTAGCTTTATCATCTCAGCCCATAAAGTAGTTTGAATCCAACATTCAACCAAGAGGAGAGGTCCTCTAACAAATGGACAAGTGTCCGTATGAGATACCAACTTTGAGAGCTATGAGTCTATGGTAGGCGCCAAAATTCACCACTTGCATCTGCCTTTATGACTAAGCATGATGTCATCATTTGAGTGCTGGAGCATTTTGATAGTCTTAGATATCTTCAAGCATTGTAGTCTGTTTTGAGTGTAGGTGCATCCAACGCAGGTGCATTGTTGTGTTACTAATGCAGGGGCATCACATGCAGGTACATTGAACAAACACATCAAAATACCACAATATATTCAAGATGCTAAATTATATGCTTCCTTCTTTTAACTTTGAATGTTGTTATTTTATTTAGGCTTAAAAATGTTTTAGGTCCCTGCAAATATAGCGTGTTTTGATTTTAGTTCCTGTAAAAAAAATTTTAAAAAAGGTTCCTGTAAAAAAGTCCTTCTGTTAGTCAAACGTTAAAAAAGTTCTTCTGTTACTCAATTGTTACAAAAAAACACAGTTGACTAACAAAAAATCCTATGTGGCTTTTATATTTATTTCTATTTTTTTTAAATCCTAATTATTTGGCATCCACATCATCATCATCATCTCTCTCAATTTTCCCTCCAAAACCATCTCCCTCCCTTCAATCTATTTCAACCAGAAAACCAGCTCCCCATTCCCTTTCCACATCACTGTTACCTATTCCATTAATTTGCTGATGTGCATTCCTTCTAACAAGAACAAAAAAATAAGGAAAAAAGCTATATTACCTTTTCCATCCCTTTCCCTAATTTTCGTTTTTCAGTTTGCATTTCTTCCTTATATGAGTAAAAAATAGATCCCAACCCCAACAAGAACAAAGTGTTGTTAGCAATTGAACTGTGATTTTGTACACATCAATAAGTGGAATAAGAAAGACTTTTGAAGATTGCAATAAAGTTGGTTCCCTATCGGAGAGTTTCAAGGTTCTAAGTTTTGAGAGTCGTATACCAATGGACAAGGGTTTTAGTGAGGAGTTGTGGTGGGATGACGTTTATGGTGTGCTTGTAATGGTAGCCACAAGGTTGTTGCCATAGCCACCATGTCTATTCTCTCCCTCTCTTGACGTAAACACCATGTCTATTCTCTCTCTCACTCAAGTTTTTCTCTCTCTCTTTTCTGATATACGTCGCTGCAAGGGAGGATGAGATGGGTAAGATGATGTTTGTTTTCTGGAGATGAGATGAGTGGAGATGAGATGAGATGAGATGAGATGAGATGAAGAAGATGATGAACAAACCCTAATTAAATTTGGGGATTTATAATTTTATCCAAATCATCATTTAAAAATAAAAAGAAATGAAAAATAATGACTTGGCAAAACTGATTTGGCATTCTGTTGGACAACTCAGCAAATTACTAACGGAGGTTTAATAGAAGGACTAATACAGGGAAAAAAATATTTGCAGGGACTAAAATCAAAAGAGCCTATATTTGCAGGGACCAAAAACAAATTTAAGCCTGTTATTTATATAACTATATTTACTATTTATTCTTACTTAGAACTAAACATTAGGTTTAGATGCGTAAATAACTCTATAGAAAATAGAGTTATCACACCCCCCCAAACTTAAACCATTGTTTGTCCTCAAGTAATGACACTTGAACAAGACAAAACTAAACAAGGGTTGCATAATTCAGAAAAACAGATTAGCTAATTTCTTTCTCAAAAGTTAGTTTTTCAAAACATGCACTTCAAGAAGTTAATTTTTAGGAAGTTTTCTTTACGCCTTTGCTTTCAAAACATCCAAAGTTATTACTGCTCATTTAAGTGAGTGTGTGCCTGCTGAGTCTAGATTAGTTCCCAAAACTAAGTTAAAAAAGTTTTCTTGAGCCTTTGAAAGAATTAGTTCACGTTTGATCAAGCTAAAGATTTTTCAAAAGATGGAATAGACTAACAATTTTCTCAGGCTTTGAATTTGAGTATTTCAAAATTGTTGAGTCAATGCACTAATTCCTATTTTTGGTGGTTTCTTTAATGTAGATGCATTTAGTGCAGGAGCATCTTATTTGTTGTAATGGAGGAGCATTGAGTGCAGAAGCATTGGATGCTCTAGCATTTAGACTACATATAAGACTTTAGCATATATTGCCCTCCTCACTGACCCCCTTCTGCATACTTTTTTCTTTGTTTATTTTTCTTTTTCATTTTTGTATTTTTCTACTTTTTCTAATGCATTTTTGGAACGGGTACAATTTCTGATTCAGGCAAATATAGCTAGTTACACCAATTTGGTACTTGTAGTACTTTTGGTAAACCTATTGCATTGACTTCTTTAAACTTATCATACTCAGCCTTAATTTTCATTGAAACACCCCCAAACTTAATTCTTTATGCTATTCTAAATTTTTAGTAAAAATTTAGTATGATCTTGGCTTACTAAAAATTTCTTTTGCATCAGATAGTTTTCTAACTAGCAAGGTTCTTTTCTAAAACTCAGTTTTGATGTGTAGAAGCAATAATAAATTTGGTTATTTTGTAAAAACAAGGCTTCTTTCTTTTTCTTTCTTTCATCATCAAAAATCAATTCCAAAGAGGTGCATTTGTTTTTATGTGAAAAGACTTTCAGCTGATCATGCTTCAAAACTATCAAACCTTTATTTAAAATTCTATCTATATTAAAAACAAAATTCATATGTATATTTAAAACTATTTAAAACACACAAACTAAAACACATACATACTTTACTAAAACATACATATGCATATATAACAAGTTAACTTCTCCCCCCCAACTTAAAGTTGAGTAGTGTCATCACTGCTATTTAAAATGAAAATCTTGGGAGGAAGATTAGTTCACAAAATAACATAATGCAAAATACAGATATCCAAAACTATATTAAACATAATATTTAACAACATTCAAAAGTTGTTTACTGTTTTTATGCCCCACTCCTGAGCCTTGAGCTGGACCTCACTGGAGCATGCCTGACTTTCAGTTTCTTCTTTTTGGGCTCCTTAGATTTGGATGCGCCAGCATCAGATGCACCTGCACCTGGGGCACCTGCATCTGGTGCATTAGCAATAGTTGTTCCACCTTTTGGTTCTTCAATAGTTGTTTCAGTGACAGCTGCTTTGGCAACTTCAGTAGCAATCCTTACAGCTCCTGCAAATGGTGGCTGCTTGGCTCCCATTTCTTCACTTTTCTTGGCAGCTAAGGTGTCTAGGACAACCTTCAATGTGGCCTCAGTTTGAGCAGGAACAATGTTGGTAGGTGTAATAGTTGGTTGCTGCTGGGATGCTCCTACATTGGATGCTGGGGCATCAGTTGCCATCTGTTGAGGGACCTCTTCTGTGGGCATCTCTTCAGTGATTTCCTTCTCTGTTTGTCCTTCCTTCTCTGGATCTTCATGAATTACCTGCAATGTTTCTTTCAAACTAACAAAAACAAGGTTAGTTGGAATGATTACTGGTTCATTTGCAGCAAGTGTAGGTTCTGGTTCATTTTCAGTAATGGTTGGAGATGGTTCTTTTGTGGTTGTTTTACTTTTTGGTTCTGTTTGGGTGGAATGAGGTGGTGTTGTTGGTGTTTTGTTTGGTGATTTGGATGGTGAGATGTTTCGTGGTGATTGGTCATGAGGCAGTGTGGGTGATTTTGGTGGGGATGATGGAATGGATGTTTGTGTTATAGGTGGGGATGTGGGAATGGACGTTTGTGATGGTCGGTTGGTAGTCTCAGTGGGTGTGGATTGGGTTGTTTTGGTGGTGTATTTTCTTCTTTCAGCATCCTCCATAGTCTCATCTCTTCCCTCTGATTTCAGCATCCTAGGTTCACTTCTGATTTCTGGAAGAGTTTGCAAGAAGCGTTGGGTTCTAAATTGAGGTTGAGTTCAGCTTATCATCCTCAAACTGATGGGCAGACAGAGAGGACCATTCAGTCGTTGGAAGACTTGTTGAGATCTTGTGTTCTTGAGCAGGGAGGTGCGTGGGATACTCACCTTCCGTTGATCGAGTTTACTTACAACAATAGTTACCATTCTAGCATCGGGATGGCACCGTTCGAGGCATTGTATGGTCGGAGATGTAGGACTCCGTTGTGTTGGCATGAATCTGGGGAGAGTATTGTTCTTGGACCCGAGGTTGTTCGAGAGACTACTGAAAAGGTGAAATTGATCCGTGAGAAAATGAAAGCGTCGCAGAGTAGACAGAAGAGCTATCATGATAAGAGAAGGAAGGATTTAGAATTCCAAGCTGGTGATCATGTGTTTTTGAGAGTCACGCCTATGGCTGGTGTTGGGCGTGCATTGAAGACAAAGAAGTTGAATCCTCGTTTCATTGGACCGTATCAGATCACTGAGAGAATTGGTAATGTTGCTTATAGGGTGGCCATGCCGCCTAATCTTTCGAATTTGCACGATGTATTTCATGTGTCGCAACTTCGAAAGTATATTTCGGATCCGTCCCATGTGATTCCGATGGATGATGTGCATGTGCGGGATAATCTCACTGTGGAGACAATGCCTGTGCGAATTTAAGATCGTGAAGTGAAGACTTTACGTGGCAAAGAGATAAACCTGGTGAAAGTGGTCTGGTTAGGAGCTGCTGGTGAAAGCATGACCAGGGAGTTGGAGAGCAAGATGCGAGAGTCCTATCCGGAGCTGTTTGAATCAGGTATGTTTTCGAGGACGAAAGATTCTAAGTGGGGGAGGGTTGTAACACCCCGGAAATAATTTAATTAAAATGGTTGATTGAATTATTAAAATAATTTGGAGGCGGGATATAGATAAATTAAAAGGTTAATATTTTATATGCGTAGGAGGTGAAACGAGTAAAGGAGGTGGTGACGTAGAGAGCCCAGTGTTTACTGAGCCCTCAACTTAAACCCTGGGGGTTTAAGCCAAACCCTCATTCGCAGCAAGCAAAAGAAAAACGAAAGTGAGAGTGAGAGAGAGAGAGCACGCGGCGCAAAGAGGGAGAGAAGAGGAGGGTTTCGCGAAGAATTTCAAAAGGGGATCGTTCGTGTTGCTGTGGTTTTGTTCGTGTCTCGTTCGTCGTGTTCCGGAGCTTACGTTATTCGAGGTAAGGGTGGGCTTAACCTTGATAATGGGTTGATGATAATTATGTGTGGGTAGTCTAGGGTTTTGTTGAATTGTTCGTGTTGTTGCATATCGTGTTTTCGTTGAGATTGGTGCTTTGATGATTATTGCACGTTATTGTGATTTGTTTCGTTATTTGTTGTTGCGTGATTGTTGTATCACGATGATGGTGTTGTTATTGTTCGTGTTTTTGTTGTTGCTGTGCGTGGTTGATTGTTGTTGTCGCGTTGTCGAATTGTCGTTTTTGTTGTGGTGGTTGCGGTGTCGTTGCCGTTAGGGTTTGGTGTTTGGCAATTTAGCGATTCTGGACACAGGTTCGGTTTTTCTAAAACTGGCGCTGTTTGGTTGATCCAAAAATTATGAGGTTGATTGTTTTTGAAAATAGACTTAACGCCGGTCGTTTTGACACTGGTTTCGTTAAATTCGGAGTTGTATAGCTCGAGTTATAGGCGATACAAGTTAGGTTAAAATTCTGGAAACGATTTGGGTATAGATTCGGTATTTCGGTGATTGGGAACGTTGTATTGACCGAAAAATTATGTGGTTTATTTTTCTGGAAAATAGACTTAATGCTTGTTAATTTGGCACTGGTTTGGGTGCGTTTAGAGTTGTGTAGCTCGAGATATGAATTCCACAAGTTAGAGTAAGATTCTGGAAACAATCTGGACACAGGGTCAGTGTTTTGGTTACCACGTTTTCAAAAGAACTCCTTTTCGAACGAATCCAATTTCTTTGAAAACTAGACAAAATTTGCCCCAGTTTATGCACAAGTTTCATGCAGTTTGATTGAGTCTTGGTCACTTTGGAATTGCTTGAATTTGAAGGACAGAAACTGTCCTCTTTTGCAACTAGCCTGTGTGCTTTTCGAAAACTGTACCTATTGAACACTCTCCTTCAAAAACTGAACTTAGGGATGATAACCAGACCCATAGGGCTTTCCAACAAGTATTTATTTGTTGAAATCCGATGTCGTTTGCTATTTTAATTAATTCGCTGAAGTAGGTGCGATGTGCCTAGGCGCTGTGCGCCAGTCTTGTGCGTGGTGTGCGTGCGTTATGTCCGCGTTGTGGAGCCGTCTGGTGTTAATATTTCAGGTGCGGTGCTGGTATGCCCAGGAGAGTTTAGTGGTAGCAGTGATGCTACAACTTGGTGCTATTTTTGGTGAAATCATTTGTTTTGATTCTGGTGATATAGTATTTATTTTAAATACTTGTTATGGTGAGTTGGTGCATAATCATGGTGTCGCATTGTCATATGCATGTTTTGGTGATATAGGCTCTGCCTCTGGTGTTTGTTGGTGATATGCCCGTCGTGGCTCATTTTGGTGATCGGTACCGCATGCATATGCCCACTGGAGGGGTTGCATATCATCCCATTGTCTATGAATGTTATAATTTTGGTGGTTCACTGTCAAATGGATTTTTCCTTTGGTATCTGGTGCTGTGATATGGTGTAATTGTATTGTGTTGCTGTAGTTACCTGATGCTAGCATATTTTTATCATCTGCTTATTATCTCTGTTAGACTCACCCCTTCTGCTTGGAATGTTGCTCTCATGCGGCAACGCTGCAGGTGATCGCTAGTGCTCGTGGAGGAATTGCTAGGTTTTGCTTCCTCTCTCGTTTGGGTCTGTGTCAGCTCTGATATGTAGCACCGGGGAGTCGTTAGTTATCGTTTTGAACTATTATTTTAGTTATTGGAAATTGTTTTAATTAATTTTGGAGATGTCTTTAATTGTTAATTCTGGAGATGTTTAAACTGGTTAATATTTCCGCTGCTTGGTGATTTCTTTTATATAAATTATTTTGGAGATTTTTTTTTGGAATAAATGGTGTTTTTTTTTAAAATGGTGAAAAATGTAGCGCCCTTCGAGGTGACTCTGATAATTGTCTATTTAGTTGTAATAGTAAAAGGGGGGTGTTACATTAGTGGTATCACTCTTTAACATCAATTGGTACCCCAGCTTTGATCCATAACTCAGTTTTCATGCAAGGAAAGAATAAAAACCCCTTAGCTTTATTTCTGCAAGTTAGAATCTCTCTAGCTATGATTCTCCATATATCCACATTGTTTTCTGTTAAGATTGAATCCAGCAAAATCAATCTTTCTTCTGTGAGAGTGTATGTGTGTGATGTAGGAAGAATGGATGCAGGAATAAACAAATGCCAATTTCCTAATTCATTTATAATGTATCTACTCTTCATTTTGAAATCAGAATTGGTGAAATTCTCCCACTCAGCATCTTCCTCAGCTATTCTAGACTTAATCCCAGTCATTTCCTTCTTAACATATTTTTCAGATTTTTCCTCAAATGCAGTTCCATTATAAGGCAACATATAATGATCATTAATTATTTTGGGCTCAAAGAGTACCTTCCTATCTCTTACCATAGAGTAATGCATAGGCTTACCTCCCTTAAGGTCAGGAATTCCATCATAGAATTCCCTTACAACTTGCTCCATATACGAGCCTCTGTGTTGAACAAATGAATCCATTGAAAATTTGCCACAGTAGACAGAAATGAAGGGTTTGCCTTGGTGAGATTGTAGCCTCGTTCTGGTAATAACTCCATTTGCCAGAAATGTTCGTTTTCATTGGAGATGGATGCAGGAGCACTGGTAGTTCTCTTTGATGTACGCTTGATTGATGCACCAGTAGTAGCGGAAGCATTTCAAGAAGCTTTGGTTGCTATTTGTTTGCGTGCCATTTGTGAATCTGATTTTCAGAAAATTAAAGCTTGTACGTGAGATTGGAGACGATGCGAAGGATTGGGAGTTTTGAGCTTTGGGAAACTTTTCTGTTTTGAGAGAGTGATTGAGAGAAAACGGTAACACTTGGGTAATGGGGCGGTTTAATGAAGTGGGGAGGTTATATGTTAGTGGGTGGTTAAGAGTTTTGAGTGGGTTCTAATTTGATGGGAAAAACGACTGTTGTGGCTAGGTGGGATATCATGCACATTGACACGTGCACCATTAGGCAGGACAACACATCCTCCTTGCCTTAACCCGTCTAATTACGCCCTTATGTGCTGGCAGTGAATCAAATTTTTCATTCAAGTGTGATGTTGAGTTGATGCAGGAGCATTGAATATTGGGCAGTGCTGGTGCATCGGATGCAGCTGCATTAAGAATTCTTCCAACCTTTGTTCCTACAAAACACTTTTAAACATAAAATTGAACAATAATAACATAATTAATAATTCAAAATCATGGGTTGCCTACCATAAACGCTTGTTTTAAGAGTCTTCAGCCTGACTATCTCTTTGAGTTAAAGATTTTGAAGATATGTGGTAATTTTTTCTCTTACCACATTTTCACCATAATACATTTTTACCCTCTGACCACTTACCTTGAAAGTAGTGTTTGTCGTTTGATCAAACAAGTCAACTGCACCTTGGGGATACACCTTAATGAGTTTAAAGGATCCTGACCATCTTGATTTGAGCTTACTAGGGAACAATTTTAACCTGGAATTGTATAGTAGGACCAATCCTCCTTCTCTAAGTTTTCTTCTTTGTATTCTTTTGTCATGCCTAGCTTTTGTCTTTGCTTTGTAAATTTTAGCATTCTTATAAGAGAAATGCCTTATTTCTTTCTTCTAATTCATTAAATTCCAAAAGCCTTGATGCACTTGCTTTGTTAAGATCAAAATGGAGCTTTTTGATGGCCCAATATGATTTGTTTTCTAACTCCACTGGCAGATGGCATGCCTTGCCATAAACTATTATATAGCGAGACATACCAAAAGATGTTTTGAATGCTGTTCTTTATGCCCACAAAGATTCATCTAAATGTAAAGACCAATCTTTTCTTGTGGGTCCAACCATTTTTTCTAGCATTCTTCTGATTTCCCTATTTGCCAGTTCAACTTGTCCACTAGATTGAGGATGGTAGGTAGTAGCAATTTTGTGTTTCACCCCATATTTAGCAAGAAGATTTTCTATAAGTTTATTGCAAAAATGTGAACCCTCATCATTAATAATTGCTCTTGGGGTACCAAATCTAGTGAAAATGTTTCTTTGAAGAAACTTGCTTAAAGATTTGGCATTATTATTTGGTAATGCGACGGCCTCTACCCATTTTGACACATAGTCCACAGCTACTGAGATTTATAAATTGCCAAAGGAGGGTGGAAAAGGTCCCATAAAATCCATTCCCCAAACATCAAAAAGTTCAATTTCTAAAATATTGGTTTTTGGCATTTCATGTTTTTCAGATATATTCCCTGACCTTTGGCATTTGTCACAAGTTTTGACCACTAGATGAGCATCTTTAAATAAAGTTGGCCAATAATAACCTTATTGTAATACCTTGGCTGCTGTTCTGGTGCTCCCAAAATGTCCTCCATATGGGGCAGCATGGCAATGCTGCAACACTAGCTGTTGTTCTTCTTCTGCAATGCATTTCTCATCAACTGATCTGGGCACTTCTTGTAAAGAAAGGGATCATCCCAATAGTATTGTTTGACTATATGGAAGAATCTCCTTCTTTGTTGATATGTCATATTCACTGGTACCACTTTGCTTGTTAAGTACTTTACTATATCTGCAAACCATGGTGTAGCAGAATCTGATGCCCCTGCATTGGATGTAGGTGCATTGTTGATTGCCAGGGTAACTGCTAACACTTTTTCATCAGGGATGTTTTCCTTGATCTCTCCTTCTTTTGTACCTGTACCTTTACTTTCAAGTCTAGATAAATGATCAGCTACTTGTTTCTCCACCCCCTTTTTATCATGAATTTCAAGGTCAAATTCATGAAGGAGGAGAACCCATCTTGTTAGCCATGGTTTTGCATCTTTTTTTGCAATGAAATATTTGATGGCAGAATGATCTGTATAGACTATTACTTTGGTGCCATCCAAGTAAGATCTGAATTTATCAAATGCAAACACCACTGCTAATAATTATTTTTCAGCAACAGTATAGTTCATTTGAGCTTTAATTAATGTTTTGCTAGCAAAATATATAGAATGAAATATTTTGTCATACCTTTGCCCTAGGACAACTCCCACAACAAAATCACTAGCATCACACATTAATTCAAATGACTTGCTCCAGTCTGGTGTAACAATCACAGGTGCTGCCAACGCCTTTTTGAGTTTCTAGAATGCTTCCATGCAAGATTCATCAAAGTTGAATCATGTTGTAAGAGTACACATAACGGCTTGGATATTTTGAGAAATCTTTGATAAACCTTCTGTAGAAGCCTGCATGGCCTAAGAAGCTCCTGATACCTTTGATTGTTGTTGGAGGAGGTAACTTTTCTATTACTTCAATTTTGGCTTTATCTACTTCAAGACCTTTCTTTGATATTCTGTGGCCAAGAACAATGCCTTCTTGTACCATATAATTGTTGGGGTTTCGCGAGATCCCCATTAATATGACATAAACTCGGAGTGAAATAACCCCTTGCCAAGGAACACGTAAGCACAAAATTTTCACATAAGGTTCATGTGTTTACCTCTTGAAGCAAAGAGGAGACAACAGGGATGACCACCAGCACCACGAAATCGCAGCACCTCTACTCAGTCCACGCAAGTGATCATCTTCGGAGTTCCGTGCTAGCAGCTCTTAGAAGAAGGAGGCACAAACTCTTGTATTAGTGTTTGATGAAGTACATCACTTATGTACTCTTCCACTATATCTTGATGGACCTATTGGATTTAGTACATTACGAGCCCAATTCCTTTTTTTTTCTTCTTCTTCTTTGTTTATTTAATTAAATCCTATTTAATTAAATAATTCTCCGATTAATCACTTTATGCGTGTGACCCTATAGGCTTCCACTAAATTGGCAATAATAGTAAATTAATATTTACATATTATAAACAAGGAGCGGCATCTAGCAATGCATCACTGTTACCCAATTTATGAAAAATCGGTGGTCCGATTATTGCCTTCCCGCGACCACAAATTACCGTGTTGTAATTGTCCCTTCATCCAAATGCCTTAATTGAACACAAGGCATAATTAGTGTCATCCTTGTTATGTTCAACTATTTGTTTCTCGATTCCCGAGTATACGTCTGATCACTAATGGGCCCAATATCTCGTATTGGCCCATTACGGTGTGGCCACGCATATATCACGTATCACTCGATCAAGAGGCCTGAGACATAACTCCTGTTATGCAGGAGGGATGAATTCTATCTACATCAGTCACACCCCTCCACATGATTTATTGCATGCCCAATAACCACCGTTATGATTGTCCTGTTGCAAACAATGTTTGATGGCCTTAAAGCCTACAACTCTTCATGTAGGGATCGTAGTGACTTCAAGTCGAAAGACTACTCACACTCGCATGAGAATAACTAATGACACTTGCATAACTATTATGTAGTATTCTCATAGCGGGTCAATCCAGTACAAATATTACTCCTAATACCTATACCTATGTGAAGACTTGATATCGCATATCCATGACCCGTGAGATACGGTCATCAGTCCACTCACATGACCTATGCATTACTGTTGTCCTAATTAACAGTGATACTCGACTACGGATGCTTTTAGAATAGTGTCTTTATGTTTAATGGGGTCTCACGATTAAGTCACACTTAATAATCCATTAAACAGATAAACTATTCTAAGGACTTTATTATGTTCTAAATAAATCCACATAATAAATAAAATGCCTCATACTATTATATTAATAATAATAGTAAATGTCGTGATACAAATAATAACCATGAAAAACTGTTGGCCTCTAGGGCTAACTCTAACAATAATGGCACTTCTCCCAATTTAGAACTAAGTTAGTTTCCTCATATATGTTGAGAATTTCTTCTAAGTTTGATAAACAAAAAGTTGAAATATATCTCCAAATACTGAGAAATCATCCATGAATACTTCCATTGATTGCTCAATGAAATCTGAGAATATTGACATCATACATCTCTGGAATGTTGCAGGAGCATTACATAGTCCAAATGGCATCCTTCTAAATGCAAAGGTGCGATAAGGGCATGTAAAAGTTGTTTTCTGTTGATCTTCATGGCAATTTGATTATAGCCTGAATATCCATCTAGGAAACAACAGAACTCCTTACCAGCTAATCTATCCAGCATTTGATCAATGAAAGGTAAAGGAAAGTGATCTTTCTTAGTAGCCTTGTTAAGTTTTCTATAATCCATACATATCCTCTAACCTGTGACAGTTCTAATATGTATCAATTCATTTTTTCATTGGTTATAACTATGACACCCTCTTTCTTTGGTACACATTGCACAGGATTAACCCATGCACTATCTGAGATGGGGTATACTATGCCAGCATCTAACCATTTAATGATCTCCTTCTTTACTACCTCCTTCATGATTGGATTCAATCTTCTTTGACCTTCTATGCTATTTTTGGAGTTTTCATCCAAGATAATTCTATGCATGCATATGGGAGGGCTGATTTCTTTGATATCTGACATTTGCCATCCTATTGCTTTCTTATGCTTTCTTAAGGTATTAATGAGATCATGCTCCTGCTTTGAAGATAAGTCAGAAGCAATAATCACAAGGAGAGTATCATTTTCCCCTAAGAAAACATACTTGAGATGTTGTGGCAATTCTTTCAATTCAAGTTGAGGAGGTTTCTCTATTGAAGGGACATTCTTTTTAAGGTTTGGATCTTCAAGATTTAGGAGCTTCTTAAATCACATATTTAGGAGCTTCAAGATTTAACAGCTTTGTACCAAAGGCCAAATGGATCACTACCATCCAACACAGAAGCTACAACTTCACAAAGGCATGCTATTGAACAGGTAAAAGCCATTTCTTTGAGAAATGAAAAGGATCTACCAAAACCATATGAGATAGAAGGTGAAGGTAAGGAAGAAAAAGAAAAAAAATGAAAAAAAATGAAAAACACAGAATATGCTATTGATCTAACAGCTAATTAAAGTGTCACAGTTGTAGGCCTGGCATTACCAATTCCAAGTTGTGTAAATATGGATTTAGTCATCAAGTTGATATTTGCACTTAAATCACATAATGCACGAACAGTATAAAATTTTCCAATTGAAAATGGAATTGTAAAGCTTCCAGGATCCTTCAACTTTCTACGAATTTTGTTCTGCAGGACTAAACTGCATTCTTTTGACATGACAACTGTTTCAAACTCCCCTAATCTTCTCCTTTTTGTAAGCACATCTTTCATGAATTCTGCATAGTTTGGCATTTGTTGAAGTGCTTCAACTAAGGGCACATTGATGAGTAACTCCTTTAATACCTCAAGGAATTTGCTAAATTGCTTCTCCTCATGAGCCTTTTCTAATCTTTGTGGATAAGGAGGAAAAGGGTACTCAGGAACTTACCTTGGTGGTGGTATATGAGCAGCATTAGATGCAGGAGCATTAGATGCTTCAGCATATTGTGAATTTTTTTTCTTTTCTGTGTTTTTCAGTTTTTTCATTTTTTTATTTTTCTTCCTTACCTTCACCTTCTATCTCATGTGGTTCTGATAGATCCTTTCCATTTCTCAAAGAAATAGCTTTTACCTGTTCCTTACCTTGCCTTTGTGAGGTTGTAGCTTCTGTGTTGGATGGTAGTGATCCATTGGGCCTTTGGTACAGAGCTGTTGCTAACTGCCCCACTTGATTCTTCAGATTTTTGATTGAAGCATCATGAGTTTGTCTTGCAGTTCCTACTTCACTTATGAATGATTTAAGCATGGATTCTAAGAAGTTATCATTGACAGGTATGGAAGGTCTTTGATAGTTTTGAGAATGGAATCCTGGTGGAGTAGCCAGTGCAGTTGCATTGGGTGCAGTAGCATTATTATTGGTCCATCTAAAATTTGAGTGATTTCTCCATCCAGGGTTATAGGTGTTTGAGTAAGGGTTATTATTTCTATTATATCCTACATTGTTGACAGAAATATTCACAACTAGTATTTCCTGGAGGGGCTTGCTCTATTATAGCTACTTGTTAATGCAGCTGCATTGAATGCAGGAGCATTGGTAGTGTTGAGATTTTTAATAAATATTGTGCCTCAATTGGAATTGACATTGAACATTCTGTATCACATGTTCATACACAAAATGGACTTGCAAAATCATTTATTAAGCGTATAAAGTTAATTGCAATACCACTTCTCATGAGATGCAAACTTCCCATTTCCACTTGGGGACATGCAATTTTGCATGCTGCAACATTAATTCACATCAGGCCAACAAGTTAGCACGACTCTTCCCCTTTACAGTTAGTTTTTGGTCAAGAACCTAATATTTCCCATCTTAGAATTTTTGGATGTGAGGTGTATGTTCCAATTTTTCCACCACAACGCCCTCAAAGAAGGTTGGGAATATATGTTGGATATCAATCTCCATCTATTAAAAAATATCTTGAACCAACAACAGGAGATTTATTTACAGCTCGATTTGCTAATTGTCATTTTGATGAATCAAATTTTCCAACATTAGGGGGGAGAGAATAAGCAGTTGGAAAAAAGGATCCGTTGGAATGAATTATCATTGTCTCATCTTGATCCTCGAACTAAACAGTGCGAACTTGAAGTTCAAGAGATAATTCATTTGCAAAGTTTAGCAAATCAATCACCAAACGCATTCACTGATCCAAAAGGTGTGACCAAGTCATATATTCCAGCTGCTAATGCTCCAATAAAAATAGATGTCATTGTTGGGCAATCTAATGTTGCAACTGGGTCTCAACCACGCCTGAAGCGTGGTAGACCAGTCGGTTCCAAAGATAAAAATCTTCGAACAAGAAAAGGAGCTAAAAAGAAAGATGGTCCAGACGAGGATATAGAAACTCTTAAAGAGTCTACAGACATAATTGACATTACAGTCCCAGAAGAGACTCGTCACGTACTTGAAATTCATGAAAATAAAGAGATCTCAATAAATTATGTCACTAATGGAATACAATGGAACCGACATGAAGTAAATGTTGATGATACTTTTGCATATCCTATAGCGCTAAATGTGATAAATAATGATGAGGATCATGAACCAAAATCCATTAAAGATTGTAGACACAGTGAAAATTGGCCAAAGTGGAAAGATGCAATTGAAGCAGAATTAAACTCGCTTTACAAGCGAAAAGTTTTTGGACCTGTAGTCCGAACACCTGAAGGTGTCAAACCAGTTGGATACAAATGGGTCTTTGTGCGAAAACGAAATGAGAATGGTGAAATTGCAAGATACAAAGCTCGACTTGTTGCTCAAGGGTTTTCACATGCAAAGACCTGGAATTGATTTTGATGAAACATATTCACTAGTAGTGGATGCAAGTATTTTCGGTACTTAATCAGCCTTGTAGTACATGAAGGGCTTAATTTGCACATGATGGATGTTGTCACAACCTATTTATATGGCTCACTTGATAGTGACATTTACATGAAGCTCCCTGAAGGGTTTAACTTGCCTGAGGCACATAGCCCTGGATCTCGAGAGGACTACTCCATCAAATTGAATAAGTCGTCTCTCTATGGGCTCAAACAATCTGGACGCATGTGGTAGAATCGCCTCAGTGAATATTTGCTAAAGGAGGGACATACAAATGACCCAAATTGTCCATGTATTTTTATAAAAAGATCTGGAAAAGAATTTGCTATAATTACTGTCTATGTTGATGACATAAATATTATTGGAACTCCTGAAGAGCTTCCAAAAGCTATAGATTGCTTAAAGAAAGAATTTGAGATGAAGGAGTTGGGAAAGACAAAGTTTTGTCTAGGACTACAAATTGAGCATTTGAAAAATGGAATTTTTGTGCATCAAGAGGCTCATATAGCAAAAGTATTAAAACGTTTCTACATGGACAAATCTCATCAGTTGTCTACTCCAATGGTTGTTAGATCACTAGATGTGGAGAAAGATCCATTTAGACCTCGAGAAGAGGGTGAAGAACCACTTGGTCCTGAAGTACCATATCTCAGTGCAATTGGAGCACTAATGTACGTTGCTAATTATACGGATCCTGATATATCATTTTCTGTTAATCTATTAGCAAGATATAGTTCTTCACCCACACGAAGACATTGGAATGGAGTCAAGCATATACTTTGTTACCTTAGAGGTACAATGAATATGGGGTTGTTTTATTCCAAAGTACCCTAATTAGAATTAACTGGTTATGCAGATGCAGGCTATTTGTCAGATCCACATAATGGTAGATCACAAACAGGTTACTTGTTTACTTGTGGTGGTATAGCAATTTCGTGGAGATCTGTGAAGCAGACCATAGTAGCAACATCATCAAATCATGCAGAACTTTTAGCATTACATGAAGCAAGTCGAGAATGCGTTTGGTTAAGATCTCTGATTCAACACATACAAGAGACTTGTGATTTGTCTACCGGAAGAATAAATGCAACAACCATCTATGAAGATAATACAGCATGCATTGCTCAGTTGAAAGGGGGGGACATTAAAGGAGATCGAACAAAGCATATTTCTCCAAAATTCTTCTTCACTCATGATCATCAGAAGAATGATGATATAAGCATTCAACAAATTCGTTCATGTGATAATCTGGCAGACCTTTTCACAAAGTCACTCCCAAGCAAAACTTTTGAACAACTGGTACAAAAGATTGGCCTTCGGCGTCTCAAAGATGATTGGCTAGTTGAGGGGGAGAAATAAATATATTTTGTAATTCCCACAAAAGGATATTGTAGTCTTTTTCCTTCAGTAGATTTTTTCCCACTGGGTTTTTTCTAGTAAGGTTTTAATGAGGCATATCCTGGGTGGACATCCAAGGGGGATTGTTATGAATAATATGGATAATATGGATATCCACCTCTCTCCCTCTTCCACTTCTCTTCGATTTACTCCCTTTTGTAATCGGTTGTTAGTGGCACTTAAAGTTTGACCTTTCACTTGTCTTTTCTGCCCATATAAAAGGGGTTATCTCATATGTGTAGAAGTACTTGAAGAGAAATATAAAGGCTTCCAAATTCTCTTCTTCTCTCATTCTTTGTTTGCTATAATTTTGATTATTTTATCACATTTTGTATTTTATCAGGTGTCATCATAACATGTACCTATCACATCAACATCCACTAATTATGTCAGAACAACGTGCGTCTACCACGTTAGTTCGTATTTGCTCGCCAACTAAAACTATCTACTTGAGATCATTCTAGTTATTATTACATTGAATATTAATAAATTAATAAATATGATTTTGAATAGAAAAATATTTATGACCCATCCAGAAGAGGGAACATTACGCCCATCTTGCCAGCCATGCAGAGGATACCTGGTCCCCATCCAATTTTCCAGATTCCAATTTTCATCCGTCAGATTGATAAAGATATGTAACGGTCTAAAATTGTCCACGATCTCACACTTTAACCTTTGATTAAGCAGATTCAACATGGTTCACGTTGCTCCACGATCATCACTTCATCATCGTTAGATTCTTAAAGATCCAACGGCCACAGTGGTGCTAGAACCACAACATGGTAGCGGGAACAACTGAAGAAAGAAGAGAGAGAGAGAGAGCGAGAGAGAGTTGAGGTGGCTTAGATTTTGGAGAAGATGGAGAAACATGGTGGAATAGCAACTGGGTCGCATGAAAGGAACGAACTTGTTCGAGTTAGAAACTGTTTGGATAGTGTATTTCTCACAAAACCTTCAGTTCATTCAACTTTCATTGATGACTATGTTTTTTATTTTGGGAATTTTCTTCTTTCAGCGTGTTTGGTTGATCTCAAAGTTTGAATCTTTATGCTTGTAATGGAAATGGGTTATGGAAGTTTTAGTCTTTTGTCTAGATTATTCGGGAGGACTGGCTTGTTTCTCTTCAATTCCTTGCTTAAATCTAGTTCCCCCCCTTCCCATTTCTGGTTTGAAAGTGTCTGCAAGTCTTATGCTTTTAGAAGTTTGTCACTGGTATAGGCTAAGTTGAATTGTGATTGTATTTTCTCAATGATAAATGTCAGTTGTTATGTTAATTTGCAAGGTTCAAATCCTGGATCTTGTTTGTGGTCAAACTCCGTAAGCATTTTTTAGCTCGCTATAGAACTGCATGTGATTGTTGTTTGCATGCTCTGGTAACGTTAATGAAGATTGATTAATGATTACTAACTGACATCTTTGTAATGTTGGAATCTAACTTGTTTGTTATGGGACATGTCATCTTATTTTTTATTTTAGGGTAAGGGGCATGTCATTTTTAGTTATCATCTTGTGAGAATTTGATCTCATAGGTTTAAATTGTATTTGTGTGATTGTAATTCTAACTTGTCTAATTTCTACATTCTTCAGTCTCAACCCTTAAACAATTTGAATGGTCAAATCTGTCAAATATGTGGTGACACTGTTGGGTTAACAGCCACTGGTGATGTCTTTGTTGCTTGTCATGAGTGTGCCTTCCCTCTCTGTCATCGTTGTTATGAATGTGAAAGCAAAAATGTAAACCAATCTTGTCCCCAATGCAAGACTAGATACAAAAGTCACAAAGGTTAGCATGTGCACACATCTTATTTTATGTTTGCTCTCCTCCTCATTAGAGTTTTCCATTAACAAGATGATTCTGGATTTTCAGAGAGTCCTCAAATAGACGGAGATGATGATGAAGATGATGTTGATGAACTCAAGTATGGGGAAGGCAATAATACCAAGATCGGATGGCAATGGGAAGAAGATGCCGATCTCTCTTCATCTTCTGGGCATGATTCTCAAATACCAAATCCCCATCTTGCATATGGGAAGCCGGTAATTTTTAAACCAATTTTTAGTCTCTCAAATACCAAATCCCCATGATCAAAACTTCTCAACCTACCTTTTAACCTTTAATGTTGTGATTTGCTTTCAATAACCATGTAAATGTTAATAATATTATTTCTAGTCTGCGATTATGTATTTGTTGTTTGTCTAGCTTCATTGTACATTTTGTTATGGAAATTAAAATTTATATAACTGGTAAACTTACAAAATTCTCCCAACAAGTCTATTTAAGCAAAATTTCTAAGTGAACAAGGGTCATCAATAGATGTTGAGTGAAGTTTTCTTTTGTTTTTGAGAATATATTTCATTGATAATCCTTTTCTCGTATTAACTAATTGTATCTTCTTATGGCCAGATGTCTGGTGATATTCCATGTAATACTTCTGATGCTCAATCTGTTCGAACTACATCAGGCCATTTTGGTCAATCTGAAAAGCTTCATCCGAAGAAACCAGGTATGGAGTTAACTTGAAGTGATTGTGGGATCATGTCACATTTCGTTGTTAGTTTGAATTCTCAAGTGAAAATATCTTTAAAAGAGTAATAAAGGTAAAAAGTCTTTATTACTTTATGGATTCTGCAATTTTGTTTGTCTGCATAATAGCTATATTATATGCATTTTTGCTAATCAAAATTAAGTTACACAAGATTCATTTTCAACGTCTCAACTTCAGACTTACAAATAACATATATAAATTAGTATTCTTATCTTAATTGAAAAAATAATTTTTTCTTTAGTAAATATAATGACTTTGGCAACGTATCTCATGTTTTAAAAAACACAATCAAAAGAACAATAGTATACTTTATAATAGAGTTTAGAAATAGGATAGAGAGAATGGGTGGGAATTAGTTTACTACTAATTTACACTAAGAGTATGTTTGGTACAAGAGAAAGGGGGAAGGGAGAAAGAGAGAAGAGAGTGTGCCAAACAATAGAAAGAGGTTCTGATAGACTCTCAGAGAAACAGCTAGCAGAATGGGAGGCTAGTGTTCCCTTTTTGTTTTATTAATCACAAAAACAAGAACAATTACACTGAGGATACTAATCCCCTACAAGGTAGCTGGTTTCTCCAGCACCTCCTCCACTAAGTCTAAGACTTCAGAATTCCAAAAGCTAACTTCCTCAAAGTCACCTTGCCTATTTATAAACCATAGGTTAGGTGGAGGGAAGTTTACAAAAGTCCTAACTGACTCAGCTAACTCCTAACAGCCTAAACTGACTTAACTACTTTTTAAACAAACTAACAAACTGACTTAAGTTTGTTTGTTTCTCCTAGTATAGACCCTAAGGGGTCTAACAGGTTCTCTCTTCCCTCTTTCTATTTTACCAAACACACCCTTAAACAGAAACCTCTAGTCACTTCATCTCCTTCAATAAATATTGGCACTGCCACTTTGCCTTCTCTCCATAAGCACCTATAAAGCTTTTTTCGTAACTCAGGAACCAAATATGTTAATTGAAAGAAGCTTTCTTATACTAGAACTAGAAGTTAGTCCAAATTGGGCATAAGCTTGCTTTATTATTTTTGAGAATCTCAATCTCCCTTTTCTAGTTATTTTTTACAGAACTCCTCTTCTGGGTCTATCTTATTTTCCTAAAATCCTCTTGCCAGATTTCCTTAATTGATTGTACCCTCCTCTTTTGTTGTATACACATAAATACGTAAAATGGTGATCTTGTTTGGCCTAGATAATCTATTGGGGTTTAAACTTTTGCATAATCCAGGGCTTGAGAGTGATGAGGAGATCAGAAGAGTGCCAGAAATGGGAGGTGAATCCGCTGGAACTTCAGCCTCTCGTCCAGGTGGTGGTTCAACTGCTGGTCCAGAACGTGTTCAGGGGGCAGGGGAGGGTCAGAAGAAGAGAGGGAGAAGCCCAGCCGACAAAGAGAGCAAACGGCTAAAGAGGTATTTATGTAAATTTGATTATATTTCCATCAACTCTAACCCTCTTTTCTTATATTATTGATTCATTGCATTTGTTTGTTTGATTGGTTGGGTGTAACAATGGTAATAGGCTTCTGAGGAATAGAGTTTCTGCTCAGCAAGCAAGGGAGAGGAAAAAGGCATACTTGAGTGATTTGGAAACAAGAGTCAATGATTTAGAGAAGAAGAATTCAGAGCTTAAAGAGAGACTTTCCACTTTGCAGAATGAGAATCAAATGCTTAGACAAGTATGTGTCAATTTTGCATGTTTTATTACCATCATCATCATCATCATCATCATCATCATCATCATCATCATCATCATTGTATTCCATATGCTCTCTAAACATAACCAAGAACATGAGCTATTTTGTTTTTGACAAAATTAATACACCATAAACTTTTAAGTTTACATCATGACTAGCTCTTGTTTATTGTTAACATGAGTTCTCTAAATATTATGAGTCAACCCTAATTTAGTCTTTAAAGCATCATTGTCTCCTGTTTATTGCCTAAACTATGAAAACTTATTAAGCTCAGTCCTCCAATTTAGTCTTTAAAATTTGTCAATTAGGGATTAAATTAATATGCGGATATGATATAATTTTAGGGACTATCTAATAGTTTTTCCTTAGTTTAAGTACTAAATAGGAGAAAGAGTGATATTTTAAAGACCAAATTGCGGATTTATTCAAAATATTATTTTTGAAAGCAATGAAAGAGAACATTCATGGTACCTTATCTTTGATCGATAACCATCAAACAGCGTCTTTTCGTCCAAGTGGGAGGGATTTAGGTTCCTTAAACATGCGGTCCTGAGTTTGATATTGGATTCAACTAAATGGCCAGATAGCCTAAAACATAGTTTGAGGTGCATTAAATAAATCCAAAATTACTCATTTTTGTGTGTCAGTAAGTTTCTCTATCTTTGTCTCGTCTAGTTTATGTAATTATTATATGTGATGTGATTGGTCCTTTGCAGATATTGAAGAACACAACAGCAAGCAGGAGAGGGAGTAATGCCGAATGAGCTCATGGCAGTTAAAACATAGAGAGTAAATTAACAAGAAAGAAAATAAAAAAAGAGGTGTTAAACATTAGTTTTGATGATTCTTTATATGTATGCATTAGGAATATCATTTAAGGATGAATGCAAGACATGCTTTCTCCTAAAATAGTGTATCATTTAAGGATGAATTCAAGGCATGTTTTCTCCTAAAAAAGTGTGTTCTGATGTACAATACTGGTAGTATGTATGTGAGTTACTGTAAGGTTTTGGAATTGGAATAATTGCACTGTTGCTGCTGTATTAATTAAAGAGTAATTTTAATTATACAAAAATTAAAAAAGTTACCAAACTAATTAATTTACTTTCCTTAACCGTTTGATCTGAAGATAGTGCAAGTCTGAAATCAAGTGGAGTTACAAGAAAGACGTGTTTGAATTACGACCCGTTTATAATTCTTTTCGTGGCCTACCATATCAGTTAGGAATATATCAAATAGACCTCTAAAAAAATAGAAACCTTAGAATCTTTAGAAGCTATTGACTTGCTTCTAAAAAGAAAGAAACTTCGGTTGGTAAGATGTGAATGTTCTAAGAAGATATAAACACTAGAGGATTTTGACTTAACGTATCTTCTTAGAAGTTAATTTGTGTAAGAGGTACTTTGATGAGTCTTGTGTAAATGATGACAACCTACCATGGGTTTGTTGTCCAATTTTAATCACTATATTTTATTTTAAGTTGTGATAAAAGTACATGTGACCAATTGATATATTTGGGATCAAGACATTAAGTTATTTCATTTCAAGTTATTTTTTTAGTGTGTTTAATCCACTTCAAGTGGTGTGTGTGGGGCTCATATTTGTTGTGAGTTGATGTAGTCAACAAACTTTCTAATCAAGCAAATATGCTAATCAAGAAATGCAAACTTGCTAATCAAGAAAGGCAAACTTGTTAATCAAGCAAACTTGCTAATCAAGAAAGGTAATAGGGGAAAAAAAGAATTACAAGAGATCCAAGTCATTTATGGCACATCAAGGCAATCAGAGCAAAAAAGGAAATGCAAGATCTTAATAATTAATTGTGCATTCAATGCCAAATCACGTAGGATATGTTCTTAAATTGTTTTGTCTAGTATTCTTGTAATTTTTGAATACCCTTTATTTTTTCCCTTGTATTAGCAAGAACCTCCCTTATTATAAATAGAGAATATATGTGTCATTGAAAAGGAAGAAAGACTTTATCAAACATTTTGAGTTCATACTCTTTGGTTCTGGATTGGACCAGTTTATTCGATCTTATCAAGAATTTCTTTTCTTGTGGCGATCCTCACTTTCTTAGGCTTATCCTTGTCTTGGATTAGACTAAGGTGGCGCCCCTAACCTTCACACCCATCTTCTTCACGAATTAAACAAGAGATTATTATCCATCAAATAACCCACATATTTCATATCATCTTTCCCATATTTCATCCATCTTAAACCCAAAAATATAAAAATATAAATTACGACCAAAATCTATATTGAATATTAAAAGAATGGCTAGGCAAGGAGGACATCATGCAGTAAATGTGTTTCTTGTTTCTTACATAAGTGATGAAGCTTTGTAAGGTAAAAGCTTGGTTAAGATGATATAAGATGTTGTGATGTTTATGAAGAAATAGTTCAAGAAAAATCAATTTGAATATGTAATAAGCATTTCAAAAGGGTCTTCTTACAATAGTGTAGACGAGGTTTTCTTTTAACATCAAAGTGCTATGAGAGATAAGCTATAAGAAAACAGTAAATGACACTCAAGAAGTATAGTGGTTCGCCCAAATCAATCCACTCCTTACATCACGTGAGTATTTTCACTATTTTTCGATAGTTTATACACTTTACAAACCAACATAGGCCTAAAGCACACGATAGTTCTCTTTTATAGCTCTATCTACTGTAACACTAATTTTCTTCCATAGCTTTAGCTACTGTGATAAGGTACAATGATAGGTACAATGATAAAGTAGTATTTGGGTTTTTGATTGGGAATACAATAGCTAGGATTTGAAAGATGATTTCTAACTGAAAATAATTACCAAAGCTATGATCATACTCAGAAATGTTCTCATGGAAACTTTATAGTGCACTGAGTATGGTTGAGAGAAGAGAAGTACTGCAGAAGAGCCTTGAGAAGCTTCTGCAGAAACTTCTTAAGAAGCTATATGATGGGAAATATTGTACCAAGCTTCTCACCAACTCTCACACCTTGAATGAGGTCTTCAATGGGGTATTTATATAGGTTGGATCCCCCAAATAGTCATTGGAAATTGTCTCCAAAGCCAATATAGTCGTTTATAGTCGTTGACAACTTTGCTAAAAAAGCTGCTGCACTTTTTTTGCACTCGTGCAGATTTCTGCACTTGCTAGCTTCTGCGCAGATTTTGCCCAGTGCCTTCTCAAGTAGATTTTGTCATTTTGAAAGTTTCTTATACACTAGATCCCATATCTTCTAAGGCTATTGTTAAACTTCATAATGAATTCTGAACTTTACGAAGATATGTCCATTGTGCTTTCAATCTTGAGAAGCTACTGATGTATTTCTTTAGAAGCTTTAGATACTGCCCCTTCTTGAACCTTCTAAAGCTTGCTTCTGATGTCTTTTCTGCTATACATCATGGCGTGAGTCTTATGAACTGATCATGAATCTTCTTGGGACAAAAATGATGAATCTTTAGATGTTACATAAGATTCATCATTTTATGTTCCTTCTTAATACTTAAGAGCTGGCTTCTTGACTTGACTCTTCTTATCTTGAGAGGCTATATAGATTGAGTCTTCTCATCTTGAGAAACTTCTTCTTGCCATCTTATCTTACTAGGCTTCTTGAAGGACCATCTTCTCACCTTGAGAAGCAATAGATTGTGTCTTCTTTATCCGAGAAGCTTCTTACTACTACCAACTCTTTTTGAGTGGCTTATTTAAGAAACGACTTCTCATATTAAGAAGCCATTGTAGCTATCTTCTTTTATCCATCTTCTTACGACCTCTTCACCATCATTCTTATCTTCTAAGACTTCATTAAGCCTTCTTGTGATATGAGGCTACTTTGAGGAGAGTATTCTTAACTTGAGAAGTCATTAGAGTTTGTTTCTTCATTCTTCTATCTTCTTTTGACGTCAAAGCCTTCATTCTTTCGTTATAAGGCATTAATTGGGCCTTCTCTTTTGGTGCTTTCTTAGCACATTATCCTCTTGAGACTTGATTGAATGGTTCATGTACTTAGATCACTCAAGAATATCCATTAGATCACTAATGAATAATAGAACTTAAACACTTGTCAAAAAGGTTTGTTTCAGCAAAACTTTTTTTTTGACAATATTGTTTCATCAAAACTTAACTTAGGAATTTTACCTCAACAAGTTCAACTACCAATCGTAAAATATATATTTTTTTGAGCAAACATGTACTTTTGGTCCTTTAAGTGTATTTTAAATTTCAGTTAGTTTTTTCCTCATTGTTCTGTAAGTTTATTTTAAATGTTTGTATTGTCATTTCGTCCATTCCAGTCAATGGGGAGTTGACATGTTTGTTAAGTTCATGACTAGTAGCATATGTGGATTTTACATGGGGATTTAAGTTTTTTTTCAAAAAAATTAATTTAGTCCTTTAAGTTTTTTTTTAAAATTTTTTTTAACAAAGTAAGCCTTGTTTGAACTTTCCATCCAAATCCGTTAGTAGAAGTTGAACTAGCCATTAAATTACAACACTTCCAGCAATGCCATGGGTAGTACTTTGTGGCAAGATGTGTAACAATTTCATGGTTGGATTTAGCCATCGATATGTAGATTTAATTTTTGTAAAAAGACCAATTGCTCCTTCTTGTTGTTTCTTCTATTGCTCATTTTGGTTGTTCTTTTTGGTTGTTTCTTCTAGTTGATTGAAAAGTTATCAAAAGCTAACTTTGTTAAAAATTTGAAAAATAAAGAAACAAAGTGACTAAAAAAGACTTAAAGCACTAAACTGATATTTAAAAAAATCATAAAGGACTAACTTGAATTTTAAAAATCTTAAATCCACATAAACTACTAGTCATCAACTTAACGAACACGTCAGCTTTCATTAACTAGAATGGTTGAAAAGGACGAAATTGACATTTAAAATAAACAGAAAAGACCAAAGTCAGAAAAAAAATTAAAGGACAAAACTGAAATTTTAGAATAAACATTTTTTTGTCCAAAAGTGTATTTTTTTCCTTTCTTTTTTTTTTTTGGGAAAATGAATTGCGTAGCATTACTTGATCAATCCATAGTATTTTTAAGGAAGAAAAAATGAGAAAAGAATACAACCACACTTGAGGGGATAAGTCGCCTATACCAAGCGAATTAGCAAAAATCTATTTGTTAAAAAAACAAAATCTACCTCCAACGAAGAAATTCCTTTCAATAAAGAACTACTTTACATTGAAAAATGATATACCTACCCACCAAAAAAAAACAAATGAACTTAAGGCTTAAATATGTTTTTAGTCCCTGCAAATATGAGGTCATTTGATTTTAGTCCCTAATATTTTTATATTTTAAATAGGCTTAAATATGTTTTTACACACCGCAAATATATGGTCTTTTAATTTTAGTCATTACAATTTTGCTCTAAAAGAACCTTGCAAAATAATTTTTTTCAAAGAGGTCCTTCTGTTAGTCAACGTTAAAAAAACATATGCGTAATTTTTTTTCTTTCATTGGTATGGAGGGGGCATGGATTTGCCTGCCGCCTCTTTCTTTGAGTTGCTGCCAATAGTGAAGGTTCCAAAGTCACCACCAAAAGTGTTAGAGTTATCCTGTACCAAAGGATTTTTCTGTTTCTTCACATCATTCTCCTCTTCACTAGGATTAGTGTGTTGCCTCTTCTTCCTGAGACTCATACCAAAAACAAGTGGAAGGGCTACAACATCCTCTTCCTCACTCCTTAGACTTAGATCAATATTGGAAGGGTTATCCTCCTCAGGGGGAAATTCAACAACATATTCAGGGGTAGGTTTTGGTAAGGCTTTTGGGGGTTCTCTCCAGGTTAGGGATACAGGTTCAGGTTGTTGCTGTTGAACATTATCATTAGGGGATTTCTGTTGGGAAGTTAGCTATTTGTGGTTGGTTAATGACATGATTCATTTGATCAACAAGTTGATGGCTACTTTTCAGCATTAATAGCATCTTGCTGACTCTTCCTATACTCCTTAAGTTCAGCATCAGACATTTAAGCTTCATTGGGCATATGGTATTCCTCCTCTAAGGAGCTACTGTCACTTCTAGGAGTATATACATGAGAGATGGGATTTTCAGGGGCTCTCTCTGATTTGTAGTGGCTTGTGACTTCTCCCCCCTCATTGGAGATTGGTACATATCTCCACAGTTTTCTATTAGTTCTTCTCACTCCTTCTTAGCTATAGCTTCCTTCTCAGCTGTAGTAACATCAGGTTGTTTTTGGGAGCTATTACCAGGTTGGTTAAGTGTAGGAGGATAATTTCTTCTAAAGAATCTTTTGGCTGTGTCTTTTGTGGTGTCTCCATACCTTCTTTTGTGTTTCTTAAGAATGACATCAATAGATTTGGCTGGTTGAGTGATTAGGTGTTGATCAAATTTAGGATAGGATGGGCAGTAAGCAGCCATGACAATAGGTGATTCACACGATTTCTGGTCATGTCGTAGGATTCCACATTTAAAGTAAAGGTCTTGGAGTCTCTCATACTTATAAATGACCCAGATCTTAGGGAGATCCTTTCTAGGAACCCAACAACCAGAGGGGATAGGTTTTGTAACATCAAACTCCACTTTTGCTCTCATAAAGGTTCTGAGGATTCTCCCTTCAACAATTGATTCCTCTATTTCTACCACCTTACCAGCCTTTTAGAGTATTGTTTTGGTGTTTGTGGCATTCATGAATTCCATAGGTAGGTTATGAACCTGAATCCAAAAAGGATTTAGGTCAAAACAGATCTCATGAGGTGAAACTTCAGGGATCCAAAATTGCAAGCACATAAGGTGATTTAGAAAGAACAAAGGAGCCCTTCTCATGACTTCTCTACTATGGCTTTCTTGAGCAAAAGTGAACATTAACTTGTTCCTACCTAAATCTGTAATCTGGAGATTTTCATAAGAGCCTCAAGCTTTATTTAAAACCTCACAAGCAACACCACGGTTCATAGCTTTGTTTGAGAGCAGTTTACCCACTATAGTCCTTCTTTGTATTGACACGCTATTTTGGTTTGCAGGAACAAGGATATCAGTAAGTTCTTCAGGGTTATCCTGTTGTTGGTCTTGATGAGATGAGCTAGATGCCACAATGACTAATGGATGGGGAAGATCATGAGAGCAGGTAAGCTAGGAGAATGGATAGTGACTCTGGTTCGAGGGTTGGGCTATTAAGAAGGGTTTATGGATAACAGATAGATTAGGGTTTTGTGGGGGGTATTGGTAGATGATTTCCGAGTTGTATTGATCTGATGTAACAGAAATGTTAGGGTTTTGTGGGGGTTGTGGAATCTAACGTCTGAGTTGTATTTGGTATGGTCATTGTTTTGTAATCTGGGTTTTGTAAAGGTTTGGTGTATTTATGGTTTTGGGAAAATGCGGGTTCAAAGTTATGGTTGTTTAGTTGATATATATATATATATATATATATATATATATATATATATATATATATATATATATATATGTGTGGTTTGTTGCGGTAATGGAGACGAACTTTAATCATGAGAGGAGATGTTGTAGTAGAGGAGACAGTGAAATGCGCGAGAGGTAAGCAATCCAACAGGAAACAAATGGTAAAGAACCAACAAGAACAGGACCCATAATAGGGAAAATAGTAAACCCTAATAAAAAACCCTAGCGGAGCTTTAGAAGGGGAACTTTTTTCACGTAATCCATTTTCCTACGCTTTAGATAATGCAAACGTTATTATCATGGATGGACTGTATAAGTTGCTTCCTTTCTTTCTTCACTGGGTTGGCCCATTTCTTGTTTGCGGTATTTACTACTGGAAGCCCAATTCTTATTGGGCCCTTGTTCCCACTTATCAGTAACCGTCTATAGCTTTTGTTATCCAGTCATATTTGTTTGGTAATCAAGCGTGAGATAATTTCACATTGATGTATAACCCAATAACAATCAATACTCTCACATTATAGATTTAAAAACATACAAGAGACTGGATTCGTTAACTTATCACCTTAAGATTTGAGAACAAATGTGGTCTAGGTTTCTTGTTACACACCAAAAATAAAAGTTGAAATTAATATAGATAAGGAACATTAATCTATATTCTATATTATCTATGTAATTCGAACCTGAACTTTATTTATTATTCCGTTTTTCTATCTCATTGGTCCTTTTTTTTTAAAATTTTCTCAGCATACTATATTATACCTAGCATATTTTTTTTACCGATTTTTCTTTTCGTGGGCGAATTCTGCTTATTTTGACATCTAATCTAGGATTTACATATACAACATATACCACTGTCAAGGTCAAGAGTAAATTTCTTATTATTTAGATTCAAAAATTCAAAATATATAGATATAAGACTTGAAATTTGAAAAAAGGATTGGGTTGCGCTGTACATATGAAAGAGTATAGAATAATGATGTATTTGGCAAATCAAATATCATGGTTTAGTTTAATAATGAACCATTCGGATTAATTGATAATATTATTAGTTGATCAATCATTTGTGAAAGATTCCTGTGAAGTTCAAGGTTTTATTAACTCCTAAGTTATGTCGAGTAGACCTTGTTGTTGCTAGAATTCTTAATTCATGAGTTGTAGGGGGAAGTTATGTCACCACAAACAGAAACTAAAGCGAGTGCGGGGTTCAAAGCTGGTGTTAAAGATTATAAATTGACGTATTATACTCCTCAGTATGAAACCAAAGATACTGATATCTTGGCAGCATTCCGAGTAACTCCTCAACCTGGAGTTCCTCCTGAAGAAGCAGGTGCTGCGGTAGCTGCAGAATCTTCCACTGGGACATGGACAACTGTGTGGACCGATGGTCTTACCAGTCTTGATTGTTATAAAGGACGATGCTACCACATCGAGCCCGTTCCTGGAGAAGAAAGTCAATTTATTGCTTATGTAGCTTATCCCTTAGACCTTTTTGAAGAAGGTTCTGTTACTAACATGTTTACCTCCATTGTTGGTAATGTATTTGGATTCAAGGCTTTGCGCGTTCTACGTTTGGAGGATTTGCGAATCCCTACTGCTTATGTTAAAACTTTCCAAGGTCCGCCTCACGGAATCCAAGTTGAGAGAGATAAATTGAACAAGTATGGACGTCCCCTATTGGGATGTACCATTAAACCTAAATTGGGGTTATCCGCTAAGAACTACGGTAGAGCAGTTTATGAATGTCTCCGTGGAGGACCGGATTTTACCAAAGATGATGAAAATGTGAACTCTCAACCATTTATGCGTTGGAGAGACCGTTTCTTATTTTGTGCCGAAGCAATTTATAAATCACAGGCCGAAACAGGTGAAATCGAAGGACATTATTCGAATGCTACCGCGGGTACATGTGAAGAAATGATGAAAAGAGCTATATTTGCCAGAAAATTGGGTGTTCCTATCGTCATGCATGACTACTTAACAGGGGGATTCACTGCAAATACTAGTTTGGCTCACTATTGTCGGGATAATGGTCTACTTCTTCATATCCACCGTGCAATGCATGCAGTTATCGATAGACAGAAAAATCATGGTATGCACTTTCGTGTATTAGCTAAAGCGTTACGTATGTCTGGTGGAGATCATATTCACGCCGGTACTGTAGTAGGTAAACTTGAGGGAGAAAGGGAGATTACTTTAGGTTTTGTTGATTTACTATGTGATGATTATATTGAAAAAGATCGCAGTCGCGATATTTATTTCACTCAGGATTGGGTTTCTTTACCAGGTGTTTTACCGGTTGCTTCCGGGGGTATTCACGTTTGGCATATGCCCGCTCTGACCGAGATCTTTGGAGATGATTCCGTACTCCAATTCGGTGGAGGAACTTTAGGACACCCTTGGGGAAATGCACCAGGTGCCGTAGCTAATCGAGTAGCTCTTGAAGCATGTGTACAAGCTCGAAATGAGGGACGTGATCTTGCTCGTGAGGGTAATGAAGTTATCCGTGAAGCTGCCAAATGGAGTCCTGAATTAGCTGCTGCTTGTGAAGTATGGAAGGAGATCAAATTTGAATTCCCAGCAATGGATACTTTGTAATCCAGTAATTACCATTCGTTCCATTAATTGCAATTAAACTCGGCCCAATCTTTTACTAAAAGGATTGAGCCGAATACAAAACAAAGATACTTAATAATATATATTATTATATTGAATTTTTTATTAATAACTAAACTAATTATTTAATAAATATAGAATAGATAAATAATTATCTCGATATACACCATACACCAGGTCTTAAATAAAAAAATAAAATTAAGCCAAAAAAATGAAAAGTTTCTATTCTTGATTTGTATCTATAATAAATCCTATTTTTTTTCTATCCCAGAGTTTCGTTTCGTGTTGGATTGCAAACTTATTAAGCAGACGAGATTTTTTGAAAAAAGTTCTTCCGATTCATAAGAGAGAACAAGTATTTTGTTTGTCGATCGGAATTTCACACAATAGGGGAGATACTAATACTAAATTATGAATATAATGAATCAATTTTTTGTTTATTTAATTCATATTTTTTTTAATTAGAACATAAAAATTCCATATAATATAATGAATCAATAAAATATTGAATTTAATATTTAATAATATAATATTCTATATATTTTATATTGAATTCTAATTAAATTAGAATATATTTTATTTGTTTGTTTTCTCGATTGTATTCTTTTTTCAACACTAATATTGATATTGACAAGAGTGTATCAAACAAATATAATTCGATCGTGAATAAATGAATTGATTTAATAATTTTATTTATATATTATTAATATTTAATATTATTTGAGAAAATTTCTAGTATTTTCATTTGATCTGTTCATTTGGATGTTCAGAATCGATTCGCCTTCACGATTTTTTTTTTATTGCGATTGGATATACACATTTTTAAAAATTTCATTAGGGTTGCTAACTCAATGGTAGAGTACTCGGCTTTTAAGTGCGACTCCATTTTTACACAATTCTATGAACTAATTGGTTCATCCATACCATCGGTAGGGTTTGTAAGACCATGACTGATCCAGAAAGGAATGAATGGAAAAAGCAGCATGTCGTATCAATGGCGAATTCTAAAACTTTTTCATTCGTATTGGACCCGGCCCAAACTTTTGTTTGAATTGTTGGCTCGGAACAAATGAATTCAGTTGGGTTGAATTAATAAAGGGATAGAGCTTAGCTGCTCCAATTATAGGGAAACAAAAAGCAACGAGCTTTCATTTTTTATTTGAATGATTACCCCATCTAATTTTACGTTAAAAAAAAAATTAGTGCTTGCTCTGGAAAAAGTTTTTCCCACGAATGGATTTTGGATTTTTGTTATGAGTCCTAACTATTAGCTATTCTCAATTATGTCATAGGGTAGCGATAAATGTGTAGAAGAAAGAGTATATTGATAAAGATATTTTTTTCCAAAATCAAAAGAGTGATTTGTCCGAAAAATAAAGGATTTCTAACTAGCTTGTTGTCCTCGAACAATTAGATGGACCAAGCGAGGGTAGATAGTCCATTGATGGTTTTTACTTGTTTTCTAGGTATCTATTCATATTTGTTTTTTATTTGAATATAATAAATAATAGAATACCCTGTTTTGACTATTAGAAAGTACGTGGTCTAGGTTTCTTGTTTATCTAGTGCAAGGTGGTTAAACATATTGGAAAGTTGTTAAGCATATTTGTAGAAAATATGTTGATCTACTAAACTGCGATGCTTTAATATTTGGTAAACACATATGATGAGGAGTAGTAATACTACATCCATAAGTAATTACCGACACAAAAAAGTTAAAAATTTAGATCTAGCCAGATGACAGAGGTAACATCAACACTTTAGATATGAAAGAAAGAATGCATTAAATAATTATTAAAAGGAAAAGCAGGCAATAATATATATGTTGATGTTGAAAGAGTGGAAAAGGGAGGGCATAATATTTATTTTACATATATATCCTTAAAGAGCAGAGCAGAGCAGAGCAGAGCAGAGAGAAGTAATTACAAGAATGACTTGTTGTTACTCAAATCCTGGAAGGGATGAGAGGAATACTGTTCTGTAAGTATGCACTGGCAGCAGCAACTCCACTTCCGAGCTTTACTGGGTAACCCACATCTTTGAGTATCATCTCCACACCAGCAAGACAACCTAATAGTTGCAACTGCAAAATATTTTAACAATTAACAAGAGAGAGAGAGAGAGAGAGAGCTTTTGACATGTCCTTACTAGGATAGCTTATTTTGACTAGTTTAAAGAAACACTATTACCTCGTTGAGGTTTCCAAGATGGCCAATTCTGAAGACCTTTCCAGCAACTTTATTGAGTCCAAGACCTAAGCTCAAATTGTATCTCTTCCAAGCCCTTCTAACTATTTCAGCACCATCAATGTAAGGAGGAACAAGAACAGCAGTCACTGTATCACTGTACCACTCTTCCTTTTGGGTGCAATTCTTCAGACCCCATGCCTCTACAGCAAGTCTGCATTTTATTTTTTATTACATTCATTCATTCTCACTTTAACCAGTATATTTATTTTAATTAACCAAACATTAATTACCTTGTTGCATGACCTAAACGGCTGTGCCTTGCAATCACATTGTCAAGTCCTTCCTCAAAAACCAGATCAAGAGCAGCTCTCAGACCATACAAAAGCTGAATGGAAGGAGTGTATGGCCAATAGGTTCCAAGCTTATAGAATTTCAGATAGTCACTCCAGTCAAAGAAGACTCTAAGTGATTTAGCAGATTTAGAGGCCTCAATAGCCTTAGGACCTGCCATCACAATACCTATCCCAGTGGGAAGGGAAAGTGCTTTCTGAGACCCAGTTATGGCCACATCAACACCCCATTCATCCATACGGAAATCCAGAGCACAAATCGAAGACACTCCATCAACAAGGAGTAGTGCTGGATGCTGGTAGGAATCAAGAATTTGTCTCACTTTCCCCAAGTTATTGGTCACCCCAGTTGCTGTCTCATTGTGAACAATGCAAATTGCCTTTATTGTGTGTGAGGTATCTGAAGCAATTTTTGATTCCAGAATGTCAAGATCCGCACCGCGCCCCCATTCACTTTCCACAACATCAACATTGAACTTAAGCCGTTGCTGCTGATCAATCCACAGCAAACTGAATTGGCCGATCAGGAACGATACAATACGATCCCCGGGAGACAATGTGTTCGTCAGAGCACTCTCCCATGCACCAGTACCTGAACCAACCAAATGCCAAACCATTATTAATACATAACCTTATCCTATCCAAAAAACTTTAACATCTAATAGAATACCTGTGGTAGGGAAAAGAAATGGGATTCCAGTGGTTGTCTTGAAAATCTTCTTGACATCTTCAAGCAGTGTTTTAGTGAGAGCTGGAATTGCAGGTGAACGGTAGTCCTCGTTGTTTCGGCTCATTGCGCGAATAACCTGGTCAGGTATGTTAACTGGCCCTGGAACAAACAGATGGTTCCTTCCTGGTCCATTAACATAATCCATCTTCCCTTCCCTTCCCTTACTTCAATTCAACCAATTCTTTGTTACCAAAGAACCACCTATATATACATATAATCACAAACTCAGTATTCATAATTTTCTCAATTCTTCTTCTTAATAAACTTGCTACATCTATTACTAAGATTCAAGACACCTATCATCTTATCCAACCACTTTTCGGTTATTAAATGTAAACATTAAGAAAACAAATAAGATAAAAAGCAGATAATAATATATAAAAAGAGAAAAAAAAATTTAAAAGATTAAACAAAAACTGCTTCTAAAGTTTTGTTACATTTATTTATAACAAAACTGATGCTGAACTCTCTGCTTTGTAGAAGATTAAACAAAAACAAGTGGTAGCAAAAATTAAAAGATTTATATTGAAATAATATCAAGTTATAGAAAACGTTTTTACCTACAGAATAATGATTTCATGATCCTTACATATTATACTTGAAAGAAACAAATTTAATAGAAAGGCCAAAGATAGCATATGAGATATAAAATGATAAATATGAAACATAGAATGAGAATTAAGAGTGTGTACTTGGAAAAGGAGAATCTTCAGATAGTCTGTCTGGTGAACTATGGCAGAAAGAAGAGGAGTGCAAGTGCCTTATGTTCTCAGCAGCAGAACTATATATTATAAATAAATGTAAAAAAAAAAAATACCTTAAATGCTAAGGTGGGGCCAAGTGATGTCCCAAGTAGTAGATAAGAGGGAAAAACTAGGCACCTTGCGGCTGAGAATGGATTTCTTCATATATCAACTTATTTTTTTTGACCATTCTCCTAATTTCTCCTAATTTCTTGCCCTTTCATTTCTTTCTATTTTCTTAAAGGATACTATTTGTTCTCATTATCTTTTATTCATTAATATTGAGAGTAAAATTCCAATCTTTTTCCTACTAAAGTATATAAAATTAATTACTAGTTTCTTAAGTTTATGAAATTTGTCTGCAGAGTTAATTTTATAAAATTCTCGTCATTAATTAGTTATCGTATAAGACTACTTATAAAACTTTAGGTAGCAATGCGACAAATTTTTATATACTTTAGTTACCAAACCAACTAGGTTTTTAGAGAATGAGTTTCTCAATTCAATTTTTCGAATAAATAAAAGTAGCTTCACAATCACAAGTGTGAACATATAAAGTTGATGAGAATATTTTACTGGCAAATAATTTAGGGAAGTTTGAAGTTTGAGGCTGAGAAAGCAAAAAGAGAGATAAAGAGATAATAGAATGTCAACCACACTTAACTTGTGGGAAATGGAGCTAAGTTCCAATCTCATTTATTTGGAATATCCTTCAATGTTTGTCGATGCTTGCGTGTGTTGTATTGTATTGTATTGTGTCATATCATATGTTAGAGCTGTTAGTAGTGACAATGGGAGTGGAATGGTGTTTCTCATGTCTTCATCTTTTTTGTTTCTTTCCTCCCCCATACCATACGCCTTCTTCATTTTCTCCCTTTCTCAAATCATTTGTTCAACAAGATAAAATGTAGGTGATTAGCATGAATACACGTATCTATGTGGGTTACTGTGAAAGAGAGAGAGAGAGACAGAGAGAGAGAGTGAGAGTGTTCAATAAAGTTAAAACCAATAAAGTTAAAAGAAACAAGAAATAAAATCATAGCTAAAACCAATTAACAAAAATAAAAACAAAACAAATCAAAGAAAAAATCACTTCCTAATGCATAATTTCAATGAAATAAAGCTCTCATTGCGTAGGTTTTTTCCTTTTGAGTTTTGAGCTTGATTTTGGTAGGCCAAAAACTAAAACAAACACACTTATATTGTTGAAAAGTAATAGAGAACTAAGACTATGTAAAAATAAGTATTTATACATGTAATCAAAAGGTCTTACCATAGAAAGGCGACTCCATAAGCATATATACTATTGCGATCGTTTTCCGTGGGAATGAAAAAGACCGAACACAAGTGTGGTGATAACACAGTTATGCGTTAAGGAAAACGAAGTTGAGATTTGTTTATTGGCCTCTTAGGGCTGTATTACATGGGTAGTTAATGCTAATAAATACATTTATGGCCTAGTTGACCGTTACGGGTGGATCAGGGATATTTCCCCTAGTCGTGCTTCATTCATTTCTAGGGGAGGTAAAGGCGAGATATTTTGGGGTGATCGGTCGGTTTTTAGAGGAGGTCCTTCGAGAGCCGAGCGGATGTAGGAACTGGCCGGTCCGGATGGGAACAGAGCCCTTTGAGCGGCAAGCGCGTAGCGCGAAGTCGTTCAAACAGTGGGAGCTCGGCTGTGCAAATTGCCCTTCATGTTTCGAAACTTGGTCATTGGCGCTCAGCCCTTCGGTACGAGTGGTAAAGGCTCTGAATGTCCTGTCTCTTGGCTGACGGTCAGTGTTTCTTGATTTTGCCGAGGCTGACTCATTAATTAGACAGGCGGTTGATTTGATGTATGGACCGTTTGACCTTTTGAATTGACTGCGTCGGTTTTCTCATTTGGCTGTAGTTTTTTGTTTTTTCATAAATGTTGATCTTGTAATTGACCCCCCCCTCCGCGTATATATATATACACACACACACACGGAGGTGAGGGTTCCTTTGTGTGTGTGTCTCGAGCTCTTCTTTCTTTCTTTCTTTACCTCTCCTATAGTGTTGCTTTGATGCGTGGGATCAGGTCTCCTTCTTCGAGTTCCTGAGTAATCTTGCAGGCGCTCTGATTTGCAGCTGGAGTACCAGGGGACTCATGGAGTCTTTGATCCGAGGGAATTATGGATCTTTGCTGTTTGTTGTTTCATCCTTCTTCTTGCAACAGTACTCAGGGAACTCGAAGTGCCTGCTTCCATTTGGGCAGAGCACCATGTCGTCCTCCCCCAGTCCACCGCTGCTTTCCGTTGGAAGTTCAAGAAGTGGAGCCTCTTGTGGCAGTTAGGGTGGTGGTGGTGTCCTCCGAGCCCTCGTCCTCGGGTCATTCTTGAAGGTGTCATGGACAACAGGGGCGGAGCTACATGAATCCGTCCGAGGACCCTTCTTAGGTGGCCTTCCCCTCGGCGCACTTGACTTGGGAGTTTTAATTTGTCAAAGCACTTTCCTTATATAACATTGGCCGTGCTCCCTCCATCTATCAACACTCTTGCCACGTTGAAACCGCTGGTGGTGACCGAGATCACAATGGGGTCGTCCGCGTGGGGCCGAACACTGTTGAAGTTCTGGATCTCGAAGGAGATTTTCGGGTATTCCTGCACAGCACATTCTTCACTGTTATCGACCAACATTATCGACTTTCATAGCTTTTCCTGCCCGAAGGGGTGGCTCCTGCACCTGAAAAACCTCTGGTGATTGAGTTGATTGATTCCCCCTTTATCTGCCGTCTCAGGCTCGGTTTCCTCCCGAGCGCTTTCTTAGGTTTTCCCACCGCTTGCTTCTTGTTTGCGAATGGTACTACCATTCCTTCGCTTTCCTTCTCCAGTTTCGCATTCTTTCACAAATTTCTTCAAGTCCCCCCCTCTGAACCAGCTGTTCGATCTGCTGTTTGTGGGTCCAACAATCATCAGTTGTATGGCCATCTGTCCTGTGGTACCTGTAATAAAGATTTTCCCAAGATATCTGAAGGCCTCGCGTTCAGTGGGGTGTATCCCTCGTCTGCCCCTGCTCTAGCGGATCAGTTCATGCTTCTATTTCCTCTATATCTTTGGTCCCTTGTTTGGGGCCGAGCTCGCTCTGGTTCCGCCTGCTCGACCGTAGATGTTCGCTTTCCCGCTTCCTTCTCTCTATTCCCATTGTTGGACTCTTCGACTTCTATTTTCTTTTACGCTCTTACTCGGACCTCGTCCAGCGTTCCAGGTTTCCAGACAAATAGTAAATCACTGAAAGTTCCGCTCCGCAGACCCTTGATGAAGGCAGTCACAAAGAACTTCTTGTCCAGCTCTTCGACGAGGGCAGTGGTCTTGTTGAGTCGATCCAGGTAGCTCTAGAGGGGTTCAGTTTGTGCTTGACGTACATCAAACAGGTCCCCTAGGCCAACCTCTTTTTTCTTATTGGCCGAGAACTGTTGGACAAACCTGCTTGCAAGGTCCTCGAATCCTGTAACAGATTTCATTGGGAGTCCCTTGAATCATTTTAGAGCCACCTCTGCTAGGGTACCTGCGAACATCTTGCAACTGATGGCTTCATTGCCACCGCTTATAAACATCTATGTCTGGAAGGTGTCAACAAGACTTTGGGGGGTCTCCAGAACCATTGTAGCTTCCAATTGCTGGTTCTCTGAATCATGGAGGAGTTCTGGTGGTCACCATTGTTCGTTAGGTGAGGCGTGGGAGAGGTTTTTCGATAGGTGAGGCCTGTGAGAGGTTTTACCAGGCCCCACGGTGGGCGCCAATGTTGCGATCGGTTTCCCTGGGAAGGAAAAGGACAGAACACAAGTGTGGTGATAACACAGTTATGCGTTAAGAAAATGGAGTTGGGATCCGTTTATTGGCCTCTCCGGGCTGTATTTATATTACAAGGGTAGTTAATGCTAATAAATACATTTATGGCCGAGTTGACCATTACGGGTGGATCGGAGGGAAATCAGGGATATTTCCCTCTGATCGTGCTTCATTTCTTTTTGGGAGAGGTAGAGGCGAGATATTTTGGGCCGATCGGTCGGTCTTCAGAGGAGGTCCTTCGAGAGCCGAGCGGTTGTAGAAACCGGCCGGTCCGGATGGGAACATATACAGTTGTTGTCGTCAAACTCTTAGGTCCTATCCATGGGGTTGGCCAGTGGTTTGGACAGTCTTTGATTCTTCTATTCATCAAGCAATTGCGCTGAGGAGGGAACTCTGCTCCTCGACTGTGGGTATCCTGTCTCCTCTAGAAAGGGTCGCGTTAGGTGAATGCGACACGATGGTTGGATTATTCTACCGACCTAATGCATAAAGTAAAGATAAAGTGCGGTAAAAGAAGACTAATTGAAATAAACTTAGAGTTTTGATTGATTGATGTGTGTCTTTTTACATTTACTTTGTGCTATATATATACATAGGCCCTCGTCGACCACTATTCGAGCCAACACTTGCCTACCGTTGGATCAATCTAAGATCAATGCCTATCATCGCTACTAAGCCCTAAAGAAACAGAGCAACTACCCGCTCTGATTTTCACGGCCTTGCTCCTTTGCTTGATCTACAACTGCTCCCACATTCTGTCTTCGTGTGTTCTCTATATTGCCTTCCAAGCAAGCCTGCCTTACCCCGGCCACTTGGTCACTCGGCTGACCTTTGTCCTGGGATAGTAACTTAGGCACCCGAGTTACCCTGGCCGTGACACTCTATAGGCTGAGACTTTACTCTCCCTCGGCCTAGCTCATTGACCCTCGGGCTTACCCCTTCCTCGGGGAGCCTGTCTTTTACTGTGCCTCGAGGGCCTCAACACTCTAACCTTTTCCCCTTTTTCCTCAGCCCTTGGCCTACGACTTAATTATTTTTTAGTGTTAACAATAGCCCTGCTTTTTGTGATGTCGTATGGCCGCGAGGACGTGACTTATAGTGAAAAAACCCTTTGATATGACTTGATATGAAGGTTTGAAGGGACATAACTGCCATCATGACACTTGGCACTTTGCGTGAATCGAAATAACATATGCGACGGTTCCTATCCAGAACTCTCGCGCTTCCATCCCAATGTTTTTCCTCATTTACCCATGGCTGCTTCTAACAACACTCCTACTTCTTCACAGAACCCTGTGCCATCAATCTTCGCCTCCATAGGTGAACTTTATGTCCTGCGTCCTATTGCCGACTTCGGCCTCTCCCTCTTCGAGCGACACTTTGACACCAGCGACCTCCCTCTCAAATCTGCATGGTAAAACGCAGAGGTCAAATTTGCTGATCTCCAAGGGCGGCCGAAAAGCATTGCCGAGTACAACGCTTGGGTGGAGCGCCTGGCAGCCTTTAAGGATGAACTCTGGAAGGAGTGGGGCATCTACGACATGATCATGGTGTCGACCAAGGAAATCTCACACAACACCGATCTCTTCCTCCCTCTGATATTCTTCTGGTCGACAACCCTCAATGCCTTCCTCTTCCCCCGGGGAATCCAAACCCCCACTCTATTGGATATGGCCGCCATCTTGGGGCTCCCTGCCGGTGGCCTAGAGGTTAATGGTAACCCGGAATTCATGGGCGAGGACCCCATTTACACCTTCGCCACAGCCTTTGCTCATCTCCTCTCCAGGAATGCCAAGACCACTGGAACTGTCATTGAGGGAGAACACCATGCATTCCTGGTGTACTTCTTCAACAAATTCTTCTTCGGTACCAAATCCTTCGGCATCGTCAAGGAACTTTCTGTCTTCATCCAGCTGCTGCAAACGGGAATGAAATATGCTTGGGGCCCTTTCTTTCATGCTCTCCTCTACAGAAGTATGGAGAGTTATGTGGCACAAGTTAAGGATACGGGCGTCTACTACAAGGCCGAGGGGCCCATCTGGTTGAAGTGACTAAATTACACAAGAAGGGGTGGGGGGGGGGGGGGGGGGGGGGGGGGGGGGGGGGGGGGGTTGAATTGTGTTCCCTTTTAAAACTGGATACCTGAAAACTTTTTAAAGTATTTCTCAAGATGAGAGAAGGTTAGTTATAATAATTTCCTCACTCAGAGACAAACCTTCTTTAGTGAAAAATGGTGAATAGTAATAAGTTTATATAAGAGATTTGTTGGTTTTAACTTGGTTTTAGGTTTAAAATGAATTTGCTTTAGTTGAAACTAAGTGGAGAGAAGGTTGAATGAAATAACCTTCTCTTAGTTTGAAAACCAAAAGGTGATTTATAAGCAATTATAGACCCTTGAAAGATGAAGACTAGCAATGTCCTGAGAAGTATAGAACCTTGAAAGATGTAAGAGAAGTATTTTTCAAACAAAGATGAGTAGGTTGATAGATCAAGTATTAGTTCAAAACCTGTCCTGAGAAGGTTGATGAAATTAACCTTCTCTTACCTTGAAAACAATAGAAATGATTTTGAATAGTTCTTAGCATTTAATGAGAGAATAAGCCTTAAATTAATTTTAGAGTAGTTGAAAGGATTTGCTAGATAAAAACAATTTTGAGAAAGCAAGTAAATAACACAGTAGAGTTATAGAGGTTCACCCAATCCTTGGCTACGTCCTCTCCCCACTTCCTTGTGAGTTCTTCCACTATTTCACAAATAGTTCTTACACTTGCTTTTGATCAAACACAAAAGACTTAACCTACACTTGCTTTTGCTCAACCACAAAAGACTTACAACACCTCTTGCTTTTGATCAACACACAAACGTCAAGTGCTCTCTTACACAGCTTCACCAAGCTGTTTCCACCCTCTTAGAAACTCTCTACTAGTTTCCTAAGAGTCACCTTATCAAGTAGAATCACCAGCAACCCTCACCTCTCTCTAGGTAGTTTGGTGAGATGTTTACAAGATAGTGTTTACAATAAGGGTTTGGGTTTTGGGATGTTTAAGAGCTTGAAGATGAATTACACAAAGGGTATACAATGATGCTTATCAAGCTAACACACACTCAGCAAAGATATCGCAGAAATTTAACTTTAGAAGCTTTGAGTGTGTGATGAGAAGGTTGGATGTTGAGAGGTTTTGAATGATGAGAATGTTCCAACTTAGTCTCATACTTGTAAATCTGGAAAACCAGCCGTTAAATAGTCTCAAATGCTAAATATAGCCGTTAGAAGGTTGAATATAGCCATTTGGAGATGTCCATTGGTCCATAGGAGTAATGTGATGGAAGATAGAAAACTTCGCATCCATTGAAGCTTCTCAAGCTTTGCTTTTTACACTATTGGAACAGCCTGGTCCAGCTTGCACGAAGCTTCTCAAGCTTCCTAGTATGAAAAACACCTTTAATGAACCAAAGGAGCAATCATGCATTCCCTCTTTTAATGCACGAGACTTTCCAACATTTTTACAGCTTGGGTTCTTCATTTAGTGCATCTGAAGAACATTCAAGAGGAGTTATTAATGTGTTTGTCTTAAAATTGTTACGGTTTCCAGCAACCTTCTCAACCTTTATTCTGAACACATTAACCTTCTCAAGTATGAACTTATGCTTCTAAGGTGTTTGTGAGGTCAACCTTCTTTTGACCGTTTGGTCAAACCTTCTGGGCACTTGTTTTAAGCTTCTCATAATTTAACCTTCTCAAGGCTTTTTCTACCTTTTCATTTTATCAACTTGTTGAACCAAGGTAGAGCCTTATTTTTCTATGTTAGGAAACCTGTTCTTATCAATTAGCAAACTTGTTAGATCACACTTCATTAGAAAACTTAAATCTTGCTTAGTTTGTTATCATCAAAACTTTTAGAATGAGATTTTTGCTTAGGCTCAATGTCAGATATGAGTGCCATTCCAGCAGCATTGTCTCTGAATGAAGTTCTTGGTTCTAACAGGATATGAAGTGCTACCAATGATTTGATCTTGAGGATGGTGTACCACCATTCTCCAACTCCTTGGTAATTTGAGAAGGTTGAGTAGCTTCATTTGCACTCTTAGTTTTAGAAGGTTGAGGAGACATCCTTCTCAAGCCTATTTTCATTAACTTGACCATCTTCTTTGTTCGCATTGATATCATCAACATCAATAACTTCATTTGCACTCTTAGTTTCACTACAGTTTGAGTCCTAAGGTTATATACTCTATAAGCCTTAGATGTTGTTGAATAACCAAGAAAAATCCCTTTGTCAGATTTTGAATCAAACTTTGCCAAGTTGTCTTTGTGGTTCAAAATGAAACAAATGCAACCAAACATACTAAAGTATGCAATGGTTGGTTTTATATTTTTCCAAATTTCATAGGGTGTTTTCTCAACAAATTTTCAAATGGAAACTTTGTTCAAAATGTAACATTTTGTGTTTACAACTTCAGCCCAAAAGTATTTTTTAATTTTTGAATCTTCTAAAAGAGTCATTTCCATTTCTTGCAAGGTTCTATTTTTTCTTTCCACAACTCCATTTGTTGTAGAGTTATTGGGCATTAGAAATTGTGAGAAATGTCATTTTCATCAAAAAAAAGTTTTGAAAAGAAATATTTTCGAATACTCCCCCATGATCACTTCTTATAGAAGTGACATGTGTTTCTTTTTCATTTTGAACTTTCTTTATAAATACTTCGAATGTTTCAGATGTTTCATCCTTGTTCTTCAAAAACAAAACCTATGTATGTCTAGAGAAATCATCAACAATCACAAAACCATATCTCTTTCCACTAGCAGTTTTAGTAGGGCCAAACAAGTCTATGTGTAATAGCTCAAGTGATTTTTGAGATGTGATCATATTTTTAGGTTTAATAACTGGATTTGAAATGTTTTCCATGAACACATGCTTCACACACTTTAGCTTTTTCAAAAAAAAATTTTGGTAGCCCCCTGACTAGTTCCTATTTGAAAAGATTTGAGATGGTTTGTTCTTCTGTCCAAAAACCACTTTTGAATTTCAGAAGACATAAGACAAGTTCCTTGAGTTAGTTCATCAAGACATAGGTTGTATAGATTTTTATTCCTAGATGCACTGAATAGAACTTTTCCAAACGAGATTTCTTTGATAAAACATTTGTCAGAATTAAAAGACACTTTATGACCACTATTGCATAATTGACTAATACTTAACAAGTTATGCTTCAAACCTTCTACATACTCAATATTCTTTATTTTAGGAGAGTTTAGAAGTACTTATAGTACCTTTACCTTTGATGCAAGCCTTGTCATCATTGCCAAAGATGACGTAGCCTCCATCCATTCTCTCCATAGAGAGAAATTTATCCTTTTCTCTTGTCATGTGCCTCGAACATCCACTGCCTAAGAACCACAGCTTTTTCTTGGATGCTAACAGGCATTCCTGTTTCAGAAGTTAGTAAAGTTTTTGGTACCCAGAATTTCTTGGGTCCTTCGTGGTTAGTTTTCTTCCAATTGAAGTTTCTCTTGTGTTTGAAACATACATAACTATCATGACCAAGTTTCTTACAGTATGTGCATTTCAATCTTGGCTTTATAGCTCTTGAAATAGTTCTAAAACTTTGTTCAACATGTCTTTCTAAAGGATTTTCAAAAGATTTTTGGTTTTCAATAGACATGGCTAGTTATTCAGTTAAAGTCAAGATATTGCCTTTGAGAAGGTTGTTCTGATTTTCAGGATCTGAATATGCAATGTTTGATGTTTTAGTGAAGTTGTCATTCAAGAGTTTGTGTTGTTCAGAAAGCATGAAATGTGAATGCTGAAGAGTATGAACAGGTTTGAGCAAATATTCACTTTATTTTTGAAGTTCTTCATTTTCTCTTTTTGCATTATAAAGTTGATTTTTGAACATCACACACTTTTGAGATAAAGTATTTGAGTTAGTTAATAAGTTTTCAAAAGCATATTCAGTTTCTTTTCATGATGCACAAATAGATGGTTTAAAAGTGATTACCTCTTCAAGATCAGAATCAGCCATGAGACATGAGTTGATAGATTACTTATTTGATGTGGGATGTGTTTGAGACGGTTTTTCAGAATCAGCCATGAGATAGAAAAGAGCAGTGTTTTCTTTTTGACCCGAGTTAGGTTCCTCGGAGTTATCCCATGTAGCAAGTGGTGCCTTCTTCTTTGGTGGAAACTTTCTGTTATTCTTTCTAAAAGCCCATCTTCTTAACCTTCTGGAGATTAGAGCCATTTCATCTTCTTTATCAGTGTCATCATCATCATTTTCACTTTCTTCACTAGTTTCTGTTTGAGCTTTAAGTGCCACATCTTTAGAAGGTTGAGGAGATATTTGATAATCTTTGAATGTAACGGTCTTAACCTTCTTGGGATGAGATACATCCATACTGAACATCACATCAATAGTTTCCTCCTCATCCATTTTGAACATTTCATTTTTGTGGATGAGAAGGTTGATCTTTTCTTCCTTGACTTGAGCACTCAACATTATATCCGTATTTCTTTGGCAATTTGTTTCCCAGCAACTTTATCATTCTTAGTTCTTCCCAAATCCCCTTGTTTTGAGACTTTAAGAACAATATCATTTGTTTCATCCAGTAATAATGATCAACAGTGAATCCTTCAGGTCTATTTGCGTAATCTCCTTCAGAGAGGAGCATGACAGAGTTTTGAATTATTCGTCACTTTTTCCAGGACCTTTCCTCTCACACTGTAAAGTGTGCTCAGCATGCTCAGCCCCTAGAGGTGAGCTCTGATACTAGTTGAAGTGACTAAATTACACAAGAAGGGGGGGTTGAATTGTGTTTCCTTTTAGAACTAGATACCTGAAAAACTTCTTGAAATATTTCTCAAGATGAACTTGGATATGAGAAGGTTAGTGTTTAATTTCCTCACTCAGAGACAAACCTTCTTTAGTAAAAAGTTGTGAATAGTAATAAGTCTATATAAGAGATTTGTTGGTTTTAACATGGTTTTAGGTTTAAAGCGAATTTTCTTTAGTTGAAACTAAGTGGAGAATGTAACGCCCTAAAATTTAATCAAATTACTTCGAAGTTGGATTGCCGTAGGATAATTGTAAGATTTGAAATTATGGGCGTAGTAGCTCTGTTGAAAATGAGTTAGATGATAATCACGTGTCGTGGGCCAGTTAAAAATAGCATTGGGCTTAGCACCGCGAGTGCGCAGCGCTCACGCAACCCTAGCAGCGTGTCCAGTGCGCGGCTTGCGCAGGAAGGCGCTTGTGCGCCACTCCTCCTTATAAATATAGCGCAAATATGCGCTAGGGCTGGTCTTTTTGCGCAGCCGCCCTCTTTTCCCTTCTTCTCCTTCTTCCTCTCACTTCTAAGTTACACAAAAGCCTAAATTTTCAAGAGCTCTAGCCTAGGATTGGATTGGGAGGGTTGATTTTCATTGCAATTCTCTACGTTCGTGATCGTCACGCGTCGTTACTATCGCAGGGGAGTCGCCGTATTTGGAGAATCGAGGAACGAGGCTAGGAGGGAGTTTGCGCCACCATAGTTGAGGTAAGGGTGGGTTCGAATTCTATAATAGCGTATATGAGGGATCGTATGCGGGGTTTGGGGTTTATTATAGATTGCCTCTGTGTATGTTGCGTAGTTATATATATATATATATATATATATATATATATATATATATATATCGTATGAGAAGTGTTTGATGAATTGACCGTGTGTGCTTGAATTCTTATGTCGTTAGTTCTAATTAAATCGAATTGTAATTTTGTTGGATTAAGGTTTTCACTATTATAATCAAAAAAAAAATGATAGGAATATAGATAACTCGTTAGTAAGAATTATAAATAATTTTCGTAATTGAATTGATGGTTACGTTAATGCTGTTACTGTTTTGATGTAATGCTGTTGCTGTTTTGCTGTTAATGCTGTTGCTGTTTTGCTGATAATGCTGTTGCTGTTTTGCTGTTAATGCTGTTGATGTTTTGCTGTTAAAGCTGTTGCGGTTTTGCTGTTATTGTTGTCATTGCTGTTACGTTTTGCTGCTGTGTTGTTGCTATTCTTGCTGTTTTGCGCTGTTGATGTTGCTGCTTTGTCAATATTGTTGCCACAGTTGCTGTTGTGGTTAATTGTTGCGTTGAATACCTCGTCGAAAATGTGGTAAATTGCAGGTGAAGTTGTAAAAGTTGATTTGCCTCTATTTATTGGCAAGATAGTAAATTGTAGGCCTATGGCTGCCATGACGTTTTGGTGTTGTTGTCGTGCGATTGCGTGACTGTGATTAGCGTTACTCGTACATTCACATTGTGTCGCATACCTTTGCATTTGCTTTACGACGTGAACGATGAGGGCTATGCCCTGTGAGCCACTATTTACTGGCAACGACGATTTTTACAACGGGAGTTTTGCTCCAATGGTACCACATGCATATGCACAGTTGAGTCGCATTCCGCATTGCATTTCGATGATTCTATTGATGACTCTATTGAGGATTTTATTGATGATATGTGTAATTCTATAGTACCTGACCTATCATATTGTTCTTCATACATGCTCTTATATAGTTCGATATCTCACCCCTTCTGTTTGAATGTTACCCCTATGTGGTAACGTGCAGGTAGTCGCGAATGAAGGCGGTGATCCTTCGTTAGTTGAGTCGGTGTCGTCACTCTGATACGTAACACTCGGGGGGATTGAACGCTGTTTTTTTTCCTTTATCATTTAGGTTGCAATATTTGTTGAACTCGAAGTTATTTCTACTAAGCAAATTGTTGATTTTGAGTTGTCAAATGGACAAGGATTGTTAAGATTGCTTCAAATTGAATTTACCATGAATGAATTATATTGTTTGTGTTGGGAAGTAAGTGTAGCACTCCAATATTTATGATGAAAATTCGGCACTCTGATTTATAGTATTATTGGGTAGAATTGGGGTGTTACAGAGAAGGTTGAATAAAATAACATTCTCTTAGTTTGAAAACCAACAGGTGATTTTAAACAAGTATAGACCCTTGAAAGAGGAAGACTAGCAATGATTTCAAGATAGATATTAACTATGTAAGAGCAGTAGTTTTCAAACAAAGATGAGTAGGTTGATAGATCAAGTATCAGTTCAAAAACTGTCTTGAGAAGGTTGATGAAATTAACCTTCTCTTGGCTTGAAAACAACAGAAATGATTTTAAATAGCTCTTAGCTTGTAATGAGAGAATAAGCCTTAAATTAATTTTAGAGTAGTTCAAAGGATTTGCTAGTTAAATTTTTTTTTGAGAAGGTTGGGGAAACGAACCTTCTCTTAGTTTGAAAAACAAATGGAAAGTAATAGCAAGTAGGATAATAGTATGGAAAGCAAGTAAATAACACAGTAGAGTTATAGGGGTTCACCCAATCCTTGGCTACGTCCTCTCCCCACTTCCTTGTGAGTATTTTCACTATTTCCCAAAGTTCTTACACTTGCTTTTGATCAAACACAAAAGACTTTCACCTACACTTGCTTTTGCTCAACCACAAAAGACTTACAACAACACTTACTTTTGATCAACACACAAACGTCAAGTGCTCTCTTACACAGCTTCACCAAGTTGTTTCCACCCTCTTACAAACTCTCTACTAGTTTCCTAAGAGTCACTTTATCAAGTAAAATCACCACCAACCCTCACCTCTCTCTAGGTAGTTTGGTGTGATGTTTACAAGATAGTGTTTACAATAAGGGTTTCGGATTTGTCAAAAAAAAAAAAGGTTTGGGTTTTGGGATGTTTAAGAGCTTGAAGATGAATTACACAAAGTGTATACAATGATGCTTATCAAGCTAACACACCCTTAACAAAGATATCCCAGAAATTTAACTTTAGAAGCTTTGAGTGTGCGATGCGAATGTTGGATGTTTGAGAGGTTTTGAATGATGAGAAGGTTCCAACTCAGTCTCATACTTGTAAATCTGGAAAACCAGCCATTAAATAGTCCCAAATGCTGAATATAGCCGTTAGAAGGTTAAATATAGCCGTTTGGAGATGTCCATTGGTCGATAGGAGTGTTGTGATCGAAGATAGAAAAGTTGGCAGCCTTTGAAGCTTCTCAAGCTTTGGTTTTTACTTTATCTGAACATTTGAACCTTCTTGAGCTCGCTATGTACCCTCCTCTGGTCCTACTAAACAGCTATGACTTGATTTCACACTATTACTTTATCTGAAGAACATTCAAGAGGAGTTAATGTGTTTGTCTTATAATTGTTACGGTTTCCAGTAACCTTCTCAACCTTTATTCTTCTTACACATTAACCTTCTCAAATATGAACTTATGCTTCTAAGGTGTTTGTGAGGTCAACCTTCTTTTGACTTCTGGTCAAACCTTCTGTTGACCTTTGGTCAAACCTTCTATTGACTTTGGTCAACCTTCTGTTAATTTGGTCAAACCTTCTGTTCACTTGTTTTAAGCTTCTCATAACTCAACCTTCTCAAGGCTTTTTCTACCTTTACATTTTATCTACTTGTTGAACCAAGGTAGAGCCTTATTTTTCTATGTTTGGAAACCTGTTCTTATCACTTAGCAAACATGCTAGATCACACTTCATTAGAAAACTTAAATCTTACTTAGTTTGTTATCATCAAAACTTTTAGAATGAGATTCTTATTCCAACACTGGTTTCTTCAACTATGGGCACAACTTTACTTTCCCAACTTTGCTCTTGGCTTGTCTACCGAGTCTCATCAGATTCTGGGAATTGCTCTTGCTGCTACCCCTACTCTGCTAGGGGATCGCACAGAGGTTCTTAGGGTGTTATTGGACCTTGATCCTACTGCTGGCGATAGCTCTTCGGAGCGTTTTTACTGGTATCCAATTCTGAAGCATGACCTCGGCCCTCGATGGATTCTCTCTCCAGATGATCTGGATATCTCTCCGGGTGATAGATACAACATGGTTTTCCACTAGAGTTGTGTTCTTGTTTCCCGTGATTTGGTCGCCAGAGCCAAACTCTCTTCCAACAAGAACCCTCTCACCATTGAGCCTTACCACCGCAATATTGTGGCTCGACAATTTAGTGTGGGCCAGCATGTGCTTGTCCCTCATGATTCTTTGGCCATGGAGTGTCGTCGGTAGAGGATCCTCCCTACGGAGCTCGTCAGACTCCTCAAAGGCCAAACCGAGGCATTTCTCTCCTTCTCTTGGGGCGTGCATTGATAACTCTTGAAAATGAGAGTTATTTATGCCAAAACAAATAAGAATTAATGCTATCCGAAAGTAATTTGTGTAAATAAATATGTATTTTGTTGATAATTGATGAGTAAAGTGTTTAATATGCTAAAAGGGTATTTTGGGCACTCTTGGTGCCTTTTTGTTACCATGCTTTTATTTTTCCTTTTTACTCATTAATTCAAGTGCTATCACATAGAGTTAGTTATTAAATATTAATCCTCGTGGGAACGATCTTTCTTGTCAATTTATTACTTGTTAGACTGTGTATACTTGCACACGTTTTTGCACAACAAGTTTTTGGCGATGTTGCTGGGGATTGATTGATTTAATTTTTATGTCTTAGTCAAAACTTGTTTTAGTGAGTTTTTGCTTTTTACCTTGTTGTGAATTTAAGTTTTGAGAGATTTGTATGAGTAGAAATCAAGAACCAGAATATCCACTTAATCTTGAAATTGAAATGGCAGCAAGGAGGTTGAAAAGAGAGGCTAGAGAGAGACTTGAAGCTAAAAGAGTAGCTCAAATGGTAGAACTAGAAGGAGAAATACCACCTATTGCTGGAGCCATACCTATGATTCAAGTAGATCAAGCTGGACATGCAGTTGTGGTGTATGGTCCTAACAACATTGAAATGGCTAATGACAAGGAGAGGCCTATGAGGGATTATGCTGTGTTTGATCCCATTACCATGGAAACTGGCATTGTGACACCTGCCGTCACTGCACCACACTTTGCCTATGATGTTTCAGATGCTGCAAACAGTGGGGCAATTTGTTGGAGAACCACAAAGGACCCTCACTTGCATCTGAGGCAATATCTGGATGTGTGTAGTAACTTTAAGATGCCAAGGGTGACTGAGGATGCTTTTAGGCTAAGGCTATTTCCTTATTCATTAAAGGACAAAGCCAAGGCTTGGTTGAATTCTCTGGAGCCTAATTCTGTGGATAGTTGGAACAAAATGGCTGAGAAATTCTTAGTCAAATATTTCTCTGCTGTCAAGAATGCTAGAATGAGGAATGATATCACATCTTTCAGGCAACAAGAAGATGAGTCCTTGTATAAAGCCTGGGAGAGATTCGAGGAAGTGCTCTGAAAGTGTCCACATCATGGCATTCGTTTTGCTATCCAACTGGAGACATTCTACAATGGTCTAGTTCCTCAATCTAGACTATTGGAATCTTCTGCAGGAGGTGCTACTATGAATCATTCCTATAATGAAGCCTATGATTTGGTTGAGACAATTGCTGCCAACAGTTATGAATGGCCTACTGCCAGAGTTAGTGCTGCTAAGAAAGTTGCTGGAATTCATGAAGTGTCTGAGGTGACAACATTGTTTGCACAAGTTGCGTCTCTTACTAATATGCTGAAGAGTCTGTGTACTGCTTCTGCAGCACCTGTTGCTACTGCTTCGGCATCTGCCGAGACAACATCCGCAGAAAAAGCTGGTGCACCAAGTTGTGTGTATTGCAATGGGGGACATTTGTTTGAAGAATGCCTAGGGAACCTTGTTTCTATTAATTATATTGGTAATTTCAACAAGAACAATAACCCCTATTCCAACACATACAATCCAGGGTGGAGGAGTCATCCTAATTTCTCATGGAGAGACAATGGAGAAACAGCTGTAACACCTGCTCAAGTTAAACCTGCTACACCACCGGGATTTCCAGCACAACCTATTCTCAAGCCCAATGCTGACAACTCTTTGGCTGAGGCACTCAATGCATTCATGAATGAAACCAAAGCCCAGTATCAAAGCCAAGGAGCTGCTGCCTTGCCCAAAACTGCTGAAGCATGTGCTATTCCTAGTGCTGCTAGCACTATTGCAAAGCCTGTTGAAGCAAGACCTACCACTAGTGTGATTTGGGTGCAAGTATCCACTTGATGCCCAAATCTATTTTTCAAAAGCTTGGTATTGGTGAAGCAAGACCTACCACAGTAACTCTTTCATTGACTGATAAATCAACCGTTTATCTTGAAGGTAAAATTGAAGATGTCTTGATTAAAGTTGATAAATTTGAATTTCCTGTGAATTTTAGAATACTTGATTTTGAGGCTGACAAGGATGTGTCAATTATCCTTGGAAGACCACTTTTGGCTACAGGTAGGACCTTGATTGATGTTCACAAAGGGGAGCTGACTATGAGAGTCAATGACCAGGAAGTTACATTCAGTGTGCTCAATGCTATGAAGTACCCAAAAGACAGTACCAGTAATGCAGAGTGCAACTTTTTTTTCTGCTATTGACAGGTTAGTGCAGAGACAGTTGCTGCAGCAGCGTGATTTTCTGAAACAAGAACTTGGGCACTTGAAGCTAAAAGAATTAAAGAAGGAGGGGCTGGCAGAGCTCAATGTAGAAAAGCAAGAAGTTTAAAGATGGGCAAAAAGGTATGAATCTTTGAAGCTTACCTCAGAAAACTTCAAGGATAACATACCTTCCATTGAGAAACCACCCAAGCTTGAATTGAAGCAAGTATGCTTATTTGGAGAGTGAATACACTCTCCCTGTGATTATTTCTACTGAACTAAGTGCTACCCGAGAAGAAGAACTGCTTGGTATTCTGAGAAAGCACAAGAAAGCTATTATTGGTTGGCAAATCTCTAACATTAAAGGGTTAAACCCTACTTTGTGCATGCATAGAATCTGTTTGGAGGAAAACTCCAAAAATAGCATTGAGGCACAGAGGAGGTTAAACCCAATAATGAAGGAGGTTGTCAGGAAGGAGATTATCAAATGGCTTGATGCTGGTATCATTTATCATGTTGCTGACAGCACTTGGGTTAGCCCTGATCAGTGTGTTCCAAAAAGAGGAGGAGTCACTGTGATTTAGAATGAAAAGAATGAATTGATTCCTACCAGGATAGTCATTGGTTGGAGAATTTGTATGGACTACAAGAAACTCAACAAAGCCACCAAGAAAGATCATTTTCCTCTCCCTTTCATTGATCAGATGCTTGACAGACTTGCATGGAAGGAGTTTTATTGTTTTCTTGATGGTTATTCAGGTTACAATCAGATTGCTATTGCCCCAGAGGATCAAGAGAAGACCACATTCAATTTCCCTTATGGCACCTTTGCTTTCAGAAGGATAAGCAGGATGCCATTTGGGTTATGCAATGCTCCTGCTACTTTTCAAAGGTGTATGATGGCCATCTTTTCTGACTTCAATGAAAAATCTATGGAGGTATTCATGGATGATTTATCTGTCTTTGGAGAGAATTTTCAAGCATGTTTACTGAATCTGGATTATGTTTTGAGAAGATGTGAAGAAACAAACTTGGTCCTCAATTGGGAGAAATGCCATTTCATGGTTCAAGAAGGTATTGTCTTGGGGCACAAGATTTCAAAGAAGGGAATTGAGGTAGACAAAGCTAAAGTTGAAATGATTGAGAAGCTACCACCTCCCACATCAGTTAAAGGAATTAGGAGTTTCCCTCGGCATGCTGGATTCTATAGAAGATTCATCAATTTCTCCAAATTCTCTAAGCCACTGTGTATGCTGCAGCATGATATTGTCTTTGAATTTGATGGCAACGACCTGGCAGCATTCAATACACTTAAGGAAGCACTAGTGACAACACCTGTTATTGTAGCACCAAATTGGAGTAAACCTAATTTTGAATTGATGTGTGATGCTTGTAACTATGCTATAAGAGACGTACTAGGCCAAAGGCAAGGCAAAGTGTTTCATTCAATACACTACGCTAGAAAACTCTTGTATATGCTCAATTGAATTATACAACTACAGAAAAAGAGCCGCTAGCAGTGGTGTTTGCCTTTGACAAGTTCAAACCCTATCTTGTGGGAGCTAAGGTGGTGGTGTACACTAAGCATTCTGCAATTAAATACCTCATTGCCAAGAATGATGCTAAACCAAGGTTGATCTTGAAATCAGAGACAAAAAGGGAGTTGAGAATCAGGTTGCTGACCATTTGTCAAGAATTCTTCTTGCTAACCCACTCTCTTTTGAATCTGAAATCAAAGAGGATTTTAGAAAAAATGGTTAATCCTTCAAGAAAGGACTGGTCCACCCATCTGGATGATGCTCTTTGGGCATATAGAACAGCTTTCAAAACACCTCTTGGCATGTCTCCCTATAGATTAGTTTTTGGTAAGGCTTGTCACTTACCCATCGAGTTGCAGGATAAGGCTTTTTGGGCAACTAAGAAGCTGAACGTTGACTTACAACAAGCTGGTAGAGCCAGAATGTTGCAACTCAATGAACTTGAGGAATTGAGACATTTTTCATATGAAAATGCTGAATTGTATATGAAGAAGACAAAAGCTTGGCATGATGCCAAGATTCAGAAAAGAGAACTCAAAGAGGGTAATAAAGTGCTTTTGTTTAACACTAGACTGAAAGTTTTCCCTGGAAAGTTGAAGTCTAGATGGTCTGGTCCTTTCACAATTTTAAAAGCTTATCCTTATGGAGTTGTTGATTTGAAAAATGAGGAGAATAGAAATGAATTCAAAGTGAATGGCCAGAGAGTTCAATTGTATTTAGGAGGACCTAGAGCCTAGCACTAAGGCATCCACAGACTGAGGACTCTTAAACCAAGCGCTACTGGGAGGAAGCCAAGACTCTAATTTTACTTGTTTTAGTGATAATCTTGAGTTTCAGGAATAACGTGTGTGGATATTGTTTGGGGTTGTGTTAAAAAATCTGTGTTTGGAAGTCATTTCGTGAAGGAGGTGGAATCTGGTAGCATCAATTGTATGGGGTAGCACCAGCCGTAGCACTGACTGGCGGGCAGAGTTTGAATTTTTGAAAAAGAATAGAAAAGACAAAATTAAATGTTGCACTGGCACTAAGGTAAAGTGCGCGTGCGCAGTGCAGCACCTGCACCGCTGCGCCGGTGACGTCAGTAGTAAGCACGCTGCGTACCATCCCATCAGCCCGTTACCTCACCGCCCATTTTCTCTCTCCCACCTTCATCACAACGCCTAAAAACCTGCACCCACACTTCTCTCTTTTTCCCATAACCGCATTACTTAAAATAACTAAAACCAAAACCACCCACTCCCTCAACTTCTCAGTCATAACCGTCCACCTTCACCCAAAAAACCTTTGCTTGTGTCCTTCAGTTTTCACACACTTCCTATTTCTTCTTTCCTCTGTGTTGAAACTGTACCTCCCCTGAACCCTAAAAACCCCAAAAGTTCTTACCTTTCCACTCTCACTACCCATGGCACCCTGTTGCACCCCGAAAAATCCTTTGGAGGGATTTCTCTTCGCACAACATGAATTGGAGTCGCCACCAATATTTTTTTAGAGGTAAAACATTGAAAAAAACCTTTCTTGAAAGACAATGGTCCTTGGAACCACGAGATTTGAGTTCGGGGGTCGGTTATGCATGGGGAAGGTACGAGCACCCCACACATCCTTTCTACTGAAAGGGAACCTCGATTTGACGTGTGATTTAAAAGGTTGATTTAAGAAATGCTTTGTTTTTATCTCTCTTTATCTCTCCTTACTTTATGGAAAAACTTAAGGAAAATTTAATCTTTTGCGCTTGACGGGAGGGCATCGTGCCTACGTATCCTGGGGAGGGAATCAAAGCAACGTAGTTCTTGTTTTCGAAAATTGTTTTGTTTTTAGAAATTGCCTTGTTTTGGAAAAGGGTTTGTTTTTTTGAAAAGAAAATGGTTTTCATTTGTCGTGCTTGACGGGAATGTGACCCGCTCCTACGTATCTCCCAGTGCGATGGAGAATTCAAAGCTTACGTAGTTCTCGGTTGTCGAGAAAAGGTTTTTATTTTTTAGTTGTTTAATTGTGAAAATTGAATGTTCACAGTGATCAAACAACAAAGGTTTCGAGTGATCACCACTAGCATCCCATTATTGACGATCGTGCAAGCAAAGGCTTCGCATTATCCTCAACAAAGTTTTTAATTTGTGAAATGAGAGTTCTTTTGAAAAATGAGTGTTCATGATAATCAATTGAGCAAAGACTCCAAGTGATCACCACTAGCACCCCATTGTTGACAATCGTGCAAGCAAAGGCTTCGCATTATCCTCAACAAAGTTTGATTTGTGAAAAATAGTTTGGAATTGTTTTGAGAAGAAGTGAAGTTGTTTATCAATGATTATGTAAATGCAAAAAAATGTTTTGAAGTTGGAACGTTACTAACGAGTAACAAGTTGTTTTTTGTATGCAACATGGTTTTGAAGTTTTGGAGAGTTACTAACGAGTAACAATTGGTGGAAATCAAAACAAGCAAATTGTGAACACCAATTCAACATTTTAATGCACCACAAGCACATAAACAAGTATATCAAGCATGGAGTACCAAGCTTCAATTCAAGAATGCATGAGTAGGCAAGGATGCAAGAATAGGTAAGAATGCATGAATATGCAAAATGCATGTGCATCAAGGTTAAATGAACCTATCTTTTGCCAACTTAGCATAACCCAAGATCATTTGTGGACCATAAATGAACCAAAACCCAAATTCATCTTCTCAAATCACAAATTTCACAATTAACAACATAGGTTTGAATATTTGCAAGTTTAAACAAGTAATTTAACAAAATCAATTCATAAACCCTAGTATGCGAACCTTTTAGCCCGAAGAAATCAAGATACACATCTTGCAACCATTCCTTTAAGCGACCCAAATTCACAATCAAGGTTCATTTCCAAGCAATTGTACGATTGAACCTCAAAAGGCATCAAATCAAATATTAAAACCTAATTATTGAACATATGCGAACCAAATAGCCGAAGGAAATCAAGATTTACAGTTTGTAACCATTCCTTTTGGCACAAAAGCTCACAATCATGGTTCATATTCAAATAATTATAAGATTAAGCCAACAAACACCCAAACATCAACATCAAACCAAATTATCTCAAAATATGCGAAATACATACATGGCCAATCATCAATTTATTTCAACAAGTCAACCAAATCAAGCAAGCGAATGACATAACCAAAACATAGATACATTTATTCACAAGATTCAACCATGAGAACCAGCAAAAATCATAAAACACATATTTATTTGAAGCATGCGAAATTATTATCAAAGCAAATAACATTTTATTTCAATTAAAACAACAAAATCATGCATATAACCCCAAAATCAAAGCATCAAAACAAAGATTCATGAGATTAACATATGTACAAGCATAAAAATGAAGTTAAAAGAGAGGATCTACATTTTTGGAAGTGGAAACCTCACAAATATGCAAGAAATGATGACTTTATGCAAGGATTTACAAGAGAAGGGGTCTAGGAATCACATACCTTAAGATGAGCTCCAAATAAACACAATAGATGAAGAAACAATTAACCAAATCAACTTATCTTCAAGCTTGGTCTTCAATCTCCAAAAAAATGACCCTTGATCTTGAACTTTTGTGTGATTTTATGAAGGATTGATGGTTGAAAATTAGTGTTTAGGCTTGGAAGATGGATTGAATGTGTGTGGGTAGATGAGAAATGAAGAAGTGAGTTAGAGAGAAGGGAGAGGGGGTGGCGCATAAATGGAGAGAGGGTGAGGAGGGAGTTGTGTGCTAGGGTTTATGAGTGAATGGTGAGGCCAAAAGCTTTCTTTTTTTTTTTTGTGAGGTGAGGTTAATAGGGTATATATAGAAAGCAATTAGGTTTAAGGGTAGTTAGGTCATTGTGCATCTCATCTCACCCTAGGATTGCATCTAAAATTTGAATGGAGGGTGAGGATTGAATCACACATGGATTGAGGTCAAAAAATGAAAATATGAGAGGGAATGAGAGGGATAGGCGACACACATTGGGAGGGGTCCTTGGTGACCAAGTTTTGCAAGTTGGTAATTGTACTATTGTACTATTATGAGACCATTCCCTTTTCCTTTTATTTTTGATTATTCTTTTCAAGATAATTGTACAAAAATACACCACTTTGAGCCACATACAAGGTATTTTGAGGAATATGCCATTTTATGTGATCACCATGACCAAAAAATGTCATAAAAATCACATCTTGGAACTTTTTGTAGAATATTCCCTATTGATCCTTTTTGAAATTTTGTGCACAATGTATGCATGCATGCGCATACATACATACATGACCAAAAATGTTTTGCCTCAAATAAATTTTTCTAAAATTGCACAATGATTCTTGATGAGAAATTATCTTATTTTTGACAATGACCAAAATACCCTTTTGCCCTAAAAACCTTGTTTTTTAACAACAAATGCATTTCCACTCTAACAATGAATTTAAAAGCCCTAGAATGACTTTTAAAACCCAAAAATGCATGCACAATGCTCTTCACTCTTCAAAATAAAACCACACTTCTCAATTTATTTATTTTTTGCGGAAAATTAGGGTTTTAAACCTAGGCGGACAAAATTAAGGTATGACAGCTGCCCCTCTTTATTTGGATTTTACCAAGGAATATGAATTGGCCGAAACATATTCCGAGGCAAAATAGAAATAAAGAATTCAGAAATAATACTAATTTTGTCTACTTAGAGAAACCCGAATTTTCCTTTTCTTTTTTCTCTTTTTTTTTTGTTTCCTTTCTTTGATCTCTCTTCTTTTGAGAGAGAGAGAGTCAACACTTGTCGCGTCGACGAGAAAGCAGTAAATTGCGTAAAGCAGTAAATGAAAGCAGTAAATGGGAAGTGCCGTAAATTGGGGAATTCGGAGGTTGCCTAAAACCTTTTAACGGACTCTCGTCGAGTCCGAGCTCTGGGGGTGGCCTTTTCGAGCGGCCGATCAATATCAGGTCCGGAACTGATATGATCAATGGATCTACGCTATGCCTTAGGTTGACACAATTAATCCGATGGACTTAACGAAGTCTGTAGGATCTGCCGCGCGCTCGTACGCGACGTTGTGATCTGTGGAAGGAGTTCACTAACTCTGTGGGAGTTTACTAACTCTGTGCTGATGGAGTTCACTAACTCGGTGCCATGATGATTTTCTGAAAATGAGATTTCGGGGACCCATTGGTCCAAAGTAACTGACTTTTTTGAAAATTTTGGGGACTAACGAGTCCAAAGCAACTGAGTTTCTTTTTGAAAATTGGGAAGCTTTGAATGATGCATGGAATGCAGGCTTTTGATGCTGGGATGCACATGGATGCAATGATTGATTTGGTGAGATGTTTGTTCTGTTTGATTTTCCTTTTTCTTTTTCTTTTCTTCTGTTTCTTTTTCTTCTGTATCCTTTCGCCCTTCTGGGATGCGAATATGAAAGTATAATGCTCTACTGTTTGACGACATGGATGATATAGGAATGATGAATGATATGAAAATGTTTTTCTTTTTTGCTGGTTAAATCAATCCGCGGGACTTGTGGCACTTGACACGAAGACCGTTCCAGGATGGTGATAACGCAAGGGTTGCGCGCTGGTTTGCAATGATCTTGTTATTTTTAAGGTGGCAGTGCATGTGACTGTTTTTTTGCAACTTTACCCATTTTGGGAAACCATTTTTCCTTTTGTGATTTTCAAAGATTTCGTAATAATCTGTAATGCTCTGAATGTATGCACATGTTTTGCAATTCAATTTCATCAATCATAAAATCATTATTTTGAAAGAAACTGAATAAATGAAAGTAAAGACACGAAAAGCACACATATGAAAGAAAAGTTGGACTTTTGCTGATATGGAAACTGGTCGTGCAGAAAGTCACGCCAGTTGAAAGTACAATTGCAATCTTTATTCTAAACTGATAAAATACAAGAAAAAGGAACAGATCCTGTGATTCTATCCTTGAAGTAACGGTGCCCACCGTTCATATTTGTGACCTTGATCAACCCCTTATCCAAATCTTCGGGAGTGCTAGTTGCCTTTCTTTTTTCAAGTCCAAGTTTTCTGACCCTAATTTTTGCCTGGATCGCCCTTTGCGGGTTTTCAATCCACCGGGTCGCTCTGATTTTGCCTAGGCCGCCCTTTGCGGGTTTTCGACCTAGCGAGCTAAACTTTACTTGGCTCATCTTTCTCTTTTTCTGTCTATTTCTTTAGGCATAGTACTTCTTTACCACATCTGAGTTCACTGGATTTGGGATTTCATCTCCATCCATGTTTGCAAGAATTAATGCCCCTCCGGAGAATGCCTTCTTCACCACATAAGGTCCTTCGTATTTGGGAGCCCATTTGCCACGGGGATCCGTCTGGATTGGCAAGATCTGTTTGAGCACGAGGTCTCCTTCTTGGAATTCCCGAGGACGGATTTTCTTGTCAAAAGCCCTCATCATCCTCTGTTGGTACAGCTGACCATGGCACAAGGCGGCTACTCGCTTCTCTTCAATGAGATTCAACTGGTCAAAACGAGCCTGAACCCACTCTGCTTCTTCTAATTTGGTCTCCATCAATACCCGCAGCGAGGGTATTTCAACCTCAATGGGGAGAACAGCTTCTGACCCATAAACCAACGAGTAAGGGGTTGCCCCTGTAGATGTACGCACCGAGGTTTTGTACCCATGCAAGGCGAAGGGGAGCATCTCATGCCAGTCCTTGTAAGTTACTACCATTTTCTGTACTATCCTCTTAATATTCTTATTGGCTGCCTCAACTGCCCCATTCATCTTCGGACGGTAGGGAGAAGAGTTGTGATGTTGGATTTTGAAGTCCTTGCATAAGTCCCTCATCACATTGCTGTTCAAATTACTGCCGTTGTCTGTGATGATTTTGTTCGGAAGGCCGTAGCGGCAAACCAAATCTTTCTTGATGAACTTAGCAATCACTGAACTTGTTACATTGGGATAAGAAGCAGCCTCTACCCACTTGGTGAAGTAGTCGATAGCAACCAGGATGAAACGATGACCATTTGAAGCTTTGGGTTCAATAGGACCAATGATGTCCATGCCCCACATTGAGAAAGGCCAAGGTGCACTCAGGACATTCAGAGAGGTTGGTGGTACATGGATGTGATCTGCATAAATTTGACATTTATGGCACTTTCTTGCAAAGCTATAACAGTCAGATTCCATTTGCAGCCAATAGTAACCTGTTCTCAGGATCTTTCTAGCCATTGTGTGCCCACTGGAATGAATTCCAAATGAGCCCTCATGAACATCTTGCATGATCTTTATTGATTCCTCCCTTGTTACACATCTGAGGAGAACCAAGTCATGGTTTCTCTTGTAAAGGACGTCTCCACTCAAGAAGAAACCCATTGACAGCCTCCTGAGTGTTCTCTTATCATTTTCTGAAGCGCCGGGGGGATATTCTCTGCTGGTGATATACTGTTTGATGTCATGGTACCAAGGTTTACTGCCTGATTCCTCTTCAACTGCCATGCAATGGTAATAAGCAGGTAGACCCCGGTGTTGGACTCTGACACACGTCAAGTTCCTGTCACAGTTGACGTTGAACATGGAAGACAAAGTGGCCAAGGCATCGGCCAGTTGATTCTCATTGCGAGGTATGTGCTGGAAGGTGATCTCTTCAAAGGGCTTGATTAGCTCTTGAATGTAGTCACGGTAAAGGATCAAATCAGGGTTTCTTGCTTCCCAATCACCTTTTACTTGGTGAACAACTAGAGCTGAATCCCCGGACACGTCGAGCCTTTTGACTTTCCAATCGAGGGCCGCTTGTATGCCTAAGATGCACGCCTCATACTCTGCAATATTATTTGTGACGTAGAAACTCAGCCTTGCCGTGAATGGTATGAAACGATTGTCCGGGGAGATCAACACTGCTCCGACCCCGTGCCCCCACATGTTAGAGGCACCATCAAACAGTACTCTCCACCTTTCATCATCTTGGGATTTTCCTTCGTCGAACAATGCCATGATGTCTTCATCTGGTAATTCACATTGCATGGACTGGTAATCCTCAGCCGGTTGATGTGCCAGATACTCTGCCAATGTGCTGCCTTTAACCGCCTTTTGGGTGACAAGCTGGAGGTCATACTCTGATAAAAGCATTTGCCAACGAGCAATTCTACCTGTGAGCGCAGGTTTCTCAAATATGTACTTGATTGGATCCATCTTAGACACCAACCAGGTAGTGTGACTCAACATGTACTGTCTCAATCGATGCGCTGCCCAGGCAAGGGCACAACAAGTCTTCTCCAATGGTGAATACCTGGTCTCGCAATCGGTGAATTTCTTGCTCAGGTAGTAGATTGCATGTTCTTTCTTCCCCGACTCATCGTGTTGCCCCAGTACACAACCCATGGAATCGTCCAACACTGTAAGGTACAGAATAAGAGGCCTGCCGGACACAGGTGGCATTAGGACTGGCGGATTCAAAAGATACACCTTGATTTTCTCGAAGGCTTCTTGACATTGATCATTCCACTTCAACTCTTGGTTTTTGCACAACAATTTAAAAATCGGCTCGCAGGTAGCGGTCAACTGGAAGATGAATCGGGAAATGTAATACAGCCTTCCAAGAAAACCACGAACTTCTTTCTCTGTTTTTGGCGCCGGCATCTCGAGGATAGCACGCACTTTGTCCGGGTCTACCTCAGTTCCCTTCTGGCTAACAATGAAGCCCAACAATTTTCCTGACCTCACTCCGAATGTGCACTTGGCGGGATTCAGCCTGAGTTTGTACTTTCTGAGGCGCTCGAAAAGCTTCTGCAGGTTAACAACATGCTCTTCATCGGTCCTTAATTTGGCGATCATATCGTCCACATAAACTTCAATCTCTTTATGCATCATGTCGTGGAACAGAGTCACCATTGCTCTTTGATAAGTTGCCCCGGCATTCTTCAATCCGAAAGGCATGACCTTATAGCAGAAAGTTCCCCAAAGGGTTATGAAGGTGGTTTTCTCCATATCCTCTGGAGCCATTTTGATCTGGTTGTAACCTGAATATCCGTCCATGAAGGAGAACATTGAGTGTTGCGCTGTGCTATCCACCAGAACATCGATGTGAGGTAGAGGGAAATCATCTTTAGGACTTGCTCGGTTCAAATCACGGTAATCGACACACATCCGGACCCTTCCCTCTTTCTTGGGAACCGGGACGATGTTGGCTACCCACTCAGGATATTTTGCCACTGCTAAGAACCCTGCGTCAAACTGTTTCTTGACCTCATCCCTGATTTTCAAGGACATCTCTGGCCTCATTCGCCTCAATTTCTGTTTTACCGGAGGATATTCTGGTTTTACCGGCAATCTGTGCTCAACAATATCTGTATTCAATCCCGGCATGTCTTGGTAAGTCCATGCGAAAATGTCAACATAGTCAAACAGGAGCTGAATCAACTTCTTACGTTCACAATTCCTCATCGCGGTACCAACCTTGATCTCTTTTCTATCTTCCTTAGTACCCAAATTAACCATTTCTGTGGGCTCCCCATGGGGCTTGATGACCTTTTCTTCTTGTTCTACCATTCTCATAATTTCTGGAGGAGTATCCCAACCATCCTCAACATCTTCCTCGGTTTGGTTAACCGGGTAATCAAAGTCATAGTATGAGTTATGGGCATTATTACTTTCAAGAATTGTATTCGATCTGCATTAAAATGGAGTGGCGAATAAAAATAAAGAAAAGACACGCAAATGAGAGATGAAGAAAGAGAATTTTATTGAAAATTCCAAAATAACATTTTATTCATTGATGAAGTTTGACGAAAACATGCATGCCCGAATGAAATATCCCAAGGCCTTGGGCAGAGCCGAGGAATTTTGCATTACAAAGAAAAATTACTTTAAATTGAAAATCACAGAGAAATCTAGGGCCTCCCAGTTCTGGAGCTTTTCTTTCGCAGCACAACGGCGCACTAAGCCGACAGCACCGTCACCCGAGCCTGAATCTTCTTCAATCACATTGACCTGGTCAGGGTTCAGCATGCCTACACTTCGGAAGTTGTTCCTAAGATCACCGACGACCATCCCTCCCTGGTTGGGGGTCCTTCCTCTGAGCTTTGCCAACCATTTCTCTCTTCTATCAGCTGCTAGCCTCTCTCGGTCTGCAGGGCTTGGGATGTACCCAATACCGAACCTTTCAGTATTCCCTTTCAGCAGGACGGGTGCTACAATTCCTTGAGCAGCTTTTCCCAGGCCTTTTCCAACCTGATACCCATATCCTAGCATCACCTTTGCAACCATCATGTCCGCCTTGGACCACCTAGGCTTCAATTGGGGAGGCTCACTCCCAACAAAGATAGCATTTGAGATCTCCAATCCCTGGAAGGCAGTCTCAAAAGTCTCCTCTGCTGCTTCAACGTAATATTCTGGTAGTGATCGGTTTATCATCATCTCCTCCTCCCCGAAGATTACTATCAACTTGCCCTCGGCCACAAACTTGAGTTTCTGATGGAGCGAAGATGGCACTGCCCCAGGGCATGTATCCAAGGTCGTCCTAGCAGACAGCTATAAGAGGAAGCTATATCCATGACTTGGAATGTGACATAGAACACTTCAGGACCCACCTGCAAAGGCACCTCTACTTCTCCAAAAACTTCTTTCACAGACCCATCAAATGATCTAACCAAGGTGGAGCTAGGCTTCAGATATAAGCAATCCACATCCAACTTATCCATTGTGGACTTGGGCAACACATTCAACGACGAGACATTGTCGATGAGCACTCTGGCCAGCATGTAGTCCCCACACTTGACAGAGATGTGAAGGGCTTGATTGTGATTCTTCCCCGCCGGAGGTAGCTCAGCGTCTGTGAAGGTCAAGTAGTTGGATGCCACTATGTTCCCAACAATACCATCAAGCTGGTTGACCGTAATGTCATGGGGTACGTGTGCTTCATTCAGGATTTTCAACAGTGCAGCTCGGTGTGCCTCGGAATTAAGCAACAACGAAAGCATTGAGATTTTGGCCGGGGTTTGATTTAACTGGTCCACCACCCGGTACTCACTTTGTCTCATTACTTTCAGAAATTCCTGAGCTTCTTTGTCTGATACTTCTCTAACTTCCACAGTTTCCTTATCTTTTCCCTTACGGGCCCTTTCTTCAACTTCCTTTGATTGTTCCTTTCTAAGATTTTCAGGAACATACATCCTTCCACTCCTTGTAATTCCACTACTCCCAGCAATGTTTGTTATATCCAACACGCCCTGAGGGACCTCTGCTTGCATTTGCACGTTGCAGCTCCAGGGAATAACCCTAGTCTCTCTACTAGGGGTAGCAGCAGGTACTGGAATAACAACAGTCAGAGGTCTTGCCACAACCGAGCTTGAATTCAGACTGCAAGGGATTTCAACCGGTCTCCTGAAACCTCTGTTGTTCGATTGCAGAGTAGATACACTTTCTTCCTTTTCCTGAACCCCAACCTGGACCAGGTGTCTGTCTAACAGCTCTTGGAGGATGGGTTTGAAGCTCTCACAGGCCCCAACACAATAAGGGTCATTGCAGATGTCTCTTCTGGCACACCCTTCTTCGATGATACCACAACGGCATAGTGCAGCATGAATGATACTCAGGGGTGTACGAATGCACTCCACCTTCCTAATTAAGTACTGACCACCCTGATCATTAATGGCATTTGTAGTGGGCCCACCATGCCCCGGCAACGGGTTGGTGGTTACATTAGGTTGCTGAAATGATATACTCTTTGCATCAAGCAGGTCTTGCACAACGTACTTGAACGCCTTACAATCCTCCACCACATGACCTACTGCCCCAGAATGAAAGGCACAGGTAGCATTTGCATTATACCCTCTGGGATAGGGAGGCTGATATGGTTTCATCTGACGAGTGCTGATTAACTTGTTGGCAATGAGATAATTGAACAAATCCGTGTACGACATGGGGATAGGTTCAAAGACAACAGGCTTTTTTTCATTGTAGTTTCTGTACTGATTGTTGGACTGGAATGGATGAGCAGGCGGCGTCTGAGCAGGAACTGGAATGGCTTGTGGGGGATTGTTGTGTGATGGACCGCTAGCTCCGCTGATTGCATTAGTTTCTCCCTCCTTCTTCTTGTGGGTACCAGAAAAAGGCTTTTTCTGATGGGAAGGAGGTGTTGGGCCATGGGCTATTCTTCCGCTGCGCATGCCGTTCTCCACTCTTTCTCCAATGACAACCATCTCAGAGAAATTCGAAGCCACGCTGCCGACCAAACGATCATAGAACACTGGGGGAAGAGTTTCCATGAACATATGGACCATCTCTTTATCAAGCAGGGAGGGTTTTACTTGTGCAGCGAGGTTCCTCCACCTCTGGGCGTATTCCTTGAATGTCTCATTATCCTTCTTAGACATACATTGCAGCTGGGTCCTATCCGGGGCTAAATCACTGTTGTACTGGTATTGACGGATAAAGGCATCCGCCAGATCCTTCCAACAACGGATATTAGTTGGCTCCAATTGCATATACCATTCAAGGGGAGCTTCAGCTAAGCTTTCCTGAAAGCAATGTATCATCAGGTTATCATCACGGGCGTGGGCAGTCATTTTCCGGCAATACATCGTCACATGGCTGCGCGGGCAGGTTGCTCCGTTGTACTTGTCGAAAAATGGTGCTTTGAACTTGGGTGGCAGGACTAGATTAGGGACCAAGCATAACTCATGGGCGTTCCTAGCCTGGGAACCTGTTCCTTCAACAGCTCTCAATCTTTCTTCTAACATCTGGTACTGACTTCTAGCTTCATCAGGGTAATTCGGCGGAAAACCACTCACACCGTAGTGAAGATTATTCATCGACACCACAGTTGGGGTCACGTGTGGGTCACGTGAGTGAGCGATAATCTGAGGAATTGGACCCTGAACTTGTGGATGGATTGTTGCTGGAGAATTGAAGCCAACCGGAGTTCCCGGGGTAATAGCAGGAGTAGGAATCTGAATTTGAACTTGAGGTGTCCCCGTTCCAACTTCATTCACAGCTGATTCAGGCTGGGCCTGTCCTGTGGTTCCCGAAGGACCACTTTCTGGGTTTGCACCGGCAGCAGGGGGTGTGTACCCTAATGGGAGACCATAAGGAGGCCATCCCATGTTCTGGAGAGCCTGAGAGACTCTAGGTTCAGGAGGAGGATCCACTCCTGCGGTAGCAGCACCTTCAGTTATGCCAGCATCCCTTAAGGCACTTAACACTCTTATGACCTCTGCCATTTGAGCTCTTATAACTTCCATCTCAGCCCTGATTGCTCGATTCTCTTGATTCTGATCATGCTGACCCTGACCATTTGGATTCGGACCTTCTGGAACTGCATCATTCTGGATTGGTTGATGATTACCCAGATTCGCGTTGTCTTGATTGTTGGCCATATTTCTTGCCTGTGATCGCGTCCAATACCGATGATTAACCAGCTTGTCTTACTTCTGTGGACGGAACATTTTTTTTTTTATGAACACAAAGACAAATGATGCAAATGCAATGCAATATGCATGTTATTATGTTTATTGCCGGGAATCGCGGTGCAACTCGTCTTGTCATAGGTGTTAAGGTTCAGGTGTTTTTAGGATTGCAACAAAGTTGGAAGCAACAAGGCAAAACAAACGTACTTCAATTAAATGGAATGCGAAGGAGTATCACAAATAGAAAGCAAATCAAAGTACAATATTCCTTAAGAGTGCAATACAATGATTTTAAACAAAGTACTATTTTCCAAAGAAAGTTACAACTTCTTAAAGAAAATTACAATTTCCTAAGGATCGCTACAATACTCTAAAGGGAACTTTAAAGGCATATGGCTTTCAACTCCTCGCTCCTTTTCCTCTTCTTGCTCTCAGCTGCCCCCCGGGCTTTCTCCAGGAGTTCTTCTGTGAGAATCTTGCAGGACTCAACAAACTCACACACCTTGACAGGGGTGTTGAAAGGATTCATTTCTGCATCCGCCTTTCTTAGCTTCTTGGGAATGTCTCTCACAGCCTGGTTAGCTAACCAAACTAACTTGGAGAACATGTCTTTCCAATGTAAGCCTTCCTTTTTCAATTCCTCAAAGACTTGTTGACTTTTTACCTTACTGAGCAATTCCGCAAATTGACTCTCCCAATAGTCACTCTTCTCCCTTAGCCGGAGGTAAGACCCTTCCAAGTACTGCACATGATTGGCCAAGCTTTCCGACTTCCCTTGTTCCCTTCTTAGTGCTTGCTGATAATCCCTCAGGATCCCTTCAATAGATTCCCGATCTTGCTTGACATTCTTTAATTGATCTTCCAATTCAAGCTTCATTATTCGAGAGTCTTTTCTTGACTTAACTAGTGTGTGCCTGACTGCTTGCTCTTCTTTCCATGTATCCTCATATAGCCTCTTCCATTTAATTGCTTCCGCTACAGCCTCATTCATCTTGGTAGTGCACCTCTTCACTTCCTCTTTGGCACCCTTCAAGTGCTTTTGCATTTCCCTCTTGCTTTTCCCCTCTATTTCAAGTTTTCTATTGACTTCCTCAATAGCTGCAGCTTGGAAAGCATTTTCATTTTCTAGCTTTTTCTTGTCTTGCATCATCTTTCTCAATCTATCTTGCAGAGCCCTTTTCTCTTCTCCCACCTTTGACATGGCCAACCTAACCTCTTCCAATTCTTCAATGGTAGGAATGTGAGGTTCTTGTATCTTTTCCTCAGGCAGTGGTACTCCTTGGTTGGATGACCGAGTTTCACTAATCCTCCCTTCAAGCCATTGAGAAAAATAGATAGCAGTGGTCCTCCTGGTTAACTCTTCTCTGTCCTTCCGCACTACGGTTTCCCAAGCTTGCAGGACTCGCCGAAGTAGACTCTCGTCTTTAGGGATCCCCGCGTGGAGGTAAAAACGAAACAGCATAGCTTCGGAGGGTGAATCCCGCATAGGGTATCCGAGCTGTCGCAAGGTCAAAGAGGGGTTATAGTTTATGCATCCTTGGGTTCCCATGAGAGGAACGTTCTGAAAACTCCCACACCGAAATACCACTGAAGGCCTGTCTACCCAACATTTGGGTGAGAACCAACGATTCTGGAGAGCATCTTGGTTCTTGAAAGCATGCACTCACTCTTGAGAATTCATAGTCTTCGGATTACAACCCAAGGCATAGGAAAGCAAATCCTTCACATCACTTTTGTTGGTACACACATGACTGATCAACCAAGCATATAACACAGGGAAGGAGCAACACATCTTATTCTTTTGGAATTCATGGTGACGAGTGAAGGCACGGTATGTCTATGCGAGGATTGCGGGAACCGGGTTGATAGGATTTTTTCCACATTTGAAGGCGAGGAAGACACCGATTGCAGTTTCACTCACATGCCTCTCTATCTGAGGGAAGAGCACAATGCCGAAGATGGTCAGAGCTAGCACTTGCTTGAAAGAATTCCAATCATCAGACACTACATAGCTGGGCATCAAACTCTCAAAGTATTCTTGAGGAAACCCAAATACCTTATTACGTTCTATCTTATGGGCCCGCACTTTCTCAGCACTGATTTGCAACAAGGCAGCAAGCTTTTCATCAGAATAATACTCCCCTTGGTGTTGATAAGGCTTAAACTTGGATCGATCAAAGCCCAAAATCCTATCATACTCTTCTAGGGTAGGCGCCATTTGGAAATTCTTAAAAATGAAACAGCGAATCTCCGAGTCATAGAACCGACACAGGGCAGCAATGGCACTCTCTTGCACTTCTAGTTGTAGCAGCTTGCGAATGTTCCCATAGGTTTTGTCAAAAGACCTGACCTCAATAGGACCTAGGAGGGATGCATACTCTTTCAGACTAGCCATATCAATCTCTTTCACAACAGGAAGCCTTGAATTGAAAACGGTTTTGCCTTTTGATTCCATTCCGTTTCTTACACACCTATGACAAGACTTTGTGTTACGTTGCGATCTCCGGCAAACAACTTTAATGCATGGAGGATGCAAAGAATGGAGGTTTTTTTTCAAAATTTTTGTTAGATGCGAATGCAATGATGATGATGCAAAATGACGCAGATGTGATGATTATGACCTTTTATTTACATAGAAAAGAGAGAAGAAAATGATGTTTATTGGTGGCAGTTCAAAACATTTTTGAAAATACCCGCTATATGCCACCTCATATAGGTGTTTATGAGGGAAAAAGGAAATTACTTTCTACATTTTTGGTAAAAGAGTTTCGAAAGAGGATGCCTAAGCTAATGCAACACACAATTTGCGTGCCCCCGTGTCCTACAAATGGGTAAAGATCGTAGGCTCTAAAGTCAACGACAAGGGTAATCCTCCCATGTGGGTTCTGGTCACTGCCTCACAATGGCAACCAAGAGCTAAAGTCTCTCTCATGAATACACCCACAATCGTAGAGAGCTACCGATTGTGAGGTATCATGAAGAAAGCGCACTCTTGGGCGAAACTTTCATGAGAGCCAGACAGACAACGGTCTACATATGGTAGTCACTACTCATTTCCACTCTCCTAGGGTTCTTTGTAGACCTTGGGTTTTAGGCCCCACTCAATGCTCACAAATATAAGGTGTGCAGTGTGTGATGAGGGCACAACACCTAAAAATCTACCCAAACCCCACCTGCAAAGGGAAACCAAAACAGTTCAGACAATATCAAGCAACAGCATGTCGTCTACCCTAGGGTTCAATATCATTTCAACATAAGTATACTAACCTAGGGTTCCAACAACAATCGCAAGCATTGCTTACCTTAAGAAAGGGAGCCTAGAGGAGGGGACATAATAGGATTAGGGGAAATGCATGAGCTTACCTCAAGAAAGGGAGCAAAGAAGAGGGGAACATGCTAGGATTGGGGAAATGTATGAGAAAAGCATATAAACGACGAAAGTAAGAGGAGAAGAAGAAGAAACTACTCTTATTTTACTCAAGAAGCAAATATAGAAGAGGAAGAAGGCTAACACACAATGCACGCAAGCACAACATCACAAGAATGCACACGACAATTCTAAGAATAATGCAAGCATGTTTTTAAAGGCAAAGGAAAGAAAGAAGAAAGGGAAAGGAGGAGAGATATAACAAAGCATTCAAATCAACAAAATAAATCACATGTCGAATCGATTGGCTCGACCCACTAAAGAAAGGTCCCCAGCTGTTGCACCCCGAAAAATCCTTTGGAGGGATTTCTCTTCGCACAACATGAATTGGAGTCGCCACCAATATTTTTTTAGAGGTAAAAAATTGAAAAAAACCTTTCTTGAAAGACAATGGTCCTTGGACCCACAAGATTTGAGTTCGGGGGTCGGTTATGCATGGGGAAGGTACGAGCACCCCACACATCCTTTCTACTGAAAGGGAACCTCGATTTGACGTGTGATTTAAAAGGTTGATTTAAGAAATGCTTTGTTTTTATCTCTCTTTATCTCTCCTTACTTTATGGAAAAACTTAAGGAAAATTTAATCTTTTGCGCTTGACGAGAGGGCACCGTGCCTACGTATCCTGGGGAGGGAATCAAAGCAACGTAGTTCTTGTTTTCGAAAATTGTTTTGTTTTTAGAAATTGCCTTGTTTTGGAAAAGGGTTTGTTTTTTTGAAAAGAAAATGGTTTTCATTTGTCGTGCTTGACGGGAATGTGACCCGCTCCTACGTATCTCCCAGTGCGATGGAGAATTCAAAGCTTACGTAGTTCTCGGTTGTCGAGAAAAGTTTTTTATTTTTTAGTTGTTTAATTGTGAAAATTGAATGTTCACAGTGATCAAACAACAAAGGTTTCGAGTGATCACCACTAGCATCCCATTATTGACGATCGTGCAAGCAAAGGCTTCGCATTATCCTCAACAAAGTTTTTAATTTGTGAAATGAGAGTTCTTTTGAAAAATGAGTGTTCATGATAATCAATTGAGCAAAGACTCCAAGTGATCACCACTAGCACCCCATTGTTGACAATCGTGCAAGCAAAGGCTTCGCATTATCCTCAACAAAGTTTGATTTGTGAAAAATAGTTTGGAATTGTTTTGAGAAGAAGTGAAGTTGTTTATCAATGATTATGTAAATGCAAAAAAATGTTTTGAAGTTGGAACGTTACTAACGAGTAACAAGTTGTTTTTTGTATGCAACATGGTTTTGAAGTTTTGGAGAGTTACTAACGAGTAACAATTGGTGGAAATCAAAACAAGCAAATTGTGAACACCAATTCAACATTTTAATGCACCACAAGCACATAAACAAGTATATCAAGCATGGAGTACCAAGCTTCAATTCAAGAATGCATGAGTAGGCAAGGATGCAAGAATAGGTAAGAATGCATGAATATGCAAAATGCATGTGCATCAAGGTTAAATGAACCTATCTTTTGCCAACTTAGCATAACCCAAGATCATTTGTGGACCATAAATGAACCAAAACCCAAATTCATCTTCTCAAATCACAAATTTCACAATTAACAACATAGGTTTGAATATTTGCAAGTTTAAACAAGTAATTTAACAAAATCAATTCATAAACCCTAGTATGCGAACCTTTTAGCCCGAAGAAATCAAGATACACATCTTGCAACCATTCCTTTAAGCGACCCAAATTCACAATCAAGGTTCATTTCCAAGCAATTGTACGATTGAACCTCAAAAGGCATCAAATCAAATATTAAAACCTAATTATTGAACATATGCGAACCAAATAGCCGAAGGAAATCAAGATTTACAGTTTGTAACCATTCCTTTTGGCACAAAAGCTCACAATCATGGTTCATATTCAAATAATTATAAGATTAAGCCAACAAACACCCAAACATCAACATCAAACCAAATTATCTCAAAATATGCGAAATACATACATGGCCAATCATCAATTTATTTCAACAAGTCAACCAAATCAAGCAAGCGAATGACATAACCAAAACATAGATACATTTATTCACAAGATTCAACCATGAGAACCAGCAAAAATCATAAAACACATATTTATTTGAAGCATGCGAAATTATTATCAAAGCAAATAACATTTTATTTCAATTAAAACAACAAAATCATGCATATAACCCCAAAATCAAAGCATCAAAACAAAGATTCATGAGATTAACATATGTACAAGCATAAAAATGAAGTTAAAAGAGAGGATCTACATTTTTGGAAGTGGAAACCTCACAAATATGCAAGAAATGATGACTTTATGCAAGGATTTACAAGAGAAGGGGTCTAGGAATCACATACCTTAAGATGAGCTCCAAATAAACACAATAGATGAAGAAACAATTAACCAAATCAACTTATCTTCAAGCTTGGTCTTCAATCTCCAAAAAAATGACCCTTGATCTTGAACTTTTGTGTGATTTTATGAAGGATTGATGGTTGAAAATTAGTGTTTAGGCTTGGAAGATGGATTGAATGTGTGTGGGTAGATGAGAAATGAAGAAGTGAGTTAGAGAGAAGGGAGAGGGGGTGGCGCATAAATGGAGAGAGGGTGAGGAGGGAGTTGTGTGCTAGGGTTTATGAGTGAATGGTGAGGCCAAAAGCTTTCTTTTTTTTTTGTGAGGTGAGGTTAATAGGGTATATATAGAAAGCAATTAGGTTTAAGGGTAGTTAGGTCATTGTGCATCTCATCTCACCCTAGGATTGCATCTAAAATTTGAATGGAGGGTGAGGATTGAATCACACATGGATTGAGGTCAAAAAATGAAAATATGAGAGGGAATGAGAGGGATAGGCGACACACATTGGGAGGGGTCCTTGGTGACCAAGTTTTGCAAGTTGGCAATTGTACTATTGTACTATTATGAGACCATTCCCTTTTCCTTTTATTTTTGATTATTCTTTTCAAGATAATTGTACAAAAATACACCACTTTGAGCCACATACAAGTTATTTTGAGGAATATGCCATTTTATGTGATCACCATGACCAAAAAATGTCATAAAAATCACATCTTGGAACTTTTTGTAGAATATTCCCTATTGATCCTTTTTGAAATTTTGTGCACAATGTATGCATGCATGCGCATACATACATACATGACCAAAAATGTTTTGCCTCAAATAAATTTCTCTAAAATTGCACAATGATTCTTGATGAGAAATTATCTTATTTTTGACAATGACCAAAATACCCTTTTGCCCTAAAAACCTTGTTGTTTAACAACAAATGCATTTCCACTCTAACAATGAATTTAGAAGCCCTAGAATGACTTTTAAAACCCAAAAATGCATGCACAATGCTCTTCACTCTTCAAAATAAAACCACACTTCTCAATTTATTTATTTTTTGCGGAAAATTAGGGTTTTAAACCTAGGCGGACAAAATTAGGGTATGACACACCCAAAGACCAACCCAAACCTGTCTCTGAAGCCCTGTTGAAGCGATTGCCCACAAAAATAGCTAGAGAAATCTATGAAATGAATATGGTGAACCGTTTCCCCTTGCTTGAGCGTGGTTTCGTCATGCAGACGATGCACCCGGTGGTGCATGAATGGTTCACCACTTTATAGTGGGAGACCCTCATGCACCAACCCCCTTTTATTCTGCTTGACCTGACAAGGGAGTTCAACGCTGGGATCCCTCAGAAATCAAAAACTGCTGCTGACCCCACCTTTTACATTGTGCATAGGAAATTGGTGTCTTTCTATGCTGAAAGAATCAATGAGGTGCTGAAACTGCCTCAGGTGGAAGATCAATTTGGAGAGTTGGTGAACAATGCCTCTGAAGCTGATTTTGAGAGAGCAAAGAGGAGTTTGTCTGTTGCTGATACTGAGTGGGTACCAGATAAGCCCAATGTGTTCAAGGTGAGAAGGACTGCGTTGAAGAGAAAGGTGAAGGACTTATCCCTTTGTATTATGAGCTCCCTGCTGCCAACTACTCACAACTTGTATTGGAACAAGGAGAGCTTGCTATTGTTGGAAGCCATGGTATTGAACCTTAAGACTAATGTTGGAAAACTGATGGAGAGTTAGATTTTGATTTGTGCTAGGAGAACAGTGAGGAGCCTGTTTTATCCCAATCTGATTAGGTTGTTGTGAGAGTATGAAGAAGTTGATCACTTTGATGATCAGGAGGAGGAGTACCCGTTGGCGTCAGAGGTAGATTTAAAGTATGGTGTGGCAAGAAATGAAGAGGTTGAGGAAGAGAAAAAGAATGAGAAGGGAAAGAAGAAAGAAGAAGGAAGAAAAGAAAGAAAAATTTGCTGGTAAGGGTGACAATGTCCCCTATGATTCCATTGCTGAGGTGTTGTTGTTTCTACAGCTGCACATGAAGAAAGAATAGGCAGTTTGTAAGTTTTTCAAGGTCGTACATGAGTGGTATGGGCAAGAATTTGCTGAAGCAGTGGTGCCACTGCCCCAATTCCCCAATTGGGTGCTTTCTGATGCAGGTCCTAGTGAGCCTGCCACTGCTGCTTCTGCCCCTAAGCAAAAGAACCCTGTGACACTTGTGAAGAAGACTGCTGCTGCTGCTGCTGAAAAGCCTGGAGATGCTGCCAAGGCTATGACGGGATCAAAAGGCAAAGCAGTGGTGATGGAGGAGGAAGCTGAGAAAGAAAATGAAGGAAGTTCTAATAGTGCTTCCCCTGCAAAGGCAAAAGGGGAGAAGGAATATGAAGAAAAAGAAGATGAAGGTGAAGAAGGTGATGATGAAAAAGAGGAAAATGTTGTAGGAAGGTGTGAAGAGGAGAGAGAAAGAAAGAGTACAGCTGAGATGGACTCTAGGAAGAAGGTTGCTGTTGCAAGATCAAGTGATGTCAAGTCACCACCAACAAAGCAACTACATGTTCCAACGTCTGCTGTATCTGAAGTAGCTGTTTCTGAAGTCACCACCACCCCCACCTGTGAGTCTTGTTGCTGCTGCTGCTGTTTCTAAAGTAGCTGCAGGCAGTGCTGTTGGCACTGCCAATGCAGCCCGCAGTAGTGACTCTGATGTGGTGGTGACTAGTGTGAAAGATGGAAAGAGGACCAGAAGGGCTGGAGGAAGCAGAAAGAGTGTGCGGTTGGATGCAGGCGCATGAAAATGATCTCACCCCTTATCTCATTAACAATGTTTTTAGTTTCTGTTTTTGTTCTTATTTCTCTGTTTCAGTGCTGTGTTAGTGATGTTTGTCTTTGTTTTTCTGATTAAAAAAAAGCCCATTCTACACTTGGTCATTTAACAGTGGGGACACTGTCAAGGATTAACTTTGGGGGTGGAGCAGTGGTAAATAAAATGTTATGTTATTACTTTGTTTTCTATGTGTTTAATGTATTTTTTTAGTGTTGTTTAGTATAGTTTGTATGCTGTCACAGGTGTAAAAAAATAAAATGTTTTAGGTTTAAGTATCAGGGCAGAACTTGATGAGGATAACCAGAATCGGTGTAGACTTAGAATTCTGATTGAAATAATTTAGCCATCTTGTTTACACTTAGCTCTTGTGCTATGGAAACAGGTGTAGGCCTTACTTTAGTGGAAGTTAGGTGAAAACTTAGTAAGGACTGAAATTGCCTGGAATTTGATAGAAACTGCATGTAGGGTCTAAGCCAAGTTTGGGGGGTTGTTCTTTAGAAGTCATCGCTTGTGTTATCAAAGTCAAAAGCATTGTAAAGAGGGTGCACACTTGCAAAATAAATAGAAAGTCAAATCCCAAATAAGTTGCATTTTTGCAACAAGGGTAGTTTAGTCACTGTGGAGGGAGGCTGTTTTGTGGCGACTGATCAACGGTCGTACGCGGGTCAAAATAATTAAAGATATAAAATATGGTACAAGGTAAGTAACCTTGGTCGTCTCTAAAGGACCTCTGAATTAAGGACTACCAGAATCAAGAACGAAAGTAACAATATAAAAGGGGGGTTTTTTGTAGAAGAGTTTGATGTTTAATGAAGATAAATTTAAACAATCAATCCATTGGTTTCAAGTGGGCTTCTTGGATTTTTCATCGGTTCTAAACTAAAGATTGGTGCAAGGTTTGATAATTCTTGATTGATCATACACTAACTGAACAAGCGCCAGTCAGTTTATACGAATTCACACTTTTTAAAGCAAGAGTCAAAACAGTGTGTTCAATCAATCGTGATAGTGAACAAGGTCAGTAACACAATTAACATCATAACTGAATTCTATCAATCCTATAAACAAGCGTCATAGACTCTATCATTTCCTATCCAAACTAAATTAAACAAGCGATAAAATAGTTTGTATAATGAAAGTTGTAAAACGAAATCATGATTAAGTGATTAAGCAAAACTGAATCATAAAACGAATCACATAAGCAAATCACAGAATTTGAGTAATTAAGCAAAACACAAACCGAATTTGCAGCAAGAATTACCGAGATGAAATTGATAGAGAAAGAATTAAAACCATAAAAACGAAATAAACATTAAACACCGAACCTCAAAATCCTTACAGCAACACCCTTCACCAATAGATTGATCTAGGGCTTTAAGCTTCCCTGGTGGTTAGCGCACCAAATCCTTAAAATTGTATAATAATGCGTAACAGAGCCAAAACGACTCTGAATAGTGTATTTAACTAGGACAAAACGAAAACCCTAATCCACTAACTGGGTTCTTGGATAAAAGCCCGATAAAAATAGTAATTGGCCCATAAACCCGTAATTGACTAAACTTCTTCGGTAATTCGAAGTTTTGACATTAAATACTTCAGAAATGGGTTTCGAGCTCAACAGAAGAATTGTAGCTCTATTCCTTAGCTTTCCAACGCATGCTTGCACGCCTCAATCGGATAATCACAGCCAAAGTTATGGCCTGCAGAGTAGACAAGGGTCAATATGCAATAAAAACAGGAATTAATCAATAATTTGCTATAATGCTCAATTAAGACCCAAAGTCTAGAAACGTGCTAAGACTTAAATATTAGGAACCAAACACAATTAAAAACACCAAATGCAAAGCTTTAAAGAGTGCATTAAAATGCATTGATCAGCGACACCATTACAGTTTCAGTCAAAACAGTGGTCAAACTATCCGCAAAAAAAAAGAAAAAGGTGTGCATAACTCTAAGTTAAGTTCAAATCAAAGTGTAAATTCAACTGTAAGTAATGTATATATTAGGAGAGCTACCCTTGTATAAATCATTGTAAGCCTTGCTTGTAGCTATTGAGAAGGAAGGGCAATGTAGAAAGTTCTAAGTGGGATCCAAAGCCAAGCCTAGCAAGTGTTGAAGCCTATGAAAGGAGTACAAGAGAGCACACACAGACTCGTGCTAGGGGGAAAAAGCTATGATTTCATGAATTGCTAAGGTGTTCTTAATGTGTGAGTCTGAGGGGAATGCCTTGAGAAAAATAAAGTTGTCAATTTTTTTTTCTGCATGCTATTATTTACTCTTGTGCTGTGTCATATTGGGGATGTGATAACTCTTAGAAATAAGAGTTATTTATGCCAAAAACAAATAAGAGTTAATGGTTTTCCACTGGAGCCGTGTTCTTGTTTCCCGTGATTTGGTCGCCGGAGCCAAACTCTCTTCCAGCAAGAACCCTCTCACCATTGGGCCATACCTCCCCAATATTGTGGCTCGGCAATTCCGTGTGGGCCAGCATGTGCCTATCCCTCATGACTCTTAGGCCGTTGAGCATACGTCGTCAGTAGAGGATCCTCCCTATGGAACTCGCCAGACTCCTCAAAGGCCAAACTGAGGCGTCTCTCTCCTACTCTTGAGGCGTGCATTGATAACTCTTAGAAATAAGAGTTATTTAGGCCAAAAAAAATAAGAATTAATGCTATCTAAAAAGTAATTAGTGTTAATAAACATGTCTTTTGTTGATAACTGATGAGTAAAGTGTTTAATATGCTAAAAGGGTATTTTGGGCACTCTTGGTGTCTTTTTGTTGGATTTTATGCGTTTAATTAATGTGTAGGAATTTTTAGTTAGAATACTGTGAAGATGCTATGGCAGCACCGGGTAGCTGAGGGCGTGTGGATAAAGAATCAGAGTGTTGTTGTATTTTTCACCATTTTCAGTTGTATTTTCTGCATTTCTCTGTATATTCTGTTTTAGTGCAGTTGCGATTTTAATGGCATAAATTATGTTAGATAAGCTCTATTTTGTCATGTCTAAGCTCATTTTGAGCTAAATTCTTTTGTAGTCAAGAATATGGTGATGTAATTATGATATGTTGATGTTTAAATGTGATTAATGCTTGATGCTTCATTAATTTGCGTGAGTTAATGTCATACATCCTTTTTAAACTTGATCACTTTGATTAGGTTAACGTGCTTCTATTTTTGGAAAGAAATTGAAGTGCTGATTTCGCAAATTAATATAGTTTGAAAGGTAATAGGAATATTACCTTTTCCTGGTGAAGAATAGGAATATGAAGCTAGGGCTATAGTGTGATCTGAAACGTGCTTTTCACCCTACGAAATGAACATTAATGGGAGCTTAGGAACAAAGGGAACCTTAACAACATTCTGTGTCACAGAGATAGGAATATCCATATTCATTCTACACATTGAGTGCTTTGATTTTACCCTCACTTTTCACTGTTTTATTGTCATTTACTCTTTACTTTAACTGTTGCACAACAACGAATTGTTATCATGCTTTGATTTTTACTTTTTACACATTAATTCAAGTGTTATCACAAAGAGTTAGTTATTAAACATTAATCCTCCTGGGAACGATCTTTCTTATCACTTTATTACTTGTTAGACTGTGTATACTTGCACACGTTTTTGCACAACATGCATCGTGGCCAAGCAGGTGAAACTTCCAGCCATACCACCTGGTGGTCGAGGGTTCGAGAGTATATATTTCCTCTACCCACGACTGAATACCTACAGCGCTACTTAGGCCTTGTCGAGGGACTTCCCATCCAGCCTACATCGGTGTCTGCCCGAGTGAGTCCACCTCCTCACACGACTGGCCATTCGGTGGACAGCCCCTCAGAGAAAAAAGACGAGGAAAAGGCCATTGGTCTCTGATCCTCCTCCTCGGTCTTCCTCTCGGATGAAAGCCATTAGTCAGCCTTCCTCCACGGATGGTAAGTCTCTGACCCTTGTCTATTTGCTTACGATGTCTCGGTTCGCCTACTCATCACTTTGGGTTCTCTTCCCAGTCCAAACTCCTACCATGATAGTTCTGGATGATGATGAGGATGACGACGACGATGAAGAAGATGATGCTACCTTCGTTCTCTACAAAAGGACCCGGGACTTGCTTCCCCATAATTCCCCTCAGTCTCTTTGACTATTTTCTTTTGCCAATTTCTTGAGTTCATTTCTTCAGCAATTACCTCTTATGACTTTGCCTAGAGACCTGCCCCAGCACTATAATCCTTTTCCTCTTTTCTCTTATCCCTCGGCCTATGACTTAATTAATTTTGGGAGTTAACACCTTCCCAATTCTTCTCTTTTTCATATTTGTCTTTGACTGCAGGTGGTAGATCCCCTAGTCCCAGATGAGTCTCTGACTACGGTTCAACACTCCCCTCCACCAGTACGTTCACTTCCAATTACAGATAAAAAATTGACCAAGTCGGAGGTCGCTTAGTATTTTGCCTTCTAGACCCTGTCCCAGTTGATTCCTCCTTCAGCAGATGAGTTGCAAAAAACTAGAAGAAGCCCTACAAGGAGGAATAATCACTAATCCTACCCAACTCTCACATTTACGATCCTTGGCATTCAGGCTAGCATCTTCGGAGGGTTTCCCGGAGCAGCGAAGGAATGTCTTAAGGGACATAGCCTACCGGCTCCCAGAGACCTCTCAGATCTACTCAGCGTCCAAAGATGCTCAGGACACTGCCCAACAAGAACGGGATCATTTGAATATCCTACAGGCCATGAAGAAGATGCATCTCACAGCCTATAGCGAGAAGGAGGCAGAGCGCAGATTGGCAGGCGCCGCATTGGGGAAATTGAAACATCTTTGATAAAGCTACACCAGGAGCTGCAGACCGTGCGCCCTTAGCAGGAGGGGGCGGCGAACAAGTTTACCATGGTCGCAGCTGAACAAACCCGTTTGTACAACCTGAGCAAACCCTTAGATCAACGCATTAAGGAGTTAGAGTCCCAGAAAGGGGTCTTTGTATATGACCTGAAGCGTGGCCAGATGAGGTTCAAATTGCAATCTCTTCATGGGGTAGACTGCATTCTCGTTTGGTAAGTTCTTCCACTGCTACCCCTCTGGTCGAATCCTTCGTGGTCGCCGACCTTGATCCAGCTGATCTCCCTTCTGCCAGTGTGCCATTGGGTCAAGAGGTGCCCGAATCAGTGGAAGGGGAAGCTTCGGTAGCAGAAGGCTAGGGATAATACACTCCACCCTTTTTGTTTTCTCACTAGGTCGTTGGTGTGTGGCGTGCCATTTTGACACTCTCGCTCTTTTTAATTACAAATTTACTCTTCCTTGCATGTTTTCCTATAGAGTAGGATAATACGCTTTGAGATATTTTCCGTTGATTTTCGTTTCGAACTCTTCTCCGCCTAGCGTAATCAAACGGTATACCCCACCGTTGAACACTTCACGGGGGGACCAATTGCCAAACTAGGGGTCTTTCTTCCCAAGTGGCAAAATAGTCTTCCAAACGAGGTCACCTTCAACACACTTCTTTGGCTTGACGTGTTTGTTGTAGGATCGGGAGATTTTGGCCATATTCATTTCTATCCTGCTAAGGGTAGCCAGCCTGTTGTAATCCACCGAATAGGTAGCCTCGGCCTGTCCATTTGCTTCAGCATAATAAGGAGACGAGTGTCTCATCTTGAAGCCATACTCTTGGGTAAAGGCCACCACTTCTTCCCCAGTGAACATTGTGCCCTTATCGTGATTGTTTCAGGGATTCCAAATCTGTATATGATTTGGTTCTCTATGAATTTAATCACCGCATCCTGATTGACACTGCCTAAAGGCACGGCTTCCACCCATTAAGTGAAGTAATCAGTGGCTACAGTAATAAAGTTATGGCCCTTTGAACTTGGAGGGTATATCTTGCCGATTAAATCCATGGCTCACCCTCTGAACGGCCAAGGCTTCACGATGGGGTGAAGTTTGTCCGCAGGTACTCTCTGGATTGGTCCATGCAACTGGCAAGCTTCACAACTATTCGCAAACAGAAAGCAATCGGTCGTGATCGTCGGCCAATAGTATCCATGCCTATAGATGAGCCACTGCATGATGGGGCCTGACTTGTGCGCACCACATATCCCTGCATGGGCTTGTGCCATCACCATATAATCATCTTTCCTCTTGAGGCATCGTAATAATACCCCATTGGAACTCCTTTTATAAAGGTCGTCCCATATCAAGATGTACTTAAGTGCCCTCTATTTGACCTTAAAGTCAGTGCTAGCCGTTGGGTTGCGGACGTATTCTGTCAATACCCCAACCCAGGCATTGGCAGGCTCCTCCTCGGTTGAAGCCAATGCATCTTGGTGCATTACCTCGACCACCAACTCCTTGTACCCCGAGGCTTGCTGGGCCAAGTCATACGCTTCTTGATTCTCATTTCCAGGGACATGCATGATTGCAACATCAGCAAAGAACTTTAACAAGTTGTGAGCTGAGGCCCGCAGCTGCTTGAGCTCTCCGTTTTAACACTTATATTCCTCAGTAATCTGTTTAATCACCAGCTGGGAGTCACCTTTTACCTTTACGTACTGGGCTTTCATGGCAGCCAGAATATCAAGTCCCACGATCAAGGATTCATATTCGGCCTGATGGTTGGAAGCATGATCTCCTACCCTGGACATGAACCTCCATGTTCGGTCGCATGGGCTGGTGATTACTACGCCAATGTCTGCCCCCGTTTGGGTGCTCGAGTCGTCAAACATGAGGACCCAAGGCTTTAACCCCAAATAGTTGACAGGCTCAACTGGCGAATTGTGTACCTCCACGCAAGGATGCTGAGCCAAAAAATCAACCAATGATTGTCCTTTAACGGCTCTTAGTGGAAGTCAAGCCAAATCATTTAACTTAATGTCCCACTTTACAGTCTTCCTTGCAAGACAAGCCTATTAAGAACATATCTAATAATATCCACTTTGTAAACAACCAAAACTTCCTTAGGTAAAAGGTAATATTCAAGTTTAGTACAAGTATTGAACAAAGATAGACAAAGCTTCTCAATAGGAGAATATATAGTTTTAGCGTCATTAAGAATCCTACTAAGATAATATATAGCACGCTCGGCGCCATTATCATTATATTGGGTTAACAAGCAACCGATAGCTTGGTCCTCGGCCGCAATGTATAGCTTTAACGGCTTCCCTAGCTGCGGAGGTACCAAGACAGGGGGATTAGTCAAGACAGCCTTTATCTTGTCAAAGACCTCCTGTTGCTTAATTCCCCATACCATCTCCTCGGTGTTCTTTATCCTCAACAAGGGTGAGAAAGCCTTCATCTTCCCAGTCGAGTTAGTGATAAATCTCCTTAGAAGTTGATGTTCCCTAGTAGACTTTGCAGCTCCTTCTTTGTTCTGGATGGTCTTGCCTCTATGATGACTCGAGCTTTGTTCTTGTCTACTTCAATGCCCTGGTTGTGCACCAAGAAGCCTAGAAAATTGCCTACAGATACGCCAAAAGCGCATTTAGTGGGGTTCATCTTGAGATTGGGGAGTCTCATCTGCTTTAGAGCTTGTTCGAGCTCAACAAGGTGGGCGTCGAAGATCTTGATTTGACTACCATGTCGTCAATATACACTTCCATCAAGGAACATCACCAATTGCATGAGTATATGCATGAGGTGCAACCCACACCAACGGGCATATGCATGTGGTACCATCATCACCAATAATTGCCATTCGGGCATCATCACCTATAATTAATCATAAGGCCGAAGCCTACATCACCGGTAAATGCATATGAAGTATGCGACTCCATGAACAATGCACCAACAACAATCCACAATCATAGTATTATATGTATAATACACATCACCAATAATCATTAGATTCATCACCGTCATTAAATTCACCATCACCATAAGTGGTCATAGACCCATCACCTGTCACCGTATTTAAATTCACCAAGTACATCACCAATCATAGCTCTATGGCTAACACCAAACTCGCCGGACACACCAACACCAAAAATATACACTACTTTATAAGTCCAAGACACGGGACAGTCACCGGAGTTGGCGCCCCGCAGCACACAGGCAACACTGGGCAACACTGCACACAGCACACAGGCAACAGTGGGCAACACTGCACACAGCACACAAGCAACACTGGGCAACACTGCACACAGCACACAGGCAACACTGGGTAACACTGCACACAGCACACAGGCAACACTGGGCAACACTGCACACAGCACACAGGCAACACTGGGCAACACTGCACACAGCACACAGGCAACACTGGGCAACACTGCACACAGCACACAGGCAACACTGGGCAACACACTGCGCCAGCACACAGGCAACACTGGCAGCACACTGGGCCAGCACACAGGCAACACTGGCAGCACACTGGGCCAGCACAACACAGGCAACACTGGCAGCACACTGCGCCAGCACACAGGCAACACTGGCAGCACACTGCGCCAGCACACAGGCAACACTGGCAGCACACTGCGCCAGCACAACACAGGCAACACTGGCATAACACCGAGACACCCAACACTCCACCACCAAATTTCAACATCATTGTTCATGACTCTTTCAAGCATATCATCAAACACCATACAAGCACCATATATTTACATTCAAAATCATTGAATCATTTCATCAAACACCTTACAAGCAACATTAATTTCATCAATTATTCCAACAAAACACCAAGCATACCAAATTTCATCAAAATGAAATCAACAACATCATCACTCATTCAATCACCAAATCAATTAATTCACAACAACTTAAATCCTAAAACCCCACATAATAACCATCATACAATCCCATTATAAATGAAGAAAACCCACCCTTACCTTGAATTTTGGTGAAGACAAGCACTCTCCACAAAACCCCAAAGCAAAAGCAAGCAAGCAAGCTCCTCTTCCCTTCTCCTTGAAAATTGTGAGCTCTTCTTCTCCTCCTCTCCCTCTTTCTTCGCGTTTTCTCTCTCTCTCTCTCTCTATCTCACTTCTTTCTTTCTTTCTTTGATTTGTTTCAAATGAGCACCATCTCATAACCCCTAGACTAGATAATTAGACTCTTGGGCCTAGCTAATGGATCATGGGCCTCCTATTCCCACTCCATTAATTACTCATAACACCTCCTGAATAAATTAAAATATCGGATTATTAATTTAACTTAATAAATTATTGTAAGCCTTAAATAATTCAATTAAATAAATGATTAAATTATTTTAGGGCGTTACAAATGGCATCACCAACCACTCATAGATACCTAAGGCACCTGGGAAACTAAAGGCAGTCTTATGGTGTCAGCCTCGGCCACAAATATTTGGTTTTAACCAGAATTGCTGTCCATAAAAGTCAGGATGGCATTGTTAGTCGCGGCATCGACCAGCATGTCGGCCCCATGCATACGATACTCATCTTTCGGACTGGCCAAGTTCAGATCTCTGTAATCAATATGTGATGAGATCCTAATTGCCTTAAGCATGTGGAAAGAAACGTATAAAGATATCAGTATTTCATTGACTACAAGACTTAATGGCTTATGCCAATTTTGAATCCAAGTAGCTATCTTGCATTATCATTGGCTGGAGAATTCCTCTCAACTCATGCAACTAAGGTCTACACGTAGAAAAGTTGAAGGAAAATCTCGTGAAGATTATATTAGTACAATATCATAAAGAATAAATTAGTGCAATTTATTTCCATTTTTAGTACTTTATTTGAGGATTATATCCAGGACTTTAATTTCATTTAATTGTCTTTTTTATTTTAGGATTAGAATCAATGGCTTTAATGCCAATTAGTTATTTCCATTAAAATTAGGATTTGATATTTATTAGTGTATTTTAATTTCTAGGGTTTTATTAAGTCAATTGGGCCTGAGGTTATTTTGGGCCAATATGGCCTGAGGTTCTCTATATATTGTAGTGCATTTTATGAAATAAACAAGTTGAATTTTGAGTAAAAATTTAGAGACGTGTCTCTATGGTTCTCTGAGCCGTTCTTGGAGCTTATCGGCTTGCCGTGGCGCTCATCCCGACTTATCAACCGGAACCTCCATAGCCGGTTGTGGCGTCTCTTCGACTTATCGATCAGTCTTCCATCCCCGCTCGTGGTGTCTCATTCACTCCCACCTACATGACTACCGAAATAGTCACCGACGGCTCCGAGGTTGCCATCAATATGGACCCGTACCTGGCCATTCTTTTTGATCACGCAGACTATATTAGACAACCACACTTCGTACCTAGCGATTCGTATGAGCCCTACTTTCAACAATCTCTCTACCTCAGCCTTGATCTGTGGCATCAGCTGTGTGTTGAACCTCTTCAGTGGCTGCTTGTGAGGCTTGCAACCTTCCTTGATGGGCAGCCTATGTTCTACCAAAGCTCTATCAAGGTATGGCATCTCATTGTAGTCCCATGCAAAGCAGTCGTGGTACTCCATTATCAAAACTACTATCTGATCTCGCTGTTGATGTTGCAACTTGCCACTAACTTTAGTCATTATTGGCTAGCTTTCACTCCCTAAGTTCACCTCCACTAGAGGGTCTTGAGCTTCAAATGTGGGTATCCTCCTCTGGATGGGTTCTATGTGGGGAGGTTCGACCAACATCCCATCATCGGGGGTGGGCCGAAGCCCCTTGGTAGAAGTGCACTGGGAGCCTGTCTTCTTCACATATTGCACCGAACATTGCCTCTTCAATTCTGGATTCAATTTGGAATAGGTGCAGCCGATCCAGTAGGATTTGTACCTCTGTTGAAAGACTAATCATTATTCTCATTGTTAGGTCGTGGTTCGGCCAACATTTTGAATTTGAAGCCTTTCTTAGTCCAATCACATGATTCTATACCTCCCCTCCTCGTAATTCCTTGGAATGGAGATAGGGCGCAAATGAGGGGACCCCTTGGCAGGGAACAGATTTGGATCAGCCTCTACTCTCTCCACCTTATCATCTTTCCTTATCATCAGCTTCTGGTGTAGAGTGGAAGAAACACATTCACTAGTGTGGACTCAATCTGTTCCCAAAATTACAGCGTATGAGGGTTTCCCTTTTATGACGAAGAAGGCCGAATGAGTCACCTTAGACCCAACCGTCACATCAGCCACCAACACCCCCAAAGTGTGAGATGGGTGGCCCATGAAACTAGTCATGGTCATGGTGGTAGGAATTAGATCCTCCGCATTCTTCCCCAATTTCTTCATCGTTGCCAGTGTCATAATAATCAAAATATCTCCACCATCCACAAAGACTCGGTTAAATAGTTTCCCATTCAAATGGGCTTTGATGTAGAGAGGCTTCAAATGTCTGGTCGTCTCTGCTGTAGGCATTTCAAACAACATTCCTTTCGTGATTGGTCCCTAGGGCTCTGTCAAGGCAGCCCACTCAGCTTCCTCAGCAAAGACCTCTCCCTCGAGGGCTCTTGGCTGGTCCTTGTTTCCCCGGAACTTTGGTGGTAGGAGACCCACCATTTCTATATCAGCAAAAAATTCTTTATCTTCTCCGTCCATTATATCGTCCAGTATTGATCCCGTTAGGGAATTCCCATCAAAATCCAATGGACCGAAGGGGTTCTCTTTGTCTTCTCCCAAGAGGTCATCATTGGCAACTTCTTCTTCAGTCATGGTTCCCTCAACGGGGTACACTGGTTGGTTGAGGCTGTATGGGACTGTGAGGACCATATAGACACTCTATCACTACATCAATGATACCACTATTAACTTCATCCACCACCCCTATGATGGTTTTGGGCTCTTCCTCTTTATCAGTAGGTACATCAGGACCGACTACTAAAGAAGTTTGCTATTACAACGCTTTGTTCTCCACCAGTTTTGAGAAGGCCTGTTTTAACACTGTGGCCACAAAAGCTACGGGGATGGTCTATGTATTCCCTTCTCTGGCCGAGATGAGCATCTAGAGTGTCTCCCTCATTCTATGGAAATCCCTTACCCTCTGCAGCCTCCACTTCTGCGAGCATGATTTGGAGGCCACTCTGGGGGATGGTGCCTCTGCTTCTGCCTGTGTCATCCACTGATCTTGTGGCACCTCTTAGGGTGGTCTCACGATTCTAGCAGCTCACAACTCACGGCCATTCAGTACAGTGATGTCCACTGATATTGAGTCTTGTGCCCTAGTGACCTGTGCTACCCTTCTTTCCTCTCAGGGTGAACCTTTTTTCGTGGGTTTGGTATGTTGGCTTGTCCAATGGGTTCTCTAGGGTGAACCTTTCCCTCAGATCTTTAGGCTGAGGTGCGTTCCTCTTAGGGTTAAGCTTGGATAAATACAACTCCCTAAGGTCATAGACAAGCTTCCCTGGCTTTGGGAGCTTCTTCTGGGGTTCTCGACGCTGACTCGGCCCTCCTACCTGCAGTTTTTATTGCAAGAGGTTCATACGCTCAGCCATGGTAGATCCTTTAGGGGGTGACCCCAATCGGTCAAAAACTGACACTTTCTTCTCTAGGGGAATCTTCTATTTAGGGACCCACACATACTTCTTCTTCCTTTCCCTCGGCCGCTCCCTGAAAATGAGACCATATTAATGTTCATGCTGGGGAGTGGGTTAGTGTCAACAATCATCTCTGACGCCCCTTGTCGTCCATCTTGAACATTCCCTTCCTATAATAGCGTCCTGAATGGCTCGGCAGAAGATAATACAGTTGGAGGTGGCATGATTGAATGAGTTGTGCCACTTACAATAGTTCTTCCCCTTTATTTCCTCGGGAGGGAGTATCATATGGCCGTCAAAGATTTGGTCGACCTTAGATATATCAAAGGAATACTCAACCTTGTTCTTAGCCTCGTCCTTCTCCTTTCCTTTGGCAAGTTTAAGGGAAGGACATAGGTAAGCCTTTCCTTTGACTATCTCGGCCACCAAGATGTCTGTCGTGTAATTGGCTGAGTCATCATAATCTGAATCTTCAGCTACATCAACCACTGACACTAACTGAGGTCCTCGACCCCTAGTGGCTCTCTTCCTTTCTCTCTCCTATATGAATTGCTCGGTCTGAACTGCCCTGGAAGCCAGGGCCCTGAGGTCACGACAAGCTTGTCCCACAAGCTTCTCCTTCAATTTAAGGTGCATTCCAAAGATGACCATGGAAGTAAGTTGAGACTCTGGGAGAGGTACTGAACAGTTTTCGGCTATCTTCCTGAATCTTTCAACGAAGTCTGTCACAACCTCGTCCACATTCTGCCGTAAATTCAGGAGATCGACTACGGTGACTTCAGGCTGTGGCCAGAAGAATCTGTCATGGAAGCATCTTTCCTTGTCTGCCCAGGTCTGTATAGAATCAGGTGGGAGTGAAGAGTACCATGAGAAAGCAGTTCCAGTCAGAGACAAGGGGAACAGCCGCAGCTTATGATATTAGTTTTGGTACCCTTCTCCACATAGTTTCGTGAATCGGCCGACGTGCTTCATTGTAGACTTGCCATCATCCCCGAAAAACGTAACAAAGTCAGGGTTTTTAAATCTTCTAAGCAAAGACACTAATCTATCCACCCATTCGGGGTAAGGCTTCCTATACACTGGCCTGCCGAGCATCTTCAACTGCACACCGAAGAACTTCTTGATAGTGTCAGCTATCAAATTAGGGTCCAGAAGTTGGGGCCCTGATGGTCTTTCTGGCGGAGGCATTGCTGTCCACGTTGTATCTGGGGGACCCTACGCCCCTAGCTGCGGTGGTGCTTGAGGTGGAGCATCTGTCCATGGCTGCCCAGGCACTTCTCAAGCACTATTTTGGCCAGGTTAACAAGGCCAGTTCCTGGTACACATGGCTGAGTACCTCGGTGAGATTGAAACTGGTTCCATGGCCACTCGATCGTGGCAACATTCATTTGTATCTGCATATAGGAACCTGTCGAGTAGGTACTGAGTGCTCCAGAGTACGGCTGACTAGGAGACGGTTAGTGGGGAAAAACTCCCAAGCTCCGCTTTTCAAGGCTTCGCTACTTCGCTTGATCTTCAACATGTCCCACGTTCTGTCCACGTGCTTTCTCTCTCTTGCCTTCGAAGCAAGCTTGCCTTACCTCGGCCATTCAGTTCATCGGCTGACCCTTATCTTCAGCTTGCAGCCATAAACCTTGGCACCCAAGCCATCATGGCCGTGGTACTCTATCGGTTGAGACTTTCTCTCCCTCAGCCTCGTTTACTATCCCTCGGGCTTACCCCTTCCTCGGGGAGTTTACCATGTGATTTTCCCCGAGGCCCTCTCTTGAATTCATTATTTCGGCAAACATCCTCTAGTATTTGTCTAGTATCCTGCCTCAGCGCCCTAATCTTTTTCCCTTTCTTCCACAACTTGATTATTTTTGGGTGTTAACACAAACTAAAAGTATAGTTTACGGAATTACCCCCTTTAAGTGTTCTTCTTCCTCCTTTGGTAAACCTTAGGAGTCCTATCAATGCCACCACCCCCTTGAAGATTAACCTTGCCATCAAGGTTAAGGGTGGGAAACTGTTACTTCACTCGAGCTTTATCTTCCCATGTTGCTTCCTCCGGGAATCCTTGCCATTTGTTCAATGCTCGTACTTGGTTCGTCCCATGTTGCTTGTCAATCCTTCATTCCAAAACCTGTGTTGTCACAAAAATTTCTCTGAGTTCCTCGAATTTGTTAGGTAAATTGGCTTCCACACGATGATCCCCTATGGCTAATTTCAGTTGAGACACGTGGAAAATTGGGTGGATCCTTCCCTTTGGGGGTAGTTGGAGTTTAAAAGCCACCTATCCTATTTGTTTGATAACTTCAAAGGATCCATAGCACCTAGCTGCTAGCTTCGGGTGTAATCTAGTGGGCATGGATGTTTGCCTTTGGGGTCTTATTTTTAAGTACACTATCCCTTACCTTTATGGACGAAGCTCATCTATATTTATTTACCCATTTGGACATTTGTTCTTGAGCTTTATGAAGATGTTCATTAAGCTGGTTAAGGGCCTCATCTCTAGAAATGAGATCCTGAGCTACGGTCTCAACTAAGGTTTCCTCGGGTATAAACCTAGCTGTTGAGGGTGGTGGTCATCCATATACCATTTCATAAGGCGGGCACTGGATTGCCTTAGGAAAACTGGTAACGTACCAGTACTCTATCCAAGATAGACATTCAAGCCAACCCTTGGGTTGCTCGGAACAAAAACATCGCAAATAGGCTTCTAGGGTCCTATTTAAATCAGTGGTCTGCCCATCAGTCTGTGGGTGGTCGGTTGTGCTTATCTTTAGCTTGGTCTTTTGCAACTTGAATAATTCTTTCCAGAAATGATTGAGGAATGTAGGGTCCCCATCGCTCACTATGGATGTAGGGATACCAAGTCTTACAACTTCCTGGACGGATAATTCAGTCAACGTTCGGGAAGTGAAGGGTTTCTTAACAGGAATAAAGTGACTGTATTTGCTTAGTCTATCAACAACTACCAAAATAGTGTCAAATTCTTTGACTTTGGGAAAACTTACTATAAAGTCCATACTAGTTTCTTCCCACACAGCTTTTGGAATGGGGAGGGGGTTGGAGAAGGCCTGCTGGTGAGGCAATTTTGTATTTGTTCCTTTGGCAAACCTGACAGGATGCCACATACTCGATTATGGTCTTCTTCATGCCAACCCAAGGTATAGATTATGTTATCCTCCTATAAGTTCTAGTTACCCCATAATGCCTCCCGTAGGCGTGGTGTGGTGTTCATTTAGTAAGGATGTACTTGGATTGGGTTGAAATTACCAACCTAAAATTGTAGTGCTACATCCTTTGCTCTAAGGTGTACGACCCTTTTGAATATGGGTCTAGCTCTAGTTCCTCCCTTATATTTTTAAGCACCAGATCTAACTCATTTCTTTTTCAATAAGCTCGAAGTCTTCCAAAGTATGGCTTTGAAATAGACTCAAGTTCAAGTTTTTTGAATTTCTTAGATAAGCCATCAACTACCTTATTTCTAGACCCCTTCTTATACTCTATCTCAAAATCATAACCTAACAGTTTCGCAACCCAATATTGTTGATTGTTGGTAATCACTGTCTGATCTAATAAGTTTCTTAGGCTCTTTTGATCCGTAGGAACCTTGAATTTCCTACCTATAAGGTAGGGCCTCTAGTGTTGTATAGATAAAACCAAAGCCATCAGATAGGAATTTACTGAAATATGCTATGGGTCTTTTATTTTGCATTATCAGGGCTCCTAAGCCCGTGTATGAGGCATCACACACAATGATAAAGGGTCGAGTGAAGTCAGGCATAACAAGGACATGGGCGGGGGTAATGGCCACCCCATGTTAAAATATGACATGTCCAACGTATTAAATTTCTGTCCTCCCAAACTGACACTTCTTTAGGTTAGCATGGTATTGGTTTTGCTGTAAGATTTGGAGGACTAGTTTTAGGTGCTCAAGGTGTTCACTCCAAGTTTTACTGTACACACGGATGTCGTCAAAAAAAAACGAACACAAACATCCTAAGGTAAGGTTTTAGGGTTAGGCTCATTGCGCATTGGAAGGTCGCGAGTGCGTTCGTTAGGCCAAAAGGAATAACCAAGAACTCGTAGTGTCCTTGATGGGTCCTAAAAGCCATTTTGTACACGTCATTCGAGTCAACTCTTATTTCGTGGTAACCGGCCCTTAGATCTATTTTGGAGAAGTATCTAGCTCCATAAAGTTCATCCAAGAGCTCCTCTATCACGGGTATAGAGAATTTGTCGGGTATGGTCGTTTTGTTGAGGGCCCTATAGTCTATGCAAAAAGGCCAACTCCCATATTTCTTTTACACTAAAATGACCGGGCTAGAGTATGAGCTATTACTAGGTCTGATTATGCGTGATTGTAACATTTATGTAACTAGGCCATTAGGCTCTTCAAATACTACGACAAATTCTTCTAACACTTGATCTAGCCCCTTTTTTGTTACTTTTCCCGTCATATATATATTTAAGGCATTCATATCTATTTCAATAGTTAAAGCAAAATCATTTGTCTCGTACCCTAGGGTTGCATTCAAAACCAAGGCCATTGCCTCTATATCTAGGAGAGCTTAAGTAACTGCAAAGGAGAGATTAAGGACTTACTTAGGCTTGGATCCCCTTTTAGGTCCATCGCTCCTTGCTTGGTGTTGAATTGCATACTAAAAGTTCGCCAGTTGGCCTTGGCATCTCCCAATGTGGCTAGCATGCTACTCCTAGGATGAGATCTACACCACCCAACTCAAATATTAAAGCCTCCACCATGTCTTCATACTCCCCAATCGAACCTTGCATTTGCCTCCAGTGCTCTTTCTGTTGTCGTCCCCCAATCGAACCTTGTAAATCTTACTCTCGTCCACTTTCAGCCCTAGTTTTTTGACTAACCTCGGTGAGATGAGTCGCTCCATAATTGATTAGGACTAGAACCTCTAGGCCATTAATAATCACAATTATCTTCAAGGTCCTAGGTTGAGTAAGTCCCTAAATAGAATATTTTGAGAGTTCCAAGCTCCATAAGTCCTTTTCATCTTCATCCTATATTCATCAGACGCCCCATTGGTGCTTTCAATCCTTCCAATTTCCCTTTCCTCTATTAATTCCCCATCCTCAGCGAGTATAATCACCCTCAAATTCCTCTCAGAACACTTGTGTCCTACTGTGAAGGGTTACTCGTAAGTGTAACAGAGGGTTGCGTCTTTCCGCCATTGGAATTCTGTGTGACGTAAGAGTCGTGTGCCTCTGTTGCCACTGCTCGTGTTCCCTCGATGAACAGCTGTGTTGGACACCGTTGTACTAGACACAACATTGGAATTTCCATGCGCTTCGCTCCCTTGCCTTTTCGTGGAACTGGGTCGCTTCGTGACTCGCTTTGAGTCATGACACCTGAAGAATAAAAACTCAACTAGAGATGAAATAGCCCAAGATCGCTTCTTCTAGAATTTGTTTGGCTTTCCAAGCTAGCATGTCAAAGTCCCGAATAAATTTTGCAACACTCCCTTTCTGTTTAATCGAAGATAGCCTCTCGTAGACAGTACCTTGTGCGCAATCATTAAATCGTTCTACCAGCGCCTTCACAAATTGCTCCCAAGATGGTTCATCCACCTTATTTCTCCAAACTGAAACCAGTGATTGGCTTCACCCTCCATGCATAAGAACGCTAACTGCAATCTTTCGTAATCTTGGATCTCTGCACTTCAAAAAAAAAATTATGACTGCAAGACCCAGCCAAGAGGATCGCTTCCCTCAAACGTGGGTTGTTCTACTTTCTTGACCCATGTTCATAGGGGGTTCATTGGTTTCTTCAGTTTCGTCTAATCTCCCTGTGGTTTCTCGTGAAGAATCTTTCTGCTCATTGATAACTGAGGTGTGACCAACAATTCGTTTCCCACGGGTCTTAGCGAGATCTTGGAACACTTTCTCCAGTCTTCTGAAACCTTGCTCCATTTCTCCCTTCAATTCATCCATCTAGTCATTCTGGTTTGCCTCTAATCGCTGTAAATTTACGGAGATTTCCCTTTGTTCGCAGAAACTATCTCTTATCTGATCTTCCTATTTCGTTGTTTTCCCTTCTAATGTTGTAGTCAGTAGTTCGTCTCCGCAAGCCATGTCTTCAAATCTGGCAGGTAACAGACCACTTGATAGTTCTGTCTTGAGGGATATCGAATCTATGACACCTTTTAATAGTCTAATAACAATTAGTTAGTTACTAACAATAAAAAACGTTGCCTATAAATAAGAGGCACTACAACATTTGGACCCTATGGCAACGCCTAAAATTGCAACGCCAAAAAAACTGTTTCCTTAGCCTACAATGGCAACGGTTTATAGAACCCGTTCCTGATTCATTTTTTTTATTTTTTATAATGGGAACGACAGAAAACTGTTGCCATAAGGTCTACGACAACGGTTTTTTGTTTAAGCTTTAGTCAACGGTTCGAAAACGTTGCCATAGAGACAATTATTAAAAAATAAAAAATTGGGCGCTAAATACTAACGCATTTTTTGATTCCACAAATTTTTTGATGCCTAAACCAAAAAAATTTCAGCGAGTTCACAGGATGCCTATGGAAGAAAGATTTCCCCAATCAAAGTTTCAGCGATTTTGGAAGTCAGATTTCTCCAGCAAGAGTTCAGTGATTTGGGGTTTAGGGTTCAGCGATTTCCCCAAGCAAGAGGCAACAAGGTTCCAGCGATTCCCCCCAAATTGTCTTTTTCTCTCTCCAACGAAAAATTTGTGTGGTTCCTTCGTTAATGCCGTTGACGGCGGAGGATTTGAACTCGTAGTAGATACTTTGCACTCTATCGTTTTGCATTTTTTATAATTTTCACATTTGCATCTCTATTGAAAATCGATGTTCCTATACACATAAGAAATACTGAGAAATTAGTTAACTGTTTCATTGTATTGATGTCTTCATTTTTGTACTTTCCATATATATTTCTTCTTTGTGGATGGCTCTTCATAGATTTTAATGTGGTCTTCTCCATTCTTTGTACTATTTTCCCACAATTTGGTGCATTACCTCAATGAAATTTTATAATTGTCATGGTTAAGATGAGTAGTAACGATCATCTATGAGTAGATTTTAGGTTTTTCCTAAAGAATTATATATGGGAATAGAATTAATTGGCAGTTTGTTATTGCTGAGATAATTGAAATAATTTGTTGAAAATTTATAAGCCTATGCATGAGGATATGGTCTTGCTGAAATATTAACAATATGGGTCTATTATTTTGGAGCATAGTCATGGAATGTATTCTTGGTAGATTGTATTCTAATGTCATTTCCAGATTTGTTGCTAGCTCAACATTCAACTTTCATGAGGAGGATCTATAGGAAACCAATAGACTATGTAGAAGAATTGACAACTGGTTTGACTCTATATCCTTGGGATAGTTAATTACTTGTTGGATTAGGATAGTTAATTGCTTGTTGGGTTAGTTAATTACTTTTTCCTTTTATGGTATGTTCTAGTATTATTTCTTTTTTCTTTTATGGTATGTTGCAATGGTATTATTATTATTATTATTAGGATGAAGTCTAGACTAGGAAGAACAATGATTAAGGGAATGAATTTTGAAGAAATGGTATGCTAATTTTTTGTTGTAAGGGTTTAAATCTGTCTGAATATCAAAGGTTTAATTTTCTTTATCTTTACTTTGTGACTCAGACTAATCATAATGGGAACTTTGATGTATTACATCTGTGCTGGTGTATACTAATCTAAAAAGGGGCTCTCTTCTTTTGTATCCAATTTGATTTTGGTGGTTTATTTTTGGAATTAGGAATGGAACAAAAAATTATTACTTATAGTTTTATCTTGTTTACATTCAAGTTACAGAGCAAGTGATTTAGATTCGTGTGAATTGGAGAAGAAATCTTCTCCGCGATTTGCAAATATAAAGGTACTGATTAGATTTCATCAATGCTCCCTTATTAAGTACTATCAGATTAAATTTCACTTCTACAATTCAGTATATGACAACTTATTCTTACAAATGCTAGTTCTAATTTACTTCATCCAAAACGTAAGTTGAATCTTGTTAGCAAACAACTGTTGTCCCACTTAGTTGGTATTTCTTGTTTTGAGTGCAACTTTTATGTTGCTCATTTCCACGAAGTAAAATATGGTAACTAAAAACATCAAGTCTATGCCTTAACGTATCTCTATATGTATCCGGGGGAGTCTTGGCGTTTGGGATCTGGAAAAAAATTAATTGTTGAAATACGTGAAGTTTTTTTAGGTTCGGACCATCGCTGGCTACCCACGGAGTGTCTACAACGCTTTCGACGAAAGACTAATCTCCACTCGTGTTTAGGATCAAATTTCGCACTGTTTGTTCCTACATAATCGAAATGGTGAAAAAGAAAATAAATTTTGTGACAAATAGTGTAAAGTGTGACGTTAGACAATGAGATTTGGGGTACTTTAAGATCCGAATTTTTTTTAGTTTTTTAAATAAGCAAAGTTTGTTACTCAATAATCAATTTTATTAAAAAAATAATAATTTTGTAAAATAAAAATGTAAAGTGTGATGTTAAGTAGTGTGTTTTAGGTGCTTTAGGATTCAGAAAAAACTTTAGATGTTCAAATACATGGAGTTCGTTCCTTAATAATTGGTTTGGACAAACCAAAAATAAATTTTTTGGTGTGTTTTGGGTTACCATAGAGTTCGACAAAAATATTAATGGTTCAAATACGCAAAGTTTGTTTAAAAAAGTAATTTTGTGAAAAATGCGTAAACTACTATGCTAAGTAGTGTGTTTGTGGTGGGTACTTTTGCGTTTGCAAAAAATAATTGTCCAAATACTTTTTTTGGACAAGAAATTATTGTTCAAATACTAAAAGTTCGTTCCTTCATAACCGGTTTAAAAAATCAATTTCTTTTTATACTTCTTCTCTTTATATTTTTTAGCACCATTTTTTTCTGGACTTTAAAAAAATAATTTTAAGATGCTTTGAAAAAATAAGAATTTAAAGACTATATTCCTTCAGCTTTGTATAGCTACTTCCATTTTATTGGTGGTTCTCATCTAACCCTGCATGATATCCTTGCTTCTCATTTATTAATTGTGTTGTCTTCTTTTATTTCTAATGAGTTAAATTTTCACTTAACAATCCTTCGGTAGAACCTGGAGTTTTGGCCCCGTGCAGAGCACGGGTCACGGCGCTAGTATTTGTTATGTCTAGATTTAAAGCTGCAAGTTAATGTTCCTTTAAACTGATATTTCCGCCATTAAAAGTTGTGACAGATGTTGATTGAGGAATGTAACCCCTTTACATATAATTGCTGGAAACTTGGCAAAGTTGCTGGAATTCATACATATTAAAAAATAAATGACTTTTGTTTGTGTTGTGAGTTGGAAGGAATTGGTTTGAGTTTTGTTTGTGTTGTGATAGTTCTTTTCACTATGATATTCTTCAACCTTATTTGTTACTATTCTACTAAACTCGATGGACAAAGAGTGGATGAAATCAGCAAGAGATAACAACTACTATGTACCCATGGAAGAGCGGTAACAACTACTATGTTGAAGAGAAATGAAGAAATTGTAGAAATCAAGAGAGCAGATGCAAATGAGATGGAACAACTAAGAAAAGAACTAGAAGAGAAAAACGAAATGTTTCAGAAAGGGATGGAGCAAAAATTTCAACTTCTAGCAGAGACCGTATTAGATCAAAGTAACTGAAGGTTGAATATGGAGGCTTTGACAGCTTTGTTTTCTAATGCGCCTGATGCTAATAGTGCTCCACGTTCTTCGGCATCAACACATGCCCCAGAAACCCATAGGGTAAATAAGAGTCACTACTTTATTGGTATCTCCTTTTTTGTCTTTAAACTTTGATTACTAAGCCTTTCCCTTACCTATTGCTCACAGTTTCTGAGAAAAAATGTTGTTTCAAGTGATTTGAAAATTCACCTATGACATTACTAGCTTGTGGTTGTTGTACATATTTTTGTTTAGTGCTCTTTACACAATTTCTGGTTGCTATACGCGTGGCTTCTGGTTGCTACATATTTTCTAGTTGCTATTTGAGATAAAAAAATGTTTGGATAGGAGGCAGTGTTTTTATGGGCAGTGTTTGGATAGGAGGCAGTGTTTTTATGGGCAGTGTTTGGATAAGAGGCCGTAAATTAGCATTTTGTTTTTTTTAGTTAATTGATTTGGGTCTATTGATTAATTAGTTAGTTAGCATTTGGGTCTATTGATTAATTAAAATCAGCTTCAGTTTGATTTATGTGTTTAGTCTGATGTCAATTAGAAATGAGGTGGGTTCTGATGTCAACTAGAATTCTTGTGGGAGGCGAACGAAATATCAAATGGGGATGGCAGATATAACTATGAGTGACAGACTTAATAGTATGAGAGGGTGATTTGGATTGTCAGTAATGTAGATTTCTTCAGCTGTTTATATTAGTTGTATTAGTTGTATTGCAACCAGCATTTTGTTCAATTTACAGTCCTTATTATTAACTGCACAAAGTAGAAAAGAGAAATGAGGTGGTTCCATTGGTTCCTTTCTTGGCTTGCAAAAAGCATTGTATATTGCATTAATTGGGCTTTGTTACTTTTGTAGGAAAATCATGAAGGTATAGATGAAGGTCTTGATGGTTTGGATGAAAAAGAATATGAAGACATGTGTTGAAGACTCATGAAGTTTTATTTTGGAATTCGGACAATGTTTTTTGCAATTGTGTGTTTTGGTTAAGAATTAATGACCCATACATAGCTATCGGCATTTCTTTCGTTTGAAATGATTAGAATTAAGTTTATTGTGATGCTATTGATACCAATGATTTCAAATCGTAATAGGTGGTTTTTTGCGGTTGTCATTAATAGCAACGGTTTTATACCGTTGTTGACACGGATTCTTAGAATTACTAGGGAACAATTTTTTCGTGTTGCCAAAGGCAGCAACGGTTTTACTCTATCAACGACAACGGTTTTTGAGTGTATTCTTTAAAATTATAAGGCAACAGTTTCCCGGTGTTGCCATGTAAGACAACGGTTGTTGCGTGTTGTTAAAGGTGGCAACGACTTTTAGGGTTGCCATATATGGCAACGCTTTTAGGCCGTTGCCATAGCGTGGATATCAAAACCGTTGCTTTTCTGCTATCAATGGCAACGGTTTTAGGTGTGCGTTGCCTTTGGGCGAAAAAAACCGTTGCCTTTAGCTTAGGTAATGCCTGAAGAAACGACAGTTTCAGAACCGTTGCAGAAAGGTAAGGTAACGGTTTTTTGGCTTTTCGCAACGATTTTCGAGCGTTGTCGTTGAGTCAAAATGTTGTAGTTAGGGGTGGTTTAGAGAATGATCATCTTGTCAATTGTATAGACTTGAGGGCCATTTTGGCATTAGGAGAGGGTTGGATCTATCGAATATCCATTAGGTACCATTGTAATCGGCAATATACCAGTTGGTCCATTAATCTGGTATCAAAGTTGTTCTGATTTGGAAAAAAGATTGAAACACACGTTCTTGGGCACATTAAATGGAGAAAATAATTCAACGTTTCAAAGAGAAATTTTCGCAATCCTAGTTAGAGCATTTTGCAGAAAACTGTATGAAGGAATTCAGGTAGAGTTGGCGTGATAGCTCGAGAAACACAAATGGAGGGGAAGACCGCAAGGGACACCCCAACTCGTGGAAGGAAAAAAATGAGAGAACGGTTCTTGAAAACAAAAGGTCTCCAGTTTTGAAATTAAAGAAAGAAGGCCAACAAAAAAGTGGTAATATGGAGAAGGCAAAAGCAGAGCACAATACATATATTTGGTCTAAGCAAAATATTGATCTAGCGTTGAAGATGATGGCTATCACAACAAAGAAGAGACGAGCTAAATAGAAGTGGGACATAACCTCGAGCAAGCAATATTTCACCCAACAACAATTTTGATCTAATTTATCCAAGCACCAATGATTGGTGAAAATCACATTTCCAATAAATGTAACAAAAAAAAATCATGTTACATTCAACTCACTTTAATTTTAATTAAACTTAATTCTGCAAACTCAAGTCCGCCAAACTGAATTCTCATCACTGCAGAACCAAACACACCCTATATCATATGGGCTAACATATATATACTTAGTCCCTTATCTTTATTTGAAGTTATAATTTGGCCCCCATTTAATTTTTTGTTCCGAAATATTCCTTTAAGTTGCCCAATTATAACAATGTGGCCATCATTTACTTTTTGTTTCAAACTTGACCATTATTTTGTAAAGGTTATCCGAAAATATTTCTCTTTATATTTCAATATGGTTAACCTTTACTCTGCAAATGTTGGCCACGGTAGTCCTCTACGTACAACAATTTAAATCGAAAAGACCACATTGGTCGTTTCTTTGAAAAATAATGGACTATTTTGAAACAAAAGATAAAAGAAATACCAAAAAAAAAATTATAGTTCGTATATAAATTTTACAATTTCAAAGATAGCAATGCACCACAATAGAAATTTCAATCTTTCATTCCCATATTAAACATTAATGCTACCTTCATGCAAGTCTTTTACTACAACTTCAAAATTTCAACACATAAAAGGCCACAAACCCAAAAAGAACCATGACAAACTAGTTAGGAAAAATCAATACCTTTTAACCAATCCACCAAAACATGAACACAAAGCTATGTATAAAGTATATAGATTTCAACACTTTTTTTAATTCATTCTTTTTCTGCCCCTCCTTTTTCTAAAATATCACACTATATTTGAAATTTATTTGGTTGCTTTGCTTGTGCAAGCATTTCAACCACTTCCCTCATGGTTGGCCTCTCAACGCTGTGTTCATGAACACATAACATGGCCACAAAAAACACTTGCTTTGCTTCATCTATAGGAATATGACTTAGCCTCTCATCAAGGATCTTCATCACCATTTCTTTGTCCCAATTTGTTTGCATTTTAGTCCATTGAACAATGTCTAATCCTTCTTCCTCAAAATCCCCCACTGGCCTTTTCCCTGTTATCAGTTCTAACAGCACCACTCCAAAGCTATAAACATCACTTTTCTCATCAATTTTCAATGTGTATGCATATTCTGCAACATAAATTCAAATCATTAAAAAACTACTGGCTTTTACAAATTATGTTCAAAAGTTAAAGTAGCCATGACAATGATAATAACAACATAATAAGTAAAGAAGTATATGAAATATTGGCTCAATATTATATTCAAGATTTCAAAACAATAGGTCACTAAGGCCACATTAGTCGCAAATTGTGAAGCACGACCACAGACACAAACACCTGACACGATGCTGAGACAGACACGTAGACACTAGTTTTAATTTAAAAAAAGGAAGTAATTGAAATGTCAGTGTCATAAGTGTCTGTCTCTCATTCGACATGTGTCGGACATCAAACAAGTTTTCAACATGAAGTGTCAGTGCTACAGAGTGACTGTGATTCTCTACAATATTAAGGATTGCAACGTGAGTTTGACTGCAACGACAATTTAAAACCTAGATTATATTTGTTAGATGAGCAAAGGAAAAAGCATCATTTCAATTTTCTCAAGTAGCAAATTAAATTTGTAAAAATCAAATCCTAGTTATGTGTTGTGCGGTTGTCTTGTGACTATGAATTCTTCAAGTAATTTTATTTCTTAATCTAGGGTTGTGAGAAAGTGAATCTTAGATTCTTCTAATCTGAAACTTTGAGGGGGGAAATATATGCACTGTTTTAATGTGAATTTGATTTGAAGTTTCAACTTTCAAGGCATGCAGAAGCACAATTTCAGTTCTCGCGTGAGAAAAAAAGCAACAAGAATGTCTCTATTGTGTTAGTGGAGCCTTTTGGTCACTCTAGGAATCCATGTAGATGGTCCCACAAAAAGAGCAAGTACATGGTAAAGTAAAGTAGTGAAGGTGAGAAAAGAATATTTTTGAACCCAAAAATATATGAAAAAGTATATTTATCCTATATATGGTACTTTTTTCTTTGAATATTTTGATTGTTAAACTGGAAAAGAAAAAACCCTCAATTCATCATCACTCTCGATGCATGTTAGCATTTTTACTCACTTTACTTGGTGAAATCAGTGATCAAGAGAGAAGATATATTTGAGTAATTGTTTAAAGTAAAGTACCTGGAGCTATGTAGCCATAAGATCCTGCAATGGAAGACATACATTCTGATGTGCCATTATCTTGCATGAACTTAGCAAGACCAAAATCAGCAACATGAGCTTCAAATTCAGAGTTTAATAATATGTTATTTGACTTGACATCTCTATGAATTATGAAAGGGGAACAATCATGATGCAAATAACAGAGTCCCTTAGCAGCTTCAGTAGCTATTTTCAGCCTAGTATCCCATATAAGAAATTCACCTCTCTTCCCATGCAATACTTCACCAAGGCTTCCATTTGGCATGTAATCATAAACAAGTAAATTGGTTTCTTTATTTGAGCAAAATGCTATTAACCTTACAATGTACCTGTGTCTGATTCTACCTAATGTCTTAATTTCAGCTGAAAACCCATTATCATTATGATGAGAAGAACCTTTGTTGATTCCCAATAGCTTCTTCACTGCCACTTCATCTCCATTGGGCATTGTTCCTTTGTAGACAACACCTGCTCCACCTCTTCCTATCACATTGCTTTCCTTCATACACCCTATGATATCTTCACTTCCATATTCAAGCTTCTGAAATGCTGTTAATTTCCATGAATTATTACAAGACTTCCTCCTTGCTTTCTTACTCTTGATGATTGCTAAGGTTGCAAAAACCAATGAACATACCAACAATGCCAATGCAAAAAGTAACTTAAACTTCCCAGCTGAGACTGTACCTTTTGCATTCTTTATTTCTTGAGTTGAAGAAAGGTTGCATGGATTGTAATCATAACCACAGAGAAGAGGGTTACCAATAAAAGATGTGGAATTAAAGATTGAGAATTGTCCCCCATCAGGTATTGAGCCAGAGAAGTTATTGTGAGAGAAATCTGCTGAAGTTAAGCCCTTCAAAGCACCTAGTTCTTTTGTAAGGCTTTGGCTAAGATGATTCCATGAGACATTAAGATAGTTTAGTATATGAATTTGAGAAACTTGAACTGGAATAGGACCTGAGAATTTGTTGTTACTCAAATCCAAATAAGTGAGTAAGGCACATTTACCTATCTCAAGAGGAATAGTACCTGAAAAGTTGTTGTTACTTATATCCAACTTGAGTACATTTTTCAATCTCCCTATATCTGGTGGGATTTCTCCTGAGAATCTATTTCCACTGAGCAGAAGAATTTGCAAGTTGGGAAAGTTTCCAATTGAGGATGGAAGAGAACCTAATAAACGGTTATTTGATAGATTCAACTCACCAAGTTTGGAGGGTGTGTTTGTGTTGTTGTTGGTACTTTCTTGTGGAATCACACCACTGAGATAATTGTTCTCTAGTTCCAAAAGAGATAACTGTGGCAAATAAAGAAATCCATGTGGCAGTTTACCAGTCAAATAGTTTTGACCCAACCTAACCCTTTGGAGTGTGTAGCATTGACCAAGATCAGCAGGCAAAGAACCAAAAAAAAAGTTGTTTAGCAAGATCAAAATCTTGAGCCTCTTTCCATGGCATAGAGTCTTTGGAACCAATCCAGTGAGCTTATTTGTTGACAAGTCAAGCTCAGTCAACTTTCCATTCTGACCAAGTTTTGAAGGAATCACTCCAGTGAAGTTGTTCCTCCAAAGTTTCAGCACCTCTAATTTGGGAAGCTCAGCAATGAAATCAGGAATTTCTCCATGAAACTTGTTGATGAATAAGTTCAAAAGTGTAAGCTCATGAAGAGTTGAGAACTCATTTGGAATATCTCCTGTTAGCTTATTGAGTGACAGATCAAGAGCTTTTAAGCTACTTAAGTTTCCTAGCTGAGGTGGAATTGAACCATTGAGCTGATTGGTTTGCAAGAAGAGTGTATCTAACTTGTATAAGTTTCCTAACTCAGCTGGAATTGAACCTTTCAAGCCACAATTTGCAAGGTCTAAATGAACCAAATTGTTTAACTTACCAAGCTCAGAAGGAATTCCACCATCAAAATGGTTGAAGTATCCCAAGTAAAGATGGGTCAAGTTAGTCAAATTTCCAATCTCACTTGGTATGAAACCACTCAAATCATTTCCTCCAAGAGACAGAAAGTTAAGCTGCCGCATGTTTCCATAGCTAGAAGGGATTTTGCCTGAAAAGTAGTTTCCTCCAAGATTCAAGTGCTTGAGACTTATCACTTGAGTGACACCTTTAGGAAGTGAGCCATTGAAGTTATTGTTGTAAACATCCAACACTTGAAGCTCCTTCAACATGGAGAATTCCCAACAACTCAAGTTTCCACTGAACATATTGTTTGATATGTTGAGAAATCTCAGTCTTGGTAGCTTGTGAATATCATTTGGAAAATCCCCATACAAGCTATTTCCTTGGATTGACACACTGACAAGGGTAATGAGTTGTGTGATGGAAGGTGAAAGTGAGCCTGAAATGTTTAAATTTGAAATGTCAAGTGACACAATAGAAAGGTTGTTGTTATGGTGCTCACACTCAATGCCATACCAAGTGCAAAGCGACAAGTAGTTAGACATGTTCCATGTGTTTAAACAAGACTTGACAACTTCAAAATCTTGTTTCATTGAAACTAAGATAGATGCTTGTCTTCTCAATGAAAGAGGAACTGAAGTAACAGAAGCAAAAAGGAGAAGGAAGCAAAAGAGTACATAACTGAAAGAAAGAGTGGCCATTTGTGGAATAACTTGTTTAGATGAGTAAGAAAGATATTAGAGGAAGGTGAATGAAAGTGCAAATAAAACATGTTACAATGAATATACATAAGAAGATACAAAGGCATAGGGAGGTGACAGAACAGCATCCAATGTCTTTTTCTTTTTCTTCCTTTTCCTCATTCACATTCACTTACACACACACTACTTTGATGTGTCATATTTAGCTTTTTAAAAAGAAAAAGAAAAAGCAAGTGTTCGGATAGAAAATGGATAACCACAGACAGTTTCATCAACCAATTAATATGTGTGTGGCTTTTGTGTCTGTTTTTGAGACCAGTTTCACTATTCTCCTTAATTTGCCTTTTTTTTTTCTATTTGACTAATAAATTTCACAACATGGAAGTTGATTTCAGATTTGGGATTTTCATTTATTCGTGCAGTTAAAGGGATAAATGATTAAACCATTAATGAATGTTTTAAGGCATCAATCATGGGGAAGAATCAAATTTCAACTAGAGTTTGATCTCCTTTTAGTTTTTGGTTTTTAAAAGGAGGCTGGGGGGGGAGCAAAGGAATCCTGAGAAGATATTGTTAGTGCAGAAAGAGAGGAGATTCTTCTATTTGCATGTTCTTAAAAGATGTTGGTGGATGAAAAAGTTCTCTTACAATGAGAGAGATTCTTGAGAATATGTAATGTATTTAACTCCAATTTACCAAGGCAATGTTTTGTACGAAATAACAACAATAATGTTATTCCAACAAAAAAATCAGACAAAACCAGCCAAAATACCAAATACATATAGCTACCTGCAGAAATACATTAGTGGGACCCGGTTACTGATTAAATGAAAAAAAAATGACAAGGTTTTTAAAAAAAACTCTCTCACCTCACGCTCTCAGCTCACGGCTCATTGCTCACTCTCTCAGCACTTGACTTCACGATCCAGCACCTCACGCATTTTCTTCTTCAAGTTTTTAGGTTTCCATTTCCATCTCTCCACCAACTCTTTCATCACTTGACTTCAACATCTAGCACCATGTCTAGGAACACAACACCTCCACCGCAACAGTGAGAGATCGCCGCCATATGTTTCTTCGTCTTCGTTCAAGATCATTATCGCTCTCTCATCTCCCATCACTTGGATTCCATGGAAACCGTTGATGATAACTGAGCTGAAGAACTACAAAATCGAAGTGGAAGAATAACTGTTAATCCTTAGTTTGAGTCAGGTAAGTGTCTTCTGGATAACCATGTCTAAGTTTTAGTATTTCTAACTTGTGTAATCTGGATAATTTCTAAACTTTAATGATGTTAGTCAAATGGGTTAATATTAAAATCTGTTTTCATGGGTTATGATGAAAAGAAAAACATCTGACAAGCAACTTGGTCTAAGAGCTACAAAAGTTGGTTAGTTGGTGTTGACATTTGGCTATGTTATTCAAAGTGATGAAGTAGATGTCACAGTAGAAAACATTGATTTTCTCTTACTTGAATTATCCAATCTAGCACTGAAATAGTGCCCTCTTGTTGTTTTACAGTTAGATTGAAAGAAATAAATGTGAAATAGTAGAGTGGTTTATGGATTTGAAAAATTGGTTAATTTGGCTAGTAATGTGGATATCTGGTTCAATTTGATTATGTATATGTCACACCAGAAACATTTTAGTTATACTTAAATTTATTGTCCTATTTAGCACTTAAATAGATCCCTCATGCACTTTGACAGTGAGTTAACATGATTTTATAGAGTTAACATAAGAGGTTACCTATTATTGATATTCTGCATATTCCGGCATACACATTTCGATTTTCATCTATAGGCTATATTCATTTTTAATATAAGATATACATAATTGGATTTTATTGTGCAGTATTGTTGTGACGAGGACATCTAAAAGTTCATGGAAGGTGGTGATACATTCGTTGAGGGTGGTAGTGCTCATGCTGAAGGTATAACAGTTGAGAACTCCAACGATGACGATGCACGTTGGGAGCCTGCAATCGGGATGTGTTTTGCTTCGTTAGATGAGGGGATATCATATTATGGTGAGTATGCTTTAAAAAAAGGTTTTGGATGGAAAATTAGAACATCAGTAAAGGGAAAGGATGGGGTAATCAAATACAGAATTCTTTCATGCTCAAGAGAGGGGTCTAGTGCGGTATTGTCAAAAATTCCATGTTCATTGAAGACACTTCCGACTAAGGTGAGCAATTGTCCTGCCAAGATATGTTTGAAGTTAGAAACCGATGGACTATGGTATATCAAAAAATTTGTAGATGAGCATTGTCACCAATTGAGCCCCACAAAGTCAAGGATGTTTAGGGCAAACAAGAAAATAAATCTGCATGTGAAGAGAACAATCCAAATCAACGATGAAGCGGGCGTGAGGATCAACAAAACTTTCCAATCTCTTGTTACAGATGCAGGGGGGCATGAAAATATACCATTTTCTGAAAGGGACGTCAGGAATTTTGTAAACAAGGAAAGGTGTTCAATTGGAAAAGGCGGTGATGGGAAGACGTTGATTAGTTACTTTTATGAAATGAGGGAACAAAATTCAAATTTCTTCTATGATCTTGATTTGGATGATGGTTTTCGTGTTAAGAATGTCTTTTGGGCCGATTCAAGAAGTAGAGCTGCTTATGAATATTTTGGAGATGTGGTGACATTTGATACAACATTTCTAGTCAATAAATATGATATGCCTTTTGCTGCGATTGTAGGTGTCAATCACCATGGCCAATCAACATTACTTGGGTGTGGCCTAGTTTCCAATGAAGACGAAGACTCATTTGTGTGGTTTTTTCAAGCATGGCTTCGTTGCATGCTAGGAAAGGCCCCCTTGGGTATTATCACAGACCAATGCAAGGCTATGAAAAAAGCCATTGAGATAGTCTTCCCTACTACTCGCCATAGGTGGTGTTTATGGTATATCATGAAAAAAATACCAGAAAAGCTTAGTGGCTGTGGTGAATATTACAAGATAAAGGTGGCAATGAAAGAAGCAGTTTATGATACTTACACGGTAGTTGATTTTGAAGAAAAGTGGCGTTCCTTTATAGACAAATTTCAGCTTCAAGAGAATGACTGGTTGAGTGGGTTGTATAAGGAGCGACATAGATGGGCACAGACATTGTTAAGAAAATATTTCTGGGCGGGCATGTCAACAACACAACGCAGTGCGAGCATACATGCTTTCTTTGATGGATATATCAATTCAACAACAACTCTTGGTCAATTTGTAAAACAATATGACAATGCTCTAAAAAATAAAGCAGAAAAAGAATTTGCAGCAGATTTTCAACCATAGATACAACAATTCATTGTGGGTCCACCTCGTCAATTGAAAGGTAGTTCCAATGTGAATACACGCATTCAAAATTCTAGGAGGTTCAAACTGAATTTAGAGGTAAAATGAATTGTGTCCCCTCCTTGGAGTCACTGGAGGGTTGCCTTGCTACATATAATGTGTTGGAGGAGATATTAGTTGGAGATAGACCAAAAGAGCGCTACCTTAAAGTTGTGTTTAGTAGTGAGAACCACGATGTCAACTGTGAATCCTCATTTTTTGAGTTTAGAGGAATTTTGTGTCGCCATGTATTATGTGTTTGTGCTCAAGAGAGAGTTGATTTAGTCCCAAACAAGTATGTTTTGACGAGGTGGAAGAGAAATATTAAAAGGAAGCATGCATATATTAAGATCAATTACGGTGTGAAGGAGTTGGCGCTACACATAGATAGGTTTGATAAATTGTGCAAGCATTTCTACGACGTTGCTGAAGCAGCAGCCGATTCAGAAGATGCCACAAAAGCATTTCATCAACTCTTGCATCAATTTAGTTCTGATTTGCCAAGTATGGATCCTACAATGGATAACGTTAAAACGATTGTTTTGAATGATGACTCAATCCCCGACAACGTCCCTACTTGTCACAGTCCATTGAGGGTCAAACGTAAAGGTCGTCCTCCTACAAACATAAAAATTTCTACAGTTGAGAAAGTTGTTAAAAAGAGAGTTAATAAGCGAACCAAGCGACCTAATGACAAAAACAATACAGAGGTTTGTGTTGTTGCTTAACAAATTATGTATTAAGCATTAAACTACATATGACATTAATGTTATTGTATTTTGTATATTGTGTAGGCGAGCAATATTGGAACAGTGGGTCATCAAATCAACACCGACATTTGTGTGGAATCAACTGTTGAGGTGACTACTGGGGGAAATGTGACAGAAGCAACTACTTTGGTTCTTGTCCATTATATGATTTTAGTAAATGTGTAGAGTTTCGAATTTTCTATTTGTTGACGGACTATTTAGAAATTCGGGAAAACTTATGTACTATTGTTGAGTTTGTGTCGTAACTTGTTGTGAAAATTTTCAAGACTTATAAGCAGATCATTCGTTTCGATTGATTTATAACTCATGGAGAGTTGTTGGATGCAAACAAAATGGTTTAGTTTGCATCAGATGCTTGTGCAAAGGCCATTTAGTATGTTAACTATAATGTGGTTTTAGCTGTACCCTTTTCATCGTTCAATGAAATTAGTTATTTGGCACTTTTGGATAACTGATGTTACATATGTTCAGTTTGACTTGAAGTTGAGTTTAGTTTAACTTATTTCACAACTCCTCTATATAGTCAAGAAATGTATATATAAATAAAGATGCTGGAGTGTCAGATTTCGCAGAAAACAGTTGGGCTTCTCAGTGTCCAACCGTTACAGAAGCAACTTATTTAAGATTAGACAATACAACAAACAACTTTAGTTCGTCTTCTCAGGCATGTTGTTTGTTTGTCTTTTACGAGATTTTTTTATTTATATGTTCATGTTGTTAAACAAAATAAATGATTATTAACAGGTTGGAGGTAACATTCCATTCATGGAACTTTTGACAAACATGGAAACAAACTTCACGGGATTGTCACAATTGACTACAAATCCGTCACTTTAGCTTCAAGGATACTCCCTGCATATTAATGCTCATGACTAATTTTTTTGCAATTAAATATATATGTAATTAGACATATATGTATGTTTAGGTGCTCATGAGTACTTCTTGTTGTAATTAGACATATATGTATCTTTTGAAGGTCATTGCTGTAAATGTTGTAAATGACATTAGGTTCATGTTTTGATACACTTTGTATCGACAGTTTGTAACCTTTTGGGTCTAACTATAATAGTACATTGTATGATCACAATATTTTGTGTTCTAACACAATCATATTACCTTTTGAAATTGGTTTACGTCCTAGAAAAGTTGGTGAATTGAAGTTGTAACGTGGTTATTAGTTTCAAACCGAGCAAAATATGTGTCGCTTGACAAATGTTTGACTTGGGTTTACATTAATAGAGTCATACAAGACTCATATAGTGCCCTCATGGTGTTTCAAAATGATTACCCAATAAAACCATCCCAAAAACAGGTTGGTGTATTGCCTAGAAAAGTTGGTGAATTGAAGTTGTAACGTGGTTATTAGTTGTAACCCGATTGTTTAAGTCTGTTTTCACTAAAAATCCCAAATGTTTCACAGTCCCTCTCTCTCTCTCTCATTCACGCTCATCTTTCACTAAAAAGCCCTAAAATTCCAGTCCCCTCTCTATTCACGCGTCTCTCTCACTCTACTCAGTCTCTCTCACTCTACTCACTCTCTCACTCCCACGCACTCTGTTCACTCTCTCACTCCCACGCACTCTGTTCACTCCTATTCCTCTCCGTCGCACTCTGTTGACCTCGCTAGCTGTTTTCCTATCGTGCTTTGTAACTCGCCATAACAGCCACACTTCGTAACTTGCCGTCACCGTCGCCCTTCGCTCTGGTTCCAATTTCTTCAGGTACCCCCTTTTCCTAATTTCTAGGGTTTTGTTTTAAATTTAATTTGGTGTGTGTTGATTTCTTCAGTCCCGTAACTTCTTTTTATTTTCTTTGGTCCAGTTTGTTGATGTTAAGGTATTATTCAATTAGTAAATGAGCACTTATGTTAGTTGATAATTTGATAGACCATTGATCATTGAAGGAAGATAAAACAAGGATGGATAGTCTTTTAATTTAGTCCCCACAACTGAAAAGTTGGATTTCAAACATTACAGTCCTTTTCAGGTAGATAGATAGTGCAGATGAATGCTTCCCTGTTTTTCATTTTTTTCTCTTTAGGTTTGAGTTAGATGTACTGTTTGGAGATTTGATGATTTCTATTTCAAAGCATAGCTTATCAATTAAATGAACTCTATTGATATATTTGTCAGTTAAATTAACTCTATTGATATATTTTCCATGAGGGTTTTTTTAGATCTTTCAAACTTATCAGCTCAATCTTGGCACTGCACAGTTACATCTATATGTCCTAGCCTGTTTTGTCTATTGTCTTTAATGAAGAATGTGGTTTAGCAAAAGACGGACTCATAGAGTTATTTGCCTAAAATGAAATAAGAATGATAAACCCCAAATACTAGACCTATTCAAAATAGAAAATGAAAGTAAAAAAGTAAACGGTTGAATCAAAATAATTCCCTTTCAAGTTATATTTTATTTTAGAGGGCAGGGCAATATGAATGTTCTATTAGGTTCCATCAACACATTAAACAGATTATACGATATATCTGCTGTGGAAGTAGGTCAACATCTCTATTGGCAAATAGGGGATTTTGAAGTGCATGCTCAAGTACTTATTACCTCTTGGGTTGTAATTGCTATCTTATTAGTTTCAACCATTGTAGTTGTTCGAAATCCGCAAACTATTCCCACTTCCGGTCAAAATTTCTTTGAATATGTCCTTGAATTCATTCGAGACGTGAGCAAAACTCAGATTGGAGAAGAATATGGTCCGTGGGTTCCATTTATTGGAACTCTGTTTCTATTTATTTTTGTTTCCAATTGGTCAGGGGCTCTTTTACCTTGGAAAATTATAAAGTTACCTCATGGAGAGTTAGCTGCACCCACTAATGATATAAATACTACTGTTGCATTAGCTTTACTTACGTCAGTAGCATATTTCTATGCGGGTATTTCAAAAAAAGGATTGGCTTATTTTGGTAAATACATCCAACCAACTCCAATCCTTTTACCGATTAACATCTTAGAAGATTTCACAAAACCCTTATCACTTAGTTTTCGACTTTTCGGAAATATATTAGCTGATGAATTAGTAGTTGTTGTTCTTGTTTCATTAGTACCTTTAGTAGTTCCTATACCTGTTATGTTCCTTGGATTATTTACAAGTGGTATTCAAGCTCTTATTTTTGCTACTTTAGCTGCGGCTTATATAGATGAATCCATGGAAGGGCATCATTGATGAGTTATCGAAATCGAAATAGTATTTTTTGAGTTTAGACCTCCACAAAGTAGGTGCGGCTCACGATAATCTACTTTTTGAATTAAAAAAAATCAAAAGTATTATCCACCACCCCCCCCCCCCCCCTCCCAAAAAAAGAAAGATGCAATTGCAATAAGGATAAGGTATAAATAAAATACCTATACGATTTAGTGTAGTGTATGTACTATAATAATAAAAGAAAGGGTAGGGGAGTCAAAGTAGATGTATATATAATCTAATCGATATAAGACAACTCTTTCCTTTTTTGTAGGTTTCAAAGAATAATTCTCGAATCCGATTCAATATAAGACACAACTAATTGGTTTACGGTATGGAAGAAACACATGTATATGTCATATTAGATCTTCGCTCGTTATATATGAATATATATCTAAATTTTATGAATATAGATCTAAATTTGTCCTGCTATTACTCTAAATTTAGATGGGGATTCAAAAAGCAAAGCCTTCCGTTTCATCTGTTGTAATTGTGAATTGAATATGGAATGACTAAAAAAATGAAATAAAGAACGAAGAATTTAAAGAAAGGTTCTTAATAAGAATTTAAGATAAGAACAAAAATTGTATGTATTCACAAAAAACTACATGGGTAGAAAAGAAAAAAGAAATATCGAAGTAATTTGGATAGTTCAATAAATATTATTATATTATTTCAGTTTGTAATTTCAATTACACTTTGACTAGATAAAGATAAATATGAAGAATGAAATAATAAAGTCATAATTTCTTGGTTGATTATATTGTTAACTATTTCTTTTCTTTATTTTATTTGGAATAGGAGAAACTTATCATGAATCCGCTAATTTCTGCTGCGTCTGTTATTGCTGCTGGGTTGGCTGTCGGGCTTGCTTCCATTGGACCTGGAGTTGGTCAAGGCACAGCTGTAGGGCAAGCTGTAGAAGGGATTGCGCGACAACCGGAAGCAGAGGACAAAATAAGGGGTACTTTATTACTTAGTCTGGCTTTTATGGAAGCTTTAACTATTTATGGGTTGGTTGTAGCATTAGCGCTTTTATTTGCGAATCCCTTTGTTTAATCTTTTAAAAATAGAAAAATAAAAATACATGTTCTTTTTTCCGTGGACTTTCTTTACTGCTCTTGCTTTTTTTTCAAATTATATTAAGATCTCACTCCTATAATTTTTTCTTCATAACACGGGGAAGGACGGATTTATAGGTGAGGGATCAACATACTGATTCGCCTTCCCCCCCTTTTTTTAGTCCAATGAACCTTCCCCTTTTTTTATTTAGAAAGTTTTTATAAAGTGTTGAAAACAACTAGAGATTTTTCAATTGACATAAGAACTAGTATCTAATTCTAATAAGTATCATTCTTATGGGGAATCTTACAATTGACTAACCAATTCAAAATATAGAATATATTTATTAATAATTCATAAATATATTCTATAATTCTCTAGTATATATATAATATTCTTCTTACTTACTTATATGAATATTCTTACTAATCGTAATTATTAGTAAGAATATTCATATAAGTACGAAATGCAAATTTTATTATTTTTTATTATAATTTCTTTATTATAATATAAATAAATATAAAATATATACAATAAAATATCATAAAAAAACTAAAAAAAAAATAGGAATCGTAGAAAGAAAATTAGTCTATCCATTAGAGGAGATGCGATCATATGAAAAATATAACCGATTCTTTTCTTTGCTTGAGTTAGTGGCCATCCGCCGGAAGTTTCGGGTTTGATAACGATATTTTAGCAACAAATCTAATAAATCTAAGTGTAGTTCTAGGTGTATTAATTTTTTTTGGAAAGGGAGTGTGTGCGAGTTGTTTATTTCAAAGAATAGATTGGATCCAACCAACTGCACTTTTTTCGTTATAAATAGGAAAATGTGCATAATCCTGCGAATGACTTCTTAATAAATTAAGAAAAAAATAGTTAAGAACCATAGCATTTCGTGATTCATTGTAAATCTACTTTGATTCTCTATAAACCAAGAATTTTGGAAAATTACCATGGTTAAAGCTACCGAGTTTGAAGTTTAGACGCAGTGTAGTATGCTTTCTACCACTATGTTAATACGAAAATGGTTTCAAAAAATGCAGTTGTTGGAATTTTTTCGATATAGAACACTCATGTCGATAAAATGACTTGAATTAAATTTACGATGAAAAATTGGAAAAACGGGTGTTTAACACCTCCTTTTATACAATGCGGAATCGATGACCTACGTATAAATGAATCAGAATTCTTTGGACTTGAAGAAAAAAAATAGCTTTGCTGACAATTATTTATTTCGTCAGAAGAGTCCTCCAAATATTTCTGTCTTGTATTGGTAATTTCAAAATTTTTAGACATAGAAATACAGAAAAGAGGATAGGCTCATTCCATAATTAAAGATAGGAAAATTTCCTATACGGAATTGAGTTTGAGAGCCAAATGAATTGAAAGATTCATGTTTGGTTCGGGAAGAGATCATAGACATTTTGAAATGAATGGAAAGAGAATCTACTTTCATTAAGTGATTTATTAGATAATCGAAAACAGAGAATCTTGAGAACTATTCGAAATTCAGAAGAACTACGGGAAGGAGCCATTGAACAGCTGGAAAAAGCCCAGGCCCGCTTAAGGAAAGTAGAAACCGAAGCAGATCGGTTTCGAGTGAATGGTTATTCTGAGATAGAATGAGAAAAATTGAATTTAATTAATTCAATTAACACAACTTTGGAACAATTAGAAAATTACAAAAATGAAACCATTCAGTTTGAACAACAAAAGGCAATTCATCAAGTCCAACAGCGAGTTTTACAACAAGCGTTACAGGGAGCTCTTGGAACTTTGAATAGTAGCTTAAACAACGAGTTACATTTACGTACCATCAGTGCTAATATTGGTATGTTTGGGGCAATGAAAGACAAAAATAACTGATTAGTCGTTCTACTATAATCTAGAATATAGGCATTATTTTTTTTTGTTTTAAAAAGAAGCAAATTAAGAAATATTCATGGTAACCATTCGTGCAGATGAAATTAGTAAAATTATCCGTGAACGTATTGAGCAATATAATACCGAAGTAAAAATTGTAAATACAGGTACTGTACTTCAAGTAGGCGATGGCATTGCTCGTGTTTATGGTCTTGATGAAGTAATGGCAGGTGAATTAGTAGAATTTGAAGAGGGTACTGTAGGCATTGCTTTGAATTTGGAATCCAAAAATGTTGGTGTTGTATTAATGGGTGATGGTTTGCTGATACAAGAGGGAAGTTCGGTAAAAGCAACAGGAAGAATTGCTCAGATACCAGTAAGTGAGGCTTATTTGGGCAAAGAGGGAAGATTTCGAGAAACTCTGCTTGGCAAACGAGTTGATTATTCGGGGCGTTCTGTTATTGTCGTAGGTCCATCACTTTCATTACATCAATGTGGATGGCCCCGCGAAATAGCAATAGAGCTATTTCAGACATTTCTAATTCGTGGTTTAATTCGAAAACATTTTGCTTCAAACATAGGCGTTGCTAAGAGTAAAATCCGGGAAAAAGAACCCAATTGTATGGGAAATACTTCAAGAAGTTATGCGGGGGCATCCTGTATTGCTGAATAGAGTGCCTACTTTGCATAGATTGGGCATACAGGCATTCCAACCCATTTTAGTGGAAGGGCGTGCTATTTGTTTACATCCATTAGTGTGTAAGGGATTCAATGCAGACTTTGATGGAGATCAAATGGCTGTTCATGTGCCTTTATCTTTGGAGGCTCAAGCAAAAGCCCGTTTACTTATGTTTTCTCATACGAACCTCTTGTCTCCAGCTATTGGGGATCCCATTTCCGTACCAACGCAAGATATGCTTATTGGACTTTACGTATTAACGAGCGGAAATCGTCGAGGTATTTGTGCAAACAGGTATGATCCGTGTAATTACACAAATTCTCAAAATGAAAAAATTCGCGATAATAACTATAAGGATATGAAAAAAAAAGAACCTTTTTTTTGTAATTCCTATGATGCAATTGGAGCTTATCGACAGAAAAGAATAAATTTCGATAGTCCTTTTTGGCTCCGGTGGCGAATAGATCAATGCATTATGTCTTCAAGAGAAGTTCCTATCGAAGTTCACTATGAATCTTTGGGTACCTATTATGAGATTTATGGGCATTATTTAGTAATAAGAAGTATAAAAAAAGAAATTTGTTGTATATACATTCGAACCATTGTTGGTCATATTTCTTTTTATCGAGAAATCGAAGAGGATATACAAGGTTTTTGTCGGGCCTATTCATATGGTATCTAATCATATAGATGGTTGGTGTTGGTATCTAAGCTAGGTAAATTTCTGATACTGGTTTAAATTCTGGTCTTCTCGATTCAACTAGGATCTTTTCAATACGTGAATAAAGATAAAGAAAAGGAAGTTTTCCAATCATTCACTCAAATCCATTGTCGAACCGAATGCCACTGAGTGGAATATGGAGGTACTTATGGCAGAACGGGCCAATCCAGTCTTTCACAATAACGTGATAGGTGGAACTGCCATTAAACGACTTATTAGCAGATTAATAGATCATTTTGGAATGGCATATACATCACACATCCTGGATCAAGTAAAAACTCTAGGGTTCCGTCAAGCTACTGCTACATCTATTTCATTAGTAATTGATGATCTTTTAACAATACCTTCTAAAGGATGGCTAGTCCAAGATGCTGAACAACAAAGTTTAATTTTGGAAAAACATAACCATTATGGGAATGTCCATGCGGTAGAAAAATCACGCCAATCCATTGAAATATGGTATGCTACAAGCGAATATTTGGACAAGAAATGAATCCTAATTTTAGGATGACTGACCCTCTTAATCCAGTCCATATAATGTCCTTTTCAGGAGCTCGAGGAAATGCATCTCAAGTGCACCAATTAGTAGGAATGAGGGGATTAATGTCAGATCCAGAAGGACAAACGATTGAGTTACCCATTCAAAGCAATTTACCCGAAGGACTGTCTTTAACAGAATATATCATTTCTTGCTACGGAGCCCGCAAAGGGGTTGTCGATACTGCTGTACGAACATCAGATGCTGGATATCTTACATGTAGACTTGTTGAAGTGGTTCAACACATTGTTGTACGTCGAACAGATTGCGGTACCATTCGAGGGATTTCTGTGAATACCCGAAATGGAATGATGCCAGAAAGAATTTTGATACAAACATTAATTGGTCGGGTATTAGCAGACGATATATATATATAGGTTCACGATGCATTGTCGTTCGAAATCAATATATTGGAATTGGACTTATCAATCGATTCATAACTTTTAAAACACATCCAATATTTATTCGAACCCCCTTTACCTGTAGGAATACGTCTTGGATCTGCCGATTGTGTTATGGCCGGAGTCCGATTCATGGGGATCTGGTAGAATTGGGAGAAGCTGTCGGTATTATAGCTGGTCAATCTATTGGAGAACCGGGCACTCAACTAACATTAAGAACTTTTCATACTGGTGGAGTATTCACAGGGGTACTGCAGAATATGTGCGAGCCCCCTCGAATGGAAAAATAAAATTTAACGAGGATTTAGTTCACCCTACACGCACACGTCATGGATATCCTGCTTTTCTATGTAATATAGACTTGTATGTAACTATTGAAAGTGACGATATTATACATAACGTGATTATTCCACCAAAAAGTTATCTATTAGTTCAAAATGATCAATATGTAAAATCAGAACAAGTGATTGCTGAGATTCGCGCGGGAACATCTACTTTTATTTTGAAAGAAAAGGTTGGAAAACATATTTATTCTGATTCCGAAGGGGAAATGCATTGGAGTACCGATGTATACCATGCATCCGAGTTTATGTATAGTAATGTACATATCTTACCAAAAACAAATCATTTATGGATATTATCAGGAAAGTCGTGCAGGTCTGATGCAATCCATTTTTTACTTCGCAAGGATCAAGATCAAATTCACAGTAATTCTCTTTCTACCACAAAAACAAATATTTCTAATCTTTCAGTAAGTAATGATGAAGTAAAAAAGAAATTATTTAATTTCAATACTTTTGGTACAAAAGAAAGGAGGATTACCGATTATTCAATATTTAATCAAATCCTATGTATGGATCATCGTGATTTGATGTATCCTGCTATTTTTCACGATACTTTTTCTTTTTTGGCAAAAAGGCGAAGAAATAGATTTCTTATTCCATTTCCATTCCAATCGATTCAAGAACAAAAGAACTAACTAACGCCCCCTTCTGGTGTCTCGATTGAAATACCTATCAATGGTATTTTTAATAGAAATAGTATTTTTGCTTATTTCGATGATCCTCAATACAGAAGACAGAGTTCAGGAATTACTAAATATAGAACGATAGGAATTCAGTCCATTTTTCAAAAAGAAGATTTAATTGAATATCGAGGAATCAAATAATTAAAGCCAAAATATCAAATCAAAGTAGATCGATTTTTTTTTCCCGAAGAAGTGCATATTTTACCCGAATCTTCTTCTATAATGGTACGAAATAACAGTCTCGTTGGAATAGGAACACCAATCACTTTAAATATAAGAAGTCGAGTAAGAGGATTGGTCCGATTGGAAAAGAAAAAAAAATGGAATTAAAAATATTTTCTGGAAATATCCATTTTCCTGGAGAGATGGATAAGATATCCCGACCCAGTGCCATCTTGATACCACCCAGAACGGGAAAAAAAAAGGGAAGGAATCAAAAAAACTGAACAATTGGACCTATGTCCAATGGATCACAACTACCAAGAAAAAGTATTTTGTTTTGGTTAGACCTGTAATTCTATATGAAATACCAGACAGTATAAATTTTGTAAAACTTTTTCCCCAAGATGTGTTCCAGGAAAAGGATAATCTGGAACTTAAAGTTATCAATTATATTCTTTATGGAAATGGAAAATCCATTCGGGGAATTTCCGACACAAAGATTCAATTAGTTCGGACTTGTTTAGTCTCTTCCTTTTGATGCCATACGCAAAAAGGAAGAGACTCATAGAATGGCGGAAGCAAATAGAGCTTTTGCACATTTTCGTTAATGCATACATCTCCAATCGGAAATGAATAGAAAAAGAATCGGAATTGATTGATAGATCTCTCGAAACAAACGAAAAGGAAGCGACAGACAAAAAAACATAATTTATTAAGAATACCCTGGAATAAATAAGTTTTGGTCCTATTCCTGTTATGGGAGAATTCACTCTTACTACATGAACATTTCATAAATATATAGGTCATAGAATACTAAGTATCATAATATTACCAATTATTCATGATTGACCAAATCATTACTGAAAAGAATATCTAAATACCAAATCCTATTTCCATGTAACTTCTGCAAAGTAGAAGACAATCTTGGAAAAATCAAAGAAAGAATCTCTTCTTCCTCTGTAAAGAATTCTTCCAATAATTCTTCTGAACCCGATCTTTTCAAAAAAGCGCGTACAGTACTTTTGTGTTTACAAGCCAAAGTTTTTATACAAGAAAGCCGAAGTATATATTTTATTCGATACAAACTTTTTTTTTTGAGGATCCGTTGTAATAATGAGAAAGATTTCTGCATATTCGCAAAAATCGGTCAATAATATCAAAATCGGATGAATCGGCCCAGACCGACTTACTAATGGGATGCCCTAATACATTACAAAATTTCGCTTTAGCCAATGATCTAATTATTGGAATAATTGGAACTATTATATCAAGTTTTTTGCTAACAATTTCGATTAGAAATGTATTTTGCAGCATTTGACTCCGTACCACTGAACGATTTAGCCGCACATTTGAAAAATAACCTAAAAGGTAAAATGAATGATTGGATAATTGTTTTATATGGATCGTTCCTGGTTGAGACCAAACATCAAAAAAACATTCCCATAAATGGATAAAATAGTGTTTCCATTTATTCATCAAAAGAGGCGCATTCTTTGAAGCCAGAATGGATTTTCCTTTTTCCATTTATTTATCAAAAGAGGCGCATTCTTAGCAAAAACTTCTACAAGATATTCTCTTTTTGCATAAAAAAAGATTCGCTCAAAAAACACGCTAAAAGATTTTAATCGTAAACGAGAGGATTTTTTACGTAGAAAAAGGAAGATAGATTCATATTCACATACATAAAAATTATAGAGGAATAAGAATAATCTCGGATTACTTTTTGAAAAAGTCGAAATCGATTTTTTTGGAGTAAAGAAAACTATTCCTATTACAAAAATTATAAAGAAACAACCGTAATAAATGAAAAAAAGGGGCATCTTTCACCCAGTATCGAAGGATTTGAACTAAGATTTCCAAATGGATAGGATAGGGTATTCGTATATCTGACACATATTTTAAATATGGAAATTTATCCTCCAAAAAGGGAAAAATGGAATGAATTGATCGCAAATTTTTATAAGATTTTACGATTTCTGCCTCCTCTAAGGAAGTGCTAAATTGTAGGAAAAATGGAATTTCCACGACGATGGCAAAACCCTCTGATATTATTTGAGAATAAAAATTCTTATTATACCCCAAAAATGGATTTTTCGTAAAATCATTCGCAGAAATGATCAAATGATTCTGTTGATACATTCGAGTGATTAAACGTTTTACAATTAGTAAACTATATTTATTGTCATAACCTACATTTTCCACAAATGTAGATCTATTAAAATCATGACTATAAGCAAGTCCATAAACATACTCCCTAAAAATAAGTGGGTATAGGAAGTCCTATTGGCGAGATCTATCTCGTTCTAAAAATACTTGATATTCCTTCATTTTAGAAATTCGATTTGGTCAAAGGATCAGAGATTCATTGGATTATCAAATGCTACATAGTGCGATACAGTCAAAACAGGGTATTCTATTATTTATTATATTCAAATAAAAAACAAATATGGATAGATACCTAGAAAACAAGTAAAAACCATCAATGGACTATCTACCCTCGCTTGGTCCATCTAATTGTTCGAGGACAACAAGCTAGATAGAAATCCTTTATTTTTCGGACAAATCGCTCTTTTGATTTTGGAAAAAAATATCTTTATCAATATACTCTTTCTTCTACACATTTATCGCTACCCCATGACATAATTGAGAATAGCTAATAGTTAGGACTCATAACAAAAATCCAAAATCCATTCGTGGGAAAAACTTTTTCCACAGCAAGCACTAATTTTTTTTAACGTAAAATTTGATGGGGTAATCATTCAAATAAAAAATGAAAGCTCGTTGCTTTTTGTTTCCCTATAATTGGAGCAGCTAAGCTCTATCCCTTTATTAATTCAACCCAACTGAAATCATTTGTTCCGAGCCAACAATTCAAACAAAAGTTTGGGCCGGGTCCAATACGAATGAAAAAGTTTTAGAATTCGCCATTGATACGACATGCTGCTTTTTCCATTCATTCCTTTCTGGATCAGTCGTGGTCTTACAAACCCTACCGATGGTATGGATGAACCAATTAGTTCATAGAATTGTGTAAAAAATGGAGTCGCACTTAAAAGCCGAGTACTCTACCATTGAGTTAGCAACCCTAATGAAATTTTTAAAAATGTGTATATCCAATCGCAATAAAAAAAAATCGTGAAGGCGAATCGATTCTGAACATCCAAATGAACAGATCAAATGAAAATACAAGAAATTTTCTCAAATAATATTAAATATTAATAATATATAAATAAAATTATTAAATCAATTCATTTATTCACGATCGGATTATATTTGTTTGATACACTCTTGTCAATATCAATATTAGTGTTGAAAAAAGAATACAATCGAGAAAACAAACAAATAAAATATATTCTAATTTAATTAGAATTCAATATAAAATATATAGAATATTATATTATTAAATATTAAATTCAATATTTTAGTGATTCATTATATTATATTGAATTTTTATGTTCTAATTTTGAATTAGAAATTCTATCTAAATAAAAAAAATATGAATTAAATAAACAAAAAATTGATTCATTATATTCATAATTTAGTATTAGTATCTCCCCTGTTGTGTGAAATCCCGATCAACAAACAAAATACTTGTTCTCTCTTATGAATCGGAAGAACTTTTTTCAAAAAATCTCGTCTACTTAATAAGTTTGCATTCCAACACGAAATGAAACTCTGGGATAGAAAAAAAATAGGATTTATTATAGATACAAGTCAAGAATAGAAACTTTTCATTTTTTTGGCTTAATTTTATTTTTTTTATTTAAGACCTGGTGTATGTTGTATATCGAGATAGTTATTTATCTATTCTATATTTATTAAATAATTAGTTTAGTTATTAATAAAAAATTCAATATAATAATATATATTATTAAGTATCTTTGTTTTGTATTCGGCTCAATCCTTTTAGTAAAGGATTGGGCCGAGTTTAATTGCAATTAATGGAACGAATGGTAATTACTGGATTACAAAGTATCCATTGCTGGGAATTCAAATTTGATCTCCTTCCATACTTCACAAGCAACAGCTAATTCAAGACTCCATTTGGCAGCTTCACGGATAATTTCATTACCCTCACGAGCAAGATCACGTCCCTCATTTCGAGCTTGTACACATGCTTCAAGAGCTACTCGATTAGCTACTCGATTTCCCCAAGGGTGTCCTAAAGTTCCTCCACCGAATTGGAGTACGAAATCGTCTCCAAAGATCTCGGTCAGAGCGGGCATATGCCAAACGTGAATACCCCCGGAAGCAACCGGTAAAACACCTGGTAAAGAAACCCAATCCTGAGTGAAATAAATACCGCGACTGCGATCTTTTTCAATATAATCATCACGTAGTAAATCAACAAAACCTAAAGTAATCTCCCTTTCTCCCTCAAGTTTACCTACTACAGTACCGGCGTGAATATGATCTCCACCAGACATACGTAACGCTTTAGCTAATACACGAAAGTGCATACCATGATTTTTCTGTCTATCGATAACTGCATGCATTGCACGGTGGATATGAAGAAGTAGACCATTATCCCGGCAATAGTGAGCCAAACTAGTATTTGCAGTGAATCCCCCCTGTTAAGTAGTCATGCATGACGATAGGAACACCCAATTCTCTGGCAAATATAGCTCTTTTCATCATTTCTTCACATGTACCCGCGGTAGCATTCAAATAATGTCCTTTGATTTCACCTGTTTCGGCCTGTAATTTATAAATTGCTTCGGCACAAAATAAGAAACGGTCTCTCCAACGCACAAATGGTTGAGAGTTCACATTTACATCATCTTTGGTAAAATCCAGTCCTCCACGGAGACATTCATAAACTGCTCTACCGTAATTCTTAGCGGATAACCCCAATTTAGATTTAATGGTACATCCCAATAGGGATTCCGTGAGGCGGACCTTGGAAAGTTTTAACATAAGCAGTAGGGATTCGCAAATCCTCCAAACGTAGAGCGCGCAAAGCCTTGAATCCAAATACATTACCAACAATGGAGGTAAACATGTTAGTAACAGAACCTTCTTCAAAAAGGTCTAAGGGATAAGCTACATAAGCAATAAATTGACTTTCTTCTCCAGGAACGGGCTCGATGTGGTAGCATCGTCCTTTATAACGATCAAGACTGGTAAGACCATCGGTCCACACAGTTGTCCATGTCCCAGTGGAAGATTCTGCAGCTACCGCAGCACCTGCTTCTTTAGGAGGAACTCCAGGTTGAGGAGTTACTCGGAATGCTGCCAAGATATCAGTATCTTTGGTTTCATACTGAGGAGTATAATACGTCAATTTATAATCTTTAACACCAGCTTTGAACCCCGCACTCGCTTTAGTTTCTGTTTGTGGTGACATAACTTCCCCCTACAACTCATGAATTAAGAATTCTAGCAACAACAAGGTCTACTCGACATAACTTAGGAGTTAATAAAACCTTTAACTTCACAGGAATCTTTCACAAATGATCGATCAACTATTAATATTATCAATTAATCCGAATGGTTCATTATTAAACTAAACCATGATATTTGATTTGCCAAATACATCATTATTCTATACTCTTTCATATGTACGGCGCAACCCAATCCTTTTTTCAAATTTCATGTCTTATATATATATATATATATATTATATATTTTGAATTTTTGAATCTAAATAATAAGAAATTTACTCTTGACCTTGACAGTGGTATATGTTGTATATGTAAATCCTAGATTAGATGTAAAAATAAGCAGAATTCGCCCACGAAAAGAAAAATCGGTAAAAAAAATATGCTAGGTATAATATAGTATGCTGAGAAAAAAAAAGGACCAATGAGATAGAAAAACGGAATAATAAATAAAGTTCAGGTTCGAATTACATAGATAATATAGAATATAGATAGTATTATCTAGAGTCATAAAAAAATGAAAGACTTTGGTAAAGATTTAAGCCAATTGAAATGTTGATAATGACTGGGTTGATCTTGAAAATTCAATCATTGAAATAGAATTGAAAAACAATTGAATTGGTTTTAGATTTTACCAAAAAAATAGATTATAGATTTAGATTATTAACTTACATATATATACATTTCTTATTAAATTAACCGATCAACTTGCTTTGTTGTCGAACATTTTTTTCTTGATTTCCAAATTTTTTGAAAAAAAAAAACGGATAGATTTTAATATGATAAGAATTGATCCTACCACTTCTGATACTGAGGTTTCTGCACTTGAAAACAAAAATCTGGGGCGTATCTCCCAAATAATTGGTCCGGTACTAGATGTAGCTTTTCCACCAGGGAAGATGCCTAATATTTACAACGCTCTGGTAGTGAAAGGTCTAGATGCTGTTGGTCAACAAATTAACGTAACTTGTAAAGTACAGCAATTATTAGGAAATAATCAAGTTAGAGCTGTAGCTATGAGTGCTACAGATGGTCTAAAGAGAGGACTGGACGTGATTGACACAGGAGCTCCTCTAAGTGTTCCAGTCGGCGGCGCAACTCTAGGACGAATTTTCAACGTGCTTGGAGAGCCTATTGATAATTTAGGTCCTGTAGATACTCGCACAACATCTCCTATTCATAGATCCGCGCCTTCCTTTATACAGTTAGATACAAAATTATCCATTTTTGAAACAGGAATTAAAGTAGTAGATCTTTTAGCTCCTTATCGCCGTGGAGGAAAAATCGGACTTTTCGGTGGAGCTGGGGTAGGTAAAACAGTACTCATTATGGAAATGATCAATAACATTGTCAAAGCTCATGGAGGTGTATCCGTATTTGGTGGAGTAGGTGAGCGTACTCGTGAGGGAAATGATCTTTATATGGAAATGAAAGAATCGGGAATAATTAATGAAAAAAATATTGCAGAATCAAAAGTAGCTCTAGTCTATGGTCAAATGAATGAACTGCCCGGAGCTCGTATGAGAGTTGGTTTAACTGCTCTAACTATGGCGGAATATTTCCGAGATGTCAATGAACAAGACGTACTTCTATTTATCGACAATATCTTCCGTTTTGTCCAAGCAGGATCCGAAGTATCCGCCTTATTGGGCCGAATGCCTTCCGCTGTGGGTTATCAACCCACCCTGGGTACTGAAATGGGTTCTTTACAAGAAAGAATTACTTCTACCAAAGAAGGGTCTATAACTTCTATTCAAGTAGTTTATGTATCTGCAGACGATTTGACCGATCCTGCTCCTGCCACAACATTTGCACATTTGGATGCTACTACTGTGCTATCAAGAGGATTAGCTGCCAAAGGTATCTATCCAGCAGTAGATCCTTTAGATTCAACGTCAACCATGCTCCAGCCTCGGGTGCTAATGAAACTATTTTAGTAAAATTTAACTTTCTCAATTCTCGAGGTATTGCGCAAAAAATTCGAGTTCCTTTTGGATTTCCTTCTTTATCAATTACAACCGCAGCATTATCATCATACTTTATTATCATACCATTACTACGTTTGAGTTCTTTACAAGTACGTACAATTACAGCTCTGATCACTTCAGATCTTTCTAAAGGCGTATTTGGTACTGCTTTTTTGATTACAGCAACAACAATGTCATCAATATAAGCATACCGTCGATTACTAGCTCCTATGATTCGAATACACATCAATTCGCGAGCTCCACTATTATCGGCTACATTTAAATAGGTTTGAGGTTGAATCATATCATTTTTTTTTATCTTTCAGTCAAAAAGTTGAAGTAAAAAAAATATTCTGTGTTAAAAAAAAAAAGAAATCCACAATTGCAATTTTTTTTCATACTAAAGACCTCTTTCCTTCGAATGATTATTCTAAAAGAATGAATTGAGTTCGTATAGGCATTTTCGATGCTGCTATTGAAATAGCTTTTCGAGCTATAGTTTCTGAGACCCCACTCATTTCATAAAGTATTTTGCCGGGTTTAACGACAGCTACCCAATATTCGGGAGATCCCTTTCCCGAACCCATACGCGTTTCGGTAGGTCTTACTGTAAAAGGTTTGTCTGGAAATATCCGTACCCATATTTGTCCACCCCGACGGACATTTCGTGACATTGCCCGGCGCCCTGCTTCTATTTGTCTAGATGTGATCCAAGCAGGTTCAAGTGCCTGAAGAGCATATTTTCCGAAGCAAATACGATTACCTCGATAGGCTCTTCCTTTCATTCTTCCTCGATGTTGTTTACGGAATCTGGTTCTTTTAGGGTTATAGTTGATGGTTGTTTCTCAATTCCATCTCTATTCCAGAACCGTACATGAGATTTTCACCTCATACGGCTCCTCACGAATGAATCGGTTCAAAAATATTTAACCGATAAAAAAATATACAATAACATACATCCATTAGAAATTTGTATATCTTGCTTTGATATATATTGTTTTGGTATAAGATTCTAACGAATCTTTATTTGTTTTTTTCTATTATCATATCGGATTGGAAAAATTTTTGAAATAAAAAAGATTATCGCGGGCGGATATTTACTCTTTCATTATCAATTTCTGATGTAATGTAGGGTTAGTCCACAATTCGTCAAAAAACAATGAATGGTTCTTAGTTTCTTCCGCCATCCCACCTAATGAATTATTAAGATTTGTTTTTTTTTTTTACTTTTTTTTTATAAAAAAAATTTATCTTAGGTATTCACAGGTTCCGTCGTTCCCATCGCTTTTCGATTTATGGTTAGGTCTAAATTCTATAATGGAGCCTCTTTAATATTAATAAGATTTTATTTTAATAAAATTTTATTATTTATTTTATTCTTTTTTGTTGAATCAACCTTCTCAGTTTTATTGATTCGCGGCTCTGGATTCGTTTATTCTAGGAATATATTTCATCCATTATGGATTAATTTTTAATATGGATGCTTTATTACACTACCTTTTATGAGATGACCCATAGACCTTTATATATTAGAATTCTATATCATTGATATCTTTTCTTTCTTTCTTTCTTTCACCTCTTCGTTTATCTGTATATTCTTATTGCTTTACAACTCATAATCAGATTCTTTTTTATTTCCGTTTTCAGTTGCTATAATTATATAACCACATATATCTTTATTTAGATTTTTTATTTGAACGGGTTATTTATATCCAGATAATGCGAAGTGATGAGTAGGTTATTAATTCTTTAGTTCTTTATTAAAAAATTCTACGAATTTTTTTTAATTGAACCACTCGAAAAAAACCAACGAGTCGCACACTAAGCATAGCAATTCCTTCCTTATAAAATAATTATTAAAATTTTTTATTGAATCTTATAAAATTTGTCATTTATTCTTTTGGAATAAGAATATATTAAGAATTCCTCATTTTTTGTTTTATCCAAAGATGGAAGCTTAAAGATACCAAAAAGTTTATTATTCTTTGTTTAGAAATATCCAAACTTTGATCCCCAATACCCCATAAATAGTTCGAACTGGATAGGAACAATAATCAATTTTAGCTCGAATGGTTTGTAGAGGAACCCTACCTTCTCTGATCCATTCGACACGTGCAATTTCTTTTCCGTCGATACGTCCTGCAATTTGTACTTGAACTCCTTTTGTACCCGTCTGTTCAGCTAATTCTATAGCTTTTTTGATTGCTTTCCGAAATGGAATTCTATTTTTTAATTGTCCGGCTATAAATTCTGCAAGAATATTAGGGTCTCTATAAGCATTTGGAATTCTTGTAATTGCAATGTTGAGTTTTCGGTTCACACAAATCAGTTTTTTTTGCACATTTATCTGTAATTCTTCGATTCTTCGAGGCTTACCCTCGATTAATAACTTGGGAACTGCCATATAGATTATGACTTGAATCAGATCGATTCTTTTTTTAATCTTTATCCGTCCAATTCCCTCGACACCAGAGGATATTCTTATCGTTTTTTGTATATAATTCTTGATACAATCTCGTATTATTTTATCTTCTTTTAGATTCTCGGAATAATTTGTTGGTTGTGCAAATCAAATAGAATCATGACTTTGAGTTGTACCAAGTCTGAAACCAAGCGGATGTATTTTTTGTCCCATAATTCCTCACTACATATAAAATGATACGACTTATTTGTCTACTTTTTTATCTTTTTGTTATAATATGTTCCATACGCCTAGTATCCATCGTTTACGGCTAGGACTACTGGGGTCTCTAATCCCATTCGCTCCCTAGCTTTCGTCTCTCAGTGTCAGTATCGGCCCAGCAGAGTGCTTTCGCCATTGGTCACCGGAAATTCCCTCTGCCCCTACCGTACTCTAGCTTGATAGTTTTCACCACCTGTCCAGGGTTGAGCCCTGGGATTTGACGGCGAACATAAAAAGCCACCTACAGACGCTTTACGCCCAATCATTCCGGATAACGCTTGCATCCTCTGTCTTACCGCGGCTGCTGGCACAGAGTTAGCCGATGCTTATTCCCCGGATACCGTCATTGCTTCGTCTCCAGGAAAAGAAGTTGACGACCCGTAGGCCTTCTACCTCCACGCAGCATTGCTCCGTCAGGCTTTCACCCATTGCGGAAAATTCCCCACTGCTGCCTCCCGTAGGAGTTTGGGCCTTGTCTCAGTCCCAGTGTGGCTGATCATCCTCTCGGACCAGCTACTGATCATCGCCTTGGTAAGCTATTACCTCACCAACTAGCTAATCAGACGCGAGCCCCTCCTTGGGCGGATTCCTCCTTTTGCTCCTCAGCCTACGGGGTATTAGCAGCCGTTTCCAGCTGTTGTTCCCCTCCCAAGGGTAGGT